>JAZAYU010000035.1:3195333-3690114 GCA_038501625.1 Corbicula japonica
GAGCGCACAAGTTCAGCGTCAAGAAACAGACCTGTTTGCTAAAGTTAATGTAAAAGTAAGTTTACTTGCAAATACAGGGCTCTCACTAGACTTGCAAATCAGGAAGAAGTTATATCATTATTTTACTGAATTATGGAGAAGTTTGCAGTCAACATCATTGTTTCCCTATTTGTCTATAGATACAAAATGACATAGTCCATAGCTCAAAGAAGGGAAAAGTCAGGTCACTTTTCGGAGACCACTTCTCCCAAGTCTCCCTCTAGTGAGAGCACTGAAATTTAAAAAGATTTTAAAACTGGTAAATTACCGTCATGGGCTATTCCCCCCTCCCCCACCCCCCCAATTATAACTTAGATAAATGTTACAAGTTGTAATTTTAATTTAAATGTTTACCTTCATCCTGCAATTTGCTACATTGAAAGTCTTTCCTGTGAATGTTTTCAACCTGTGATGAAAAACATTTGCATCAGAAAAGCTACAGCGAAAGTTTATTATAACTATTGGACTTTCAACAATTTTATGACCGGTGATTAGAATAGAGTGTTTAGTCTGTACATTTCACAATGGTTGTCACAAAATGCACATTGAAATTGTGAAGAAATGCACTGTGGTGCAAGAATATGATTTATTTTAAAGACACCAATAACATAACTTAGAATGCTGGTTTGTATGTATCATTCAAAGCATATTATTGTACTAAATGATTAACATTTTCTCAAGTGTCTGTAATTTGTCATTTCTGCAATGGTAAACATTTATTTTCTGGCTCAAAATGACTCTTTATGCATGAAAATAGGTATCTTCATGTCTGAGCAAACTTTCTTGTGTATTTTTAGCAACACCCGGTGAAGCCACAGCCTGCTCCAGCTTTTAATCATCCTCCACAAAATCAAGTGTCATCTAAGAAAACAGCCGCTTCTAGCAATCGCAAACATCCACAAGGTCCTTCTAGTCCAAAGAAATCGAGCACTGTGAGCAGTCGTTCCCTGTCACGAGATTCATCCAAAAACCAGTCGCGCCAACCATCTTCAAACCGCTCTCGTGAAGTGCCAGCAACAACCAGTAAAGAAAAACCAGGAAAAAAGGTATTCCCAATTAACAGTTACACTTGATGCATTAATTTGCTGGACTTGAATATCTTCTAATAATTTATTGTAAGCTTACTCAATCATCTTTTAAAGAGGACATTTATGTGGAGTAAATGATTAAAGTAATCTGCTTCTGTTTATAAAAAATTTGATTTTGGCAATATGGACCTTATTTAATTTAAAGCAGGGATTTCATTAGCTTTCGAAAACAAGGGGGTCATCTGACCCCTGTTTGGAATTTTCAAGGAGTCGTAATCAGCTGGTCACGAGTCATATCTTGTTGTCAGTGAACTTTTACTACTGACAAAATGGCTTTAAAAGTCATTTACTTCGTATTTAAAATGCGAAAGACACCATATCTATCTTGATTCTTGAAAATTTTGACCACTTTTCCTAAATTCTCATGCATCAAAATGATCCCAAGCTCAGAATCAGGTGGGGGTTAAAAGTGGAAAAGTTCAAATAAGAATCAAATTTGCTTGCATCATCAAAAAGAAAGAATCTGCATCAATTGAAATCACTGTTAAAGACCAACAGGATACAACAATACAAGAAATTCTTGCTTTCTGCAGTCTCTAGCAATGAATATTACCTGTCTGGCTGTTTACAACCACTAAAATTTTTTCTTGTGCAATTTGTAGTTGAAAGCACCTATCAGTAAGTTTACAAGAGCACCTGTAAGTTCAAGACAAGCTGATGTAAAGGTTGAAACTTCAGCCCGAGTCACAAGGCAGACAAGAAACAGAAGTGGTAAATATGTAAATTTTGTCTCCCCCCTCTGGCAGAGACATATTGTTTTTGCCTTGTCAGTCAGTCAGTCCGTCTGTCACTTCGTTTCCGCTCGATAACTGGAGTACCATTTGACCCAGAGCATTCAAACTTCACAGGGTGATGGCCCTTAATGAGTTGAAGAACCCTTTTGATTTTGGGGTTAGTTGGTCAAAGGTCAAGGTCACAGGGGCCCGAAGTGTGAAAGCCATTTCCGCTCAATAACTCTAGTACCCTTTGACCCAGAGCATTCAAACTTCATAGGGTGATACCCCTTATTGAGTAGAAGAACCCTATTGATTTGGGAGTCAGTAGGTCAAAGGTCAAGGTCACAGAGGCCCCAAAGAGTGAAAACTGTACCCGGTCAATAACTGGAGAACCGTTTGATCCAGAGCACACAAACTTCATAGGGTGATACCCCTTATTGAGTAGAAGAACCCTATTGATTTGGGGGTCAGTAGGTCAAAGGTCAAGGTCACAGAGGCCCCAAAGAGTGAAAACTGTATCCGGTCAATAACTGGAGAACCGTTTAATCCAGAGCATTCAAACTTCATAGGGTGATAACCTTTATTGATACCAATAGATCCCTATTGGTTTGGTGGTCAGTAGGTCAAAGGTCAAGGTCACAAGGGCCTGAATAGTGAAAACCGTTTCCACTCACTAACAGGAAATCTATTTCACCCAGAGCCTTCAAACTTCATACGATGGATGTCCTTATCGAGAAGAGGACTCCTATTGATTTTTGGTTCAGTAGGTTAGTAGGTCAAAGGTCAAGGTCACAGGGGCCCGATAAGTGAAAATGGTTTCCTCTCACTAACTGGAGTTCTATTTCACCTAGAAAGAGCCTTCAAACTTCTTAGGAGGGTTGCTGTTAAAGACTTGAAGAACCCTGTTGATTTTGGGGTAATTAGGCCAGAATTCAACATCACAGGGGCCAGTAGAGTGAATTTATATATATGTGCATGTTCTTTATACCATAATAAATGACACAGGCTTCCGTTTCAAAAAGGTGATATCTCTTCCTTGGCCTTCTTTCAATAAGGCGCAGGGAGAGACATGCGTTTTTCACAAAAAACAGTTAGTTGGAATTTAGTTCTTACAACCAAAGTTTTTCCATCTTATTCTTGAGAATCTAGGAGTCTTAGCATGTGATTTTTGACCTTGACATGTGATTATAGTTTAGTTTAAACTTATTTATTTTACATCGATTGTGAAATAAATTATTCCAACTTACATTAATCACTGCTTCATGGGTTGCAAACCAGTACTCAGGCCGAATGTTGATTGGGGAAAGAGCAGAGGTTTTGCATCCCTGTTGGTAATTGAACTCGCAGTCTCTGGATCTGGAGTCTGACACATAGCTCTTCCCCAAAACCACTCTTCTTTATAGTTCGAGCCTGCAGTGTTATTATTTTTATAGGGGTAAACAGATCTAGAATAAAAAAACTAAATTATTTTTAATCTGACATAATTCATGCCTTTGTTTTTTTTCTTACGTTATAAACCATTTAGCATGAAAATAAATTGCCACGTTTAGACGTCTGTTTTTTTTAAAATCTGACATGATCTTTGAACATTAAAAAGCCGAAAAATTCCCTACCCCGGTAGGGAGAATTTTGTAGGCGTGTTTATCAGATAAACTAACTTTCATTCAAGCAAAGGACGCTGTACCTGAGCTAAATATAGCTGAAGTAAACAAACACTAGAGCAGACGATAAAATATTTTACTCATCAGGCTATGCATTGTTAAACTTAGTAATTTCTGAATTTCTGCTAACAATTCCTTCAAATGTAAAATCCCTATTTATGTTTTCATTCCAGTCTAATAAGGCAAAGTCAATCTTGTTTTTGTATGTAGAAAAAATAAATGAAATTTCAACAGCTGTGTCACTTTTCAGCAATAATTAGGAACATGTATAGTTCACATTTGTTTTAAACCTTGATCCATTGTTTTGCACAATCTATGTTTTATCATAATCCTCATTAACAAAGTGAGCTCTGAATTCTGATGCCGGTGATACAAGGCAAAGTTGGACATTTCCCAGTGATAATTGCAAGAATAATAATGGGGTGATGATAGCTTATCTCAAACCTTGTGTGGCATTTCATTCATGCAGAATTTAGAGGGAAATTTGATTATAAAATAAGCATGAATATTAAAGAAATATGTTGTGCTAAAAGCAGTAAGAAATAAACATGATATAATAATAATGTTGTTTACAGTACACTAAATGGAGATAAAAAGTGACATAATTTAATAATAATCCACACACTTGTCATTCACTATGAAATGGATTAAGTTGTTTCATAAATACTATTAAGCAACATTTTAAATGGAATATCAAAAATATCTGCAGCAGGTATGTGGGTTTACATTTTACCTGTATTATTACTGATCAGCTTCCCATAGCCAAACATTTGCCTAGAGTAGTATTTCAAGCTATACTGCCACGTGTATTTGTTTACTATCAGCAGTTCATGACCCCAGAAACTCCTCCCCGGGATTTTCAAATTTTTGACAGTTAACAGATTTTTTCTCACAAATTACAATAAAATGCATTTTGTCATGAAATTTTCTCTGCCATTTCATTTGAAATGTTGCAAAGAAGACATATAAAAAGTTTTTAGGGAAAATACTTCTTGGTTATTGCGCTATTTGAAAAAAGGGCCCTTAGATGTGAAGCATGTCAAAAATACCATGAAAACCTGCCCCAGCGCCATCTAGTGGCTTAAATAGTCAAGTTGGGGGTTTAAATCATCTTTTTTGGAGTGTTCAAGCATTGTCTACATGTCATTCTCTAAATCGGGTATTGCTGTTTCTGAGTATAAAACGTTATAATTTGAGAAATATTGCTTTAAGGTTGGAAACTGCATATGCTCGAAGTCCAAATAAGATAGTAAAACTTGTTTTCTTTGGTATAGGAAATGAGTCGCAAGAAGCCGCATCAAGTGTGCCAAATAAAGTTCTGACAGATTTAAAGGAAAATGCGACACCATCACCACCAGATCTCAATCTGATGAAGGTGAACAGCACGAGAGGCAATACCAGCCTGGGGACAAGCTCCTTCGCGCCAGCTGACTTTACATTTGACGTTTCAGCGGCCAACATGTCTAATGTAACATCATTTACATTCCGTCCATTGAGTCCCGCTAGTGCTGCAGGCTTTCTGGGAACAAACCCAAATACATCTAATGTTTCATTCTTAGAAACTAATCCAAATAGGTAAGACTTTTTGGAAGAGAATTAATTAATCTAAAGATTTTGCTGATTTTATCTGAAGAACATTTTCTTTGAAAATAAATCTGTGTGGAAATGAAATTATGACTCTTTCATGATTTTATAATGCTTTATATATCTTTGATCAGTATTGAGATATGGAATCTGCACCAAAGATGCTGGAAGGTTTCTATTTTCACTAAATGTTTAAATATATTTTTTATATACCCATTAATGATGGGTCGTATTAAGGGAACAACCATGGCGGACGGGCATCCGGGCTATCCACAACATGTCCTCCCTCTTAATAACTCAAACAGTTGTTAACCAATCTTCATGAAATTTGGGTGAAAATGTTTATGGGCATAATATCTTGCCCAAGTTCAATAACTTGCCAAATCGCTTGAGCCACTTCAGAATTGTGGCCCTTTATTGTACAAAAAATGGCAAATACTTCTGTGGGCGTATTTAGTCACACTTTACTCGGTTACATTTGCCAAACACTATCATACTGATCAGATTGCATGGATGTGATTTGGATCCAAACTATTCATCAAGGGAACACAAGCTGTAACCGTAAAGTGATGGGTACATTATTAATACTTAATGATCAATGTTGATAACACACACTTTATACATAAACTACAATATGTTTTGCTTTTTTTATGACTGCACATTTTTGTAGGGGAAATTTATAAGTAATAAAACAGTTTATTAATAATACTTCATCTATATTTTAGGAGCTCAACACCAATTAAAAACAAGAACAGCAAGTCAGGGTCCACAACTAGTGTTGATCAAACAATAAATAATCAGAGTAAGTCAATTTTAGTTTTTTCTGTTTAATTTGGAAACATAACCTATACTCAAAGAATTGGGAATACCATTTTTATTTTATAAATTGATATTGGTAAAAATCAGATAGAAATGAAAATATTGTCAATATCAGTTATTTTTAATAGAAATTTCTGTAAACAGGATATTAGCATAGCGAGATATCAGTCAATTAATGGCTATTCACTTTCACTTTAAACAAATTTGAAATGGGATATAAGGGAAAAAACAACAGTTGTTTTTTTGTTCAATTAGAAAATTAAGTAAATATCTTGCTAAAACCATCCCCAAAAATGAGAATATTGTTAATTCCTTGCAACAGATATGTTTCACCCATTTTGGAAAAGTGCAAATACAGGAGAATTCAGGATCATTGTTTTGAAACAAAGCATTATTTACTTGTTCACTTACTGGAGTGATTTGCAGATCTTTAAGTAGCTGCTATACCATTTTGTTTTATGAATTACTGATATTATCTATTCCAGATTGTACACAGACCGATTCTACGATTTCTAACATGCAAGAAGAAACTGTAGTGCAATCACCTGAAGTGAAGGAACGAAGTGTCCGAAGTTCAAGGTCAGCCACAAGGTCTAAAGCTACCAAGGCCATGGAAAATAAAAAAAGAAATGCAAGTGGTACAAGCAATGCCACACAGTTAAGTGAGGATGTTGAGGGCAACAAGAAAAGATCAGGCCGAAGTCGACAGACCAGAGCATCAACAAAACAGACCGATGACTCTGATGTTGAGCTCAGTACAGCAAAGCCTGAAGCCGATGAAAATGACAGAGCCGTTGCTGAAGGGCTGGAAGATACTTTTCAGAGCACAGTAAATGCTGAAAAAACAATTATTGCTAATGAGGCAACTAATAATCAAACTGAAAATGGAGAGAATGAAGAACAATCCCCTGTGATAAACAAGGAAACAAGAAATGCACGCAGGAACGCTAGAAGGTCTGTTGCCTCTTTGTCAGATAATGTTGAAAAGCAGAATAACAAATCTAAGAAAAATGCAAGAAAATCAGTTGCAAGTGTGACCGACCTTAATTTAACTGAAACAAGTTTGCCTAACATAAAGTCTGTTGAAACAGAAGAAGTTAAGTCTACTCCAAAAAGAAATGCTAGGAAATCTGTTGCAACTGTTGCTGCAATTGATAAAACTGAAGCGGATTCTTCAGAAGAACAAACAGTTAAAACAGAAGTTAAGAATACACCAAGAAGAAATGCCAGGAAATCTATTGCAACTGTTGCTGAAATTGATAAAACTGAAGTTGATTCATCCGAAGAAGAAACAATCCATACAAAGAAAGCTAAGCATACACCAAGAAGAAATACCAGGAAATCTATTGCAACTGTTGCAGATATTGATAAAAGTGAAGTGGAGTCTTCAGAAGAACAAACAGAGAATACTGAAAAAGCTAAGTCTACACCAAGAAGAAATGCCAGGAAATCTGTTGTAGCTGTTGCAGATATTGATAAAACTGAAATAGACTCATCGGAGGAACAAACAGTGGATCCCGAGACAGACAAACCTACACCAAGAAGTTCTAGGAAATCTGTTTTACTCTCGAATGAGTCACAAGAAGACACATCTAATTCCGAAGGGGAAAGTGTCAAGCCTAAACCTGTGACAAGACGTAGGTCTGCAATATCCACCATTAATTCCGACTCGGACAGTAAGGAAAATAGTGACATTGAATTGTCTGGTTCATCAGCAAAGCGAAGAAATACACGTAGATCGGTTTCTGCTGCAGAAAGTGTGAGTCCCATGCAAAATCTTACATCCACTCCTTCTAGAGAACTCAGAAAGGGTAGAAAATCTGTCGGGCTTGTTTCTGAATCTGAAGTTATTGCAGAGGTGTCAGAAACTCCTGAGACTGCTGCAGACAATTCTGTTTTCATAGAGGAGGAAAAAAAAGCCTCACTTAATGCTTCTGCATTGGAAGTGGGAGCTGAAGATTCGGATAAAGAAAATACAGGTCCTGATGGCAGAGAAAGTGCGTCTAAGAAATCATCTAAACGTGGCTTGGATGTTAGAACACCAGTAGCAACAAAAAGGAAAAATACAAGAAATAAGTCATTTGGCGGGTTCAGGTAGGGATTGTTATAGTTAACTTTTTCAAATTTGTAAGATTTATTTACCCGGTTTTCCAGCTATGTTCGGTGTCAACTTTCAACGTCAGCTAACTATACCTTGAAACAATTTCAACCAAAATGACAACATGATTTAAACTTAAAAAATTATTTAAAATTTCATCAAAAAGTAACTTAACCCTTTCCTCCATATATACCCCATTACGACCTATGTTAACTATGTAGATCCAGATCAGCCGGCACATCCTTACTTTCTGATCAGGTTCTACACTATTTACTTTTTTATATATAAGCCATTAAGGTTATTTCTAATTAGTGCAGATTCTAATCAGACAGCATGGATGTGCTCGCTGAACTGGATTTACACTGGTAGCACACGCGTAAAGCAAATATATATATGGAGTTAAGGGTTGAATTTTAATTTTCAGGCTTCCATCAGACTCTTTAGTGTTGTCCAGCAAGCGTAGTGCTAAAAGAAAGACCTTGATGCCGAGAAGTCCGGAAGAGTGGTAGGTTTATTCCTGAAACTGTTTAGTATCTATACTAAATATTGAAGGGGATTTTTAAAACAACTTTTGAAAAAAACATTTATGTTACTGGCTAGGATAGTTTTATAATTTCATGTAAATGTTAATCTGTTTAAAATTGACTTCTGCATATTGATACTGTCTAAAAATTTTGTTAAAAAATAAAAAAGAAGTTTCAAAATGAAGTTAGAAAATGGCTATCTGCCTTTTATTAAGTTAAAGAAATAGTAATGACAAATGCTAACTGTCCATTTCACAAACATAAACATCTGTTCTTACATAAAATATTCTAACAAGAAATAACTAGGTAGAATGTAAATTACATATAAACATATGATCTGTCTAAGCTATAGCTTAATCTTTTGCTCCATAGATACACCCTTTCTGATGCGAGCAAACAGTGTAGATCCAGATTAGCTGGCACATCAATGCCGTTAAATCAGAATCTACACTGTTTACAATTTCATTTAGGTTATTTCTTACCAAGATGCAACCAGTGTAGATTCATATGGCACTAGCCAGCTGATCTGGATTTACACTGGTCACATATTGATACTTGTAAACTATGTAACAGCCTTGCAGTCTGTTCTAATAGATCTTTATCTGATAAATTAATTTAAATATTCAAAACTGTAATGAGTTTTTTAATGAGTGACCTTTTTTTTCTTGTCTCGAGGTCTAGAAGAAAATAAATTGAGAAAATGGACATCAGATTCTGTCCATACAACTGTATATGAACTAAACTTCAGACCAGAGTAAATCCTAAAGCACTAGAATCCAATTAGCTGGAGCAGATTAAATTTAACACTGCTGCTGCATTTTGGTATTTGTCTTCTAAAGTTACTGCTCACTTGTTTCATGTGAAATAAAAACTTATTTCAAACTATTGTTTTAATCTTTTCATAAATCAAAGGATGTAAAGGTGTTTACAATAATATTTTGAAAACGAATCTTTTTTTATCAAAACATTGATATCAACTGTAAATGATATCCATCCCAGCTCTAGCTATACAATTAGCTATATTAATTTTTCCCTTCAGCTAGGCTTTTCCATTTGTTAACTAATTTATAGCATCTGTAGTGTGTTCGTTGCGAAACCTTCCTTTTAAATTGATTTTATTTCAGTTTGTAGAGGAAAGATTATATTTTGTGTAATGTATATTACCTGACTAGTCCTAGAAATTAAAAATAAAATGGTGGTAAATTTTAGTAGAAATTGCATAATTATGTAAATTTGAAAGTTAAATGTTAATTTTCAGGAAATTTCAAATTAAAGATATTGCAGTGTTGATAAATGTAATTAACACCTAATTTTATTTAAATAATTTTGCAGTTGACATATCTGATCTTCCATGGTCATTGTCTTAATTATCAGTGATAATGTGCTACTTCCATGGTTGTTGTCAACACGTCTGATTGTTTGTTGAACTACTATAAAACGAATTTGACAACATACTTTTGTTCAGTGAACAGTGATGTGTTTGCAGTGTCATATATCATATGTCATAAAAAATCACTTATTGGAGAGAAATAATTTCTTTTGTTTAATGAACAGTGATGTGTTTTCAGTGTCGATATCTAATGACTTAAAAATATAAATTTTGGGGATACAAATCAGTTGGTATTAAATGAATTCACTGAAAAAGTAGAATATTATTTTCATCATCTGGGCATCTGCAAAATGATATCTTAAAAGAGGAATTAAAATATAAATTAAAAAAATAACAAAGAAAAAATCTTAAAGAAATCTTTAAAATAATTCCAAAAAGGTGTGGTATACTGTGAAATTTCAAGGTTTGATAATAAAGACTGCTCTTCAGAATGGACTGCCGATTAGGAGGTTACAAAATTAATCGAAGTATTGATTGTGTTGTCAGGATAGAAGTGCTTAACAACAGTCCAATGGTGGAAATGTCTAGGAGGAAGAACAAACTTGGTGAGATATTTTAATTGTTTACTTCGTGGACACATCTTTGCACAAAGGTAGTAAAACATAATCTAGAGACCAGTCTCAAACCTCAAGCATTTGATAGGGTGAAATGGCGACAGCCAGTAAGATGCAGGAGATTTAAGACTGGTCTCAATCTTAGTTATATGATCGTAAGCCCTGAATTACAATGGCAGAGAAGATCCAGATCAGCCTGTACATCCATGCAATCTGATCAGTATCTAAACTTTGATTTGTTTTTCAGACATGAAAACCAGTATCGATTGTAATTTTAATATTTGATGTACAGCAAGGTCAGTTGTGAAGGAAATATTGCTCACATTTTGATATAAGTTGTTAAGCAGTTAGAATGTTCACTGATTTCACTGAAAATCTCACCTGGCAGAAACTAATAGAGAAGTGTGAGTGTTTGTCGCCAAGATGTCAGTTTATGTTTAACTCCATCATCCATCATTTTAGGGAACATGTCAATGCCTGCTCTTGACTTTGATGATGTCGACCTAGATGAGCCAAACAGCTCCACTTCTACAAGTGAGTTGAAGGTCAATGCCTCAAGGTCACCAGTTGCCGTGGCTGAGGACAGAGAGGTCATACCTGTTGCTATGGATGTGGATGAAGAAAATAAAGAAAATGGACCTCCCTTGGCTCCTATCTCTACAGGTACAACTATAAGCTATTACCAACCAATGTAAATAGAAGGAGATATCTTGATATTTAAAAATAAATTGTTGAGATTGCTAGCAATCTTAAGACCTTTTAGTTGTTGAAGATGATTATGTGAAAAAAGTGAGTGGAGGTCCATGATGAAGAAGTAAAAAAGCCTTGCATTGGCGAATATTGACCAGTGGCTATTTCTGAACAAAATGTTATATATAAAAATGATGAAACTATATTATTTTTGTGTACAGATGCTCAGCCTGTTGTCCAGGTTGGAGAAGTTAGCAGTACACAGAATGGTTCATCAAGCGATGGTAAGAGCTTTGTACATAAAATAATGGCAATGCCTTCTCTTTGTGACAAGTAGACCGGGTTCAATATAGAACAATTCTCAAAATACAGTGATGCTTATGCTAATTTAATACACAATTTGGCAAATATTGCTTATTTAATCCATTGCAGTTATTGACCTATTTTTATTTAAATAATAATATATCTGGTATTCGTGTTGCTCAATATTGATTGTTTTGTTTTACAGAGAGTAGCGATGAGGAACACGACGTAACGTACTTCCGTAAAATGCTCTGCACCGAGACCAACCGACTGAACGACCTCAACGATCATTGGAATAATATCAACGACAACACCAATCTCACTGAAGAAAGTACGTTGTTTGCACATCATTTTATTAACTCTTTTTACTCCATAATTATATTGTCACCTAAGTACAAAGACGATATAAGTACCATTAAACTAAGAAAGAGAAACATCATTATTGCACTAAGAAATGATATCGGGGTTTTATCATTTGCAACGAGTGTAGATCCAGATTAGCTACCACATCTGGCCATCTGACCTGGATCGACACTGGTTGCCTCTTGGTCAGAAACAACCTAATGAATCTGAAATCAAACATTGTTGATCCAGATTAGACGGCACAGATGTTATAAGAATTAACCAAAATAACAGGTCCTTTTTTCTGAATTTGTATTGAGAGCCAAATGAAGATACTTATTGCAGTCGGTAGGTCTGATTTTATTGGAATGTTGTAGTTAATACTTCTTTATTTAAACTTCGCACCATTGGCTGTCATTATAAAGGTGGCAGTGAAATGTCTGCTATTGAACAAAGAAATATTAAGTAGAGACTCCCATTTTTCAAGTGGGATAAACCACCCTCGAGGATTACAACCATACGCTGTTTAGAGATAGTTAAGATATTTATAAATTATGATTTATAATTTGTAAAAAGAAAATAAGGTGGGTTCAGGGTTTTCACAAAAATTCTCGTTCTCCCTAATTTTCATTGTTATTTAACAATGCAATAATAAATGTCTCTGGCGAATATTAATTAAATCAATGTAAATATTAAAAAAATGTATTTCACTTCAGTTCGAGGTCAGATTCGTACCACAGTGGGCCAGTCCAAGTTGCTCATGGACCAGAGGTTCAAACAGTTCTTGGGATTGGTAGACAACTGCGAGTTTAAAACTGGGGAGAATGAGACCACGTGTACAGACTTAGAAGGATTCTGGGAAATGGTTTACTTCCAGGTATGCTTTGTTTTCATTTTTCAGTCGTAGACAAAGCTAAAAAATGAAAAGAGGAAGTCTGGTAATGAATAAAGATCCACTTTACAGGACAATGTGTCTTTGCTGCTGTTTTTAGCATTTTCAAATTTTGCTTGTTTTATAATGATAATTTTTACTTTTAACTATTTTTTTGACAAATTATAACTAAATCATAGGTTTATCCCTGTAAAATGCATTCAAGCATTTCTTGTCAGGTACACTTCTTATGAATTAGAATTATTGCACAAACACGAAAACTATATTCTTTTATTTCAACGTTTTATTTTATTCAAACCTTCATCAGGGAATAATAACAATGGAAATGCCATGACTTTGCAAAAAGGCAGGTAACGCCACATTAACATTGCCACAAAATGGTGGAAAATAGTTTAAATATTTAATGTTACTTTATAAACTATATATTTACTACATTACTGTGGTATCATCATAATTTGCGTCTGATTAAGACTTGCTTATTTTTAATGGGGAAATTCATCTATATTAAATGTGTTATGATGACATATCTCATGTTTGAAGGTTGAAGATGTGGACAAGAAGTTTGCTGACCTTAAGAAATTACAGCAGAACAACTGGGTAGTGGAGAAACCAGAGGCCGGTGTGAAAAGGACAAAGGTAATTTTTCAAAAGTAACTGTTGTCCATTGATGCCTGTGATTTGAAAGTTGCTTGCATTAAAATTGGAAGGAAGTTACTATTCATTGACATCACAAATTTAAAATGTACCCTTAGTTCCTAAATGATCTCTTTCAACAGGATTAATCTTTGAGATGTTTTATTTCATTAATGTCTCTGTAGTAGTTTTGCTGGAATTGTGTTAGTTTTCCAAGAAACAGAATTTGGCCAGTACTGGTAATAGTGCCAGTTTACCCTTTCATCCATATATATACATTTTACGCATGTGCGACCAGTGTAGATCCAGATCAGCCGGCACATCCATGCCGTCTGATCAGAATCTGCACTGGTCGCATTTTTGTCAGAAAAAATCTTAATAATTAAAAAGAGAACAGAGCAGATTCAGAATGGCATTGATGTGCCAGCTGATCTGGATCTACACTGGTCGCCTATGCAATAAAGGTGTCTGTGGAGGAAAGGGTTTACAAAGTAAAGGGGTTGTGAATTAATCAGTTAATTATTTTTTATATGTTTACAGAAGTCAGCTAAACCATTAGTAAAGAAACCAGTGGGAAAATCCAAGTTTGCTGCATTCCGAGCTCAGATGAAGAAAACAACAAATGACTCAACCAGCTCAGAACCAAAGTCTTCTGATGAAGAAAAGGTGTTTGAGGTGCCAGGGTTCTTCAGAGTTGCTTCCCCTGTCAGATCTCCAAAACCTCATTGTGAAGGTAAAACCATTGTTGAAATGCTTTGGGAATTAAAAAATAACAGCAGAAGGTGCTTAATATTGGAATGACATGTTTCAATAGATCATCATGTGGTTGATGAGTGCCCAAGATCACAGGGCTTTTTTCACTGCCTATGGAAGGGGCCCAAGCCCTATAATTTTGGGGGAAATTGCGTTATTTTTCTCTTAAGGGGAATGAAAAACTGCTTGAGATTAGAGACTGGTCTCCAATCTTAGTTTGGGCCCAGAAATACAGAGTTGATTTATCTCCATGGAGTGGGATAGGTCATTAGTTCTGTACATTTGGTAAACAGAATTATTTCCTGACTTTTTGTGCACATCCTTAAGGGACAACATACAGAATTTGTCTTCCGTTACTAGGAAAATTATAGCTAGATTTTCCTCTGGGAAATGTTTAGTTAGACCATTTAAGTGCATGCATTCACAAATTCTTATTACCCTATAGTAGGGATGGGATCATAAACCAAAATCTTTATTTGAATATTTGTCAGACATATTGAATATTCAAATTTTATTTGACTTTTATCAGAAACTTATATGTTTAGGTATTAAGTTCATAAATTCTGTGTGTCTGAATTTTTTTATTCCGAAATATGTCACATTCCATATGTTTTATCATATTGTTTGCTGTTCATTTCTGTTATATACCTTTATTTGTACCAATTGAAAAAACAAATTAAAACTGAATTGATACCAGTATTGTTCGTTGTTATTTACAAATGACATAATATACAAAAGAATCGACTTGCATAAGAAGAACACTAGAGCGATGAAAAAGAGCTGTTTTCTATTTATATGTATACATGCATCAAAATGCCCCCCCCCCCCCCCCCTGAACAGTTATTGAAACACTTGATAAGATATTTTAACACTTAATTAATCATAGTCGCATTTCATTCTATAATTCCTCCAAATTCGTCAATCATAACTGTGATCGCAAGAAAAACAAGCTGTCAACATTTTAAATAGCACATCGGTTCACAATAAACGGGTTATAATGCATCACTCCAGTAAGCAGTAAGTTCAATGATAAGGATGATCTAACACCACTTTTTGTGGCATTTGTTCAGAATGACAATTTAGTACCTTGGTTATCTTTAAATTGAAGCGGATGCAGTTATGAAGCAGACAAATAGACCTTAATCCTCGGCTCAACCATGAAAAAAATAAATTAATGTCTGTGATTTCTTTAAAGTGCTGCACTTATGTGGTTGTCAGGAGTGTGACACACTTTTTTAACAAGATGAATTTTTTTATCTTTATGCAATACCACAAGTTCTAAAGCACTTATATTTGATGCTTCAACATTTATTTTAACAGAAATACACATTTAAATAATAAGAAACAGTAATACTTGTATTTTAAGCACATAAATTAAAATTCTTTGATTTATTTAATATAGGTCAATAAAGCTCCATAAAATTTTTATTCTGCCACATATGGGTATAACTTGATTGATTTTGATCACTGTTAAGACTGTACAAACATATGGACTAACCAGTTTGGACTTTTTATGAACTTAAATTCTTTACATTTTTTTCACTTCACTTGCCATTTTTCAAATGACAATATCTCAGCAACCAGTTGACCGATTTCAAAATCTTTCAGTTTTATACTCAGTTTCAATAAGCAAAAAATTCAGAACAACAAGTTTGGAATTTGAACGAACTTTAATTTTTCACTATTTTTTCACTTTTCCAGCCATTTTTTTTGAAACAGCTCAGTTGTCCATTGGAGCCAGTCCATTCACTCTTCATAGGTTTATTCCTACAAATTCATGTCTAGAATAATTTTGAAAACATTGATATTCATGGGGTACTACTGTGGTATCATTACATTTCGCGGTGGTTTAATTTTCACGTATTTCACGCTAGTGTAAGTGCACGAAAACAAAACCTAGCAAAATCAAACCATTATATATCTAGTCTTTTAAGAATAATACAAGTGTACGAATTTAAGCCCTCGCGAAAACATCACTGATGTCATTTGCGCGAAATGTGATCCCCGCGAAATTAAATGATACAACAGTAATATTTGTGGATTTCTTTGGCACAAATTTAAAACCAACATGATATAAAAATTATTTGAATATAGTTAGGAAAATAGAATTCGCAAATTTAAGCACTCACAAAAATTCTGACCTACGGTATAACACAAAATTTTATGACTACAAATAAAAAATGCATTCACAGTATAGGGAATAGTGGAAATCATAATCAGGTAGTGCAGCGAAGAAAAATTGTCACCTTTGTGCTAAAACAATATATTTTCTTCTTATTTTAATGGTTCTTATACTGTTATTGCACTAAGGTGACAATTCTACGGTGCCAACTGTAAACGGAAGACTTATATCAAATGGGAAAGTCGGTTGAATACGTTCAGTAATTACAGACTATAAACCCATACCTGTACCTTTACTTTTTCTTTATGTGCTCTTGGGTAAAGATTACTTATATCTTCTATTTATAGCAGGCACACCAAAGAAATCAACACCATGTGTCTCTCACAGTGCTGAGCAGGAGAAAACCAAGAAATTAGAGCTTCAGATTCCTTGCAGTAGCAACATCCTCACACAAAGGACACCGTCGAGGAAGAGTTACCTCCCTGCTGTACCCAGCCCCTTGTTGACCGACTCAACCCCTCTGCCAAGACCTTCGAGGAGCTGCACTCGGAAGACTCCAATTCCCAAACGTATCATTGATGACGTTGATGCCCCTGAACCAGTCAATGAGAGCAAGAGAAGCAAGAGTACTACTCCTAGGTAATTCACAGCCACAGCCCAAGAGCATAAAACCAATATTTGAGACCAGTCTGTAATCTCAAGCATCTGACTGGCTGAAATGGCGACAAGTTACTATTTCAGCCAGTCAGATGCTTGAGATTTCAGACTTGTCTCCAGTTTTAGTTTTGTCATGTTGGGCCCAAGTCAAGGTTGACTTGTGCCCAGAATATAGAAGCAACTGAAACTGGCATTTATAATGGTAATTAACTATGTAGTTGAACTTTGGCCTCCTGGCATTTTTTACTATACATGTATTTGAAATAAGAAATTGATGGTTTATCATTTAAAATTTCAAAAAAATCATGTCTAATAATCAGTATTATTTTCGTCAGAATTAAATGTTCGTTCATATCGACATCTTAGACTAAATCTGATTTCCTTCATAGATTTATTAAAAAAAACATCTCCATTTTTATTTTATCAAAACTATGCGGATTAATGACTGAGACATCCCCTCAGCTACTTACTTTATTTCCTTGGTAATCCGCGTGACGTTTGCTGGCTAACCTCCGACAAAGAGAATTTTCGAATGGCAACCAAAATAAACAATGTAAATTTCCCATAGGGTGGAAACAAACACAAATATCTTCATAACAGAACAAAATATCAAAAATCTAAGGGAAAAACCATCCCCATGGATTTTTTTCTGCATCGATTGGTGGTATTCTTTTTTTTAACAATGCATGATAAATTTAGAAAATGTGTTTCACGGTAAGGTTTTTCAGTGAAGCTCTGGAAGCAACAGTATGTAATTTTTACAAAAAAGAAAGAAAATATATACTAATAATCAACAGACTTCAGGTATTTAATTGAAATTTAAAAAAAAAAATTACCATCCCAAAATAAAACATCTATTTCAGGAGAAGTTTGCGCTCCAGAAAGTCTGTAAATTTTTCGGAGGTAGTTGACGTACATGCAGATGAAAATTTGTCACCGAAAGCTGAAGTTTTAGATCCAGACTTTGCTCGTCTCCTACAGCCGATGGATGTTACACAGTCAGCAGATGATTCAATAGACATTCTAGATGTGTCGCTGTCCAAATATATCCAGCCTATGGATGTGTTGCACAAAGGTTTGTGAATCGTCAACATTTTAATATCTTAGTTGAAATAATTTAGAAAACTGACAAGGCATCATGGCAGATACATAAAAAAATACATGTGGAATAAGAGTGACTATACTTGTATATTGCCTAAGAAACCAGCAAAAATATATGTAAATTGTGTACTTAGTTGGCCATCTTCAAGATTACAATTTTCCTTTCTTTATAATAAGTAAACTTATGCACTACAATTAATGATGTCTCTGCCAGGTCACCATTCTAAATGGTTGCCTTCAAAAATATTTAACAAGCAACGACAGACTGCTATAATTAAAAGTCAAACATTTAACAAGTGTAGAAAACCTGAAGATCATAAGTTAACAGTGAAATATTATAGAGGAATAAACCAGGGCAACAGATCAAGGTGCAAGTTGAAAAAAAAAAAATTTAATAAGGCTGATGTGATTGTAATTGCAGAAGATTCACCTAAGCAGCATCGAAGGCGTAGATCCAGCTTGAAGGGTTGCCGATCAACAGAGAGGCGGCGTTCCCGTCAGCGCAGTGTGCACTTTGTCTCGCCCTCGGGACATGAGATGCATCATGCTCAACTTCCCCACACACCTTTCAACAGAAACTCTCTTGGTTAGTATTGTAAAATGCTACATTTCTGTTTGCTCATTTGCATCTATTTCATTTGTTCAAACTAATCGGGTAATTCCTATTCAAGGGTGTTTAAAAACTAAAAATTATTAAATATTTTAATAATGGAATAATGGCTTTAGGAAGTTATTTATTTGGACAATTTGTTATGGTACAATATCAGATTCTGCCCAGAATTATAAATTTTACAAATACTAATTGGTCTTCATAAATGCAGTCTTCTGTACAAATGGTAAATAATATAAATAAGATTTATTCTTTAATGCATAAGGTATGGTCTATTTTTATATAAGTTTTGGAAAGATAGTGTTGATTGAGCAGTAGAACAAAATATTGTCATGTATGTAATCTAAGTGGACTTGTATGCTGGTGTTACAATTGCCTTTAATCTAAGACTATAAGTTTCATCGAGTTCTTGTGATAAGCTAGCTTTTAATCCTGTTGGAAATAAGTTCCTGTTGATTAGAATTGCTGGTTGGGTTTCAGTAAAACAGAAGCGAGTCACTCGACAGTCGGTTGAACCAGATGATATCTTCAGCATTGATAACATCGACAATGATGAGAATGTACCTCCACCCATGTTCAGATCTCCCGTAAGTATTTACATTTTTATACATCTGTTTGAAAACCCGGATGTATTATGGGAACACCTGCGGCGGGTGGGCGGGGTCCACAGGGTTTCTGCTCTCTAAGTCAAAGAGTTTTCATCAGGTCTTTATCAAACTTGGTGAATATGTTGGTGTGCATAATGTCTCGACCGAGTTCTAAAACCAGCCAAATCCCCCCAGGCACTCCTGAATTATGGCCCTTTAATTGTCCAAAATTTGGGTTTCCGCTACGTCAAAGAGTTTTTGTTCTGTCTTTATTTATCCCCCCGCCAATTTATCCCCCCCGCCAAAGGCGAAGGGGATATTAGAAATGCCCTTTGTCCGTCAGTGTGTCCGTGCGTCTGTCCGAAACAATTTTGTCCGGAGCATAAGTCCAAAACTACCCGAGGGATTTTATTCAAACTTCATACACTGACAGAGCACATTGGTAGGTAGTGCAGTGTGCAAGAACAATAATTCTACCTTGCCTATTTTTAGAGTTATTCCCCTTTATCATATTTACTTGATAAATTTTGTCCGGAGCATAACTTCAAAACTTCTTGAGGGATTTTATTCAAATTTCATACACTGACAGAGCACATTGGTAGGTAGTGCAGTGTGCAAGTGCAATAACTCTACCTTGCCTTTTTTTAGAGTTTTTCCTCGTTATCACATTTACTTGATAAATTTTGTCCAGAGCATAACTCCAAAACTACTAGAGGGATTTTATTCAAACTTCATACTGAGTTGGAAAATCCTGCTCCCAAAAATGTTGTCATTACCATTGAATTTACCACAAATACGACGCGGGTATTTTGTGTCAGTTTGGCACTCTTGTAATTTATTTGATACACCCGATTATTTAATTATTTTAGGCATGTGCGACTAGTGTAGATCCAGATCAGCCGGCACATCCATGCCGTCTGATCAGGATCTGCACTGGTCACATTTTGGTCAGAGGTAACCTAACAAATAAAAAAAGTGAACAGTTTAGATCCTGATCAGATGGCACGGATGTGCCGGGTGATCTGGATCTAAACTGTTCGCCCTTGCAATTAAGGTGTATCTATGGAGGAAAGGGTTAACACTCGAAACTGACTTGCACATCTAAAGTCTGAGAGATTTGGAGTGTTGACTGCTGTATTGGTTACCTTAAAAAATGAATGTTGTTTATGCCTGCCCAAATTTCTAGTTGAACCATATCCTTAGCATGTTTCACAAATGGGTAATTAAAAAACATTACAGTATTTCATTGGCATACCTGGTCAGTAGCTAGCTATCAATTTGAAGAATAAAGGTTGTATCAAATTTTATTGGCGGCACTTAAAGAATAGAACACCTTTTTTTGTTTGCCATATGAACATTTAATAGTTACTAAACTGTTGCTTGATATCTTGATAGGGTATATGAGGATTACTGGACTTTGTGTCATATTACCCAAGTTGCAGGGACTAGCATCAACGGCAAATTACCAGTCAAATTCATGAAAATTTCTTTGCAGTGTATTTATATTTTTTCACTTTTGTAAAGTGACCTGTAAGATAAGTTGTAACTTTAAAATTAAATCTGATGGCAGTTTTGTGTACCTTGTAGAGGCCAAGCCTTCTAGGAACTCCACCTGATATGAAGAAAAGACCATCCCAAGCGGTATCCAGTGTTCCTACAGCCACACTCATCTCCTTTACACCATGAAGGGCAAAATTTACTTCAGCTTGACCTCTGGCCCTTGTGTGCTTGGCCAGTGAAAAATGGTTAGCAAATAAAAAAAATGACTTTAAAATTCATCAGTGCTTACAATAGAGGTGGAATCACAGTTAACGAATTGTGATGGAAAGTTCAACTTATAATACTTACATTGTTTAAATGATTTACATGTATGTGCCATGACTCTGCTATTTAGCAACAGGAATAATCAGAAAGATCGATGATCCCTGTGTTTTAGCGAAGGGAATATCAACAAATTTAGTGCTTTATGGTAGATAAACTCTTTGAAGAGTCAAGAATTTTTCTAGAAATACACACAGATTGTACAGTAATGCTGCTATGACCTACTGACATACTTTTGTAAAACATCTGTTTATGAATTGGACAATTAAATAAATAACATTTTGCCAGGAATTACACAAATTGAATGTTTGTGTCAATACTAAACTTTATTATTCAGACTTCCTTACCATTGTTAAATAAATTAACTATACATAAAAAATAGTTCACCAGAATCATATTACAAATAAATAAAATGTAGGTCTGTCTGGCCCTTAAAATTAAAAAATTTATAACATGTACTACTTAACATCTTATTTCAGTAAAGTTAGTATTCGTTTCTATTCATCCATGATTTTTGAACAATTTTTATTCTTCTCCAAATTCAATTTTCTAGTTATTCATATGGAATATGAAGTATTTCATTGAGATTTCAATGTTTTTTTTCTGTTTGTTTTTTTATCCACCAAAAATGTTAACATTAGCCACCATTTTTTATTGTGTACCTCATGTAATAATTAATAGTTTATCAGTGTTAAATAGTTCTTTTTTGTAACTTGATTTGTTATTAATAAAAAATAATTTGTCTTTTATGCATGTTTTATATTCTTATTTGAAACATGCATTTTTTCTATTTTTGTTGCTCTTAGAACTGCAAGTCAATTGTAATTGTTTCTGTCTTGCTTGTTAAATCTTTTCTGACATATTTCTAGCTCTATCTTTCAATAAAAATGTAATAGTTTTCGAAATTCTGACGGAGTTTTGATAATTTTCTGTTGCATCGTATAACCTATGTTGGTAAAGTAATTGTATGATCGCTGTATATAGAATATATTGAAAATAAATTGTTTCCAATTGTATCATGTTTTTTCTCCTCTGTTCCAATTTTTGAAGTATCAACATGATCGATGCCTAATAACATTGAATTTAGCTTGTTCAACACTTTCCTTCAATTCACACCTAAATCTCACGAATAACTGGTGTACATCCAGATCGGCCTGCACATCTGTGCAACACATTACCTGAATCTACTCTAATAAATATTTCCAAGTAGACTAGTTACTAGGGTAGATTCACATTAAAACAATGTTGTTTACTAATCTCAGATGATAGAAGAGTTTACTAACTGCAGGAGTCACGAGCCCCGAAATTTTGTTGAAATATAAACAAACGTTTGGACGCAATAGGATTTAAATTCTAAGTAGGCCACAATTCTTCACACATGGAAGATTGAATCATCACAGACTGGCACCTGGTAGTCAGTTTTCATCAGATGAGTCCAGCGTTATATCGTAACTTGTACTTGAACTAAATGACATTTAAGACACAATATTAAGTCAAAATTATATATGTGAATCTTTGTTATGTTAAACCAACTTGCTTAAAATCATTGCTCAGTAGTTCATATAGAATTCCAAGTTATTAATATTATGCTTGCAGAATATTAAAAAAAACTTATGCAAGTCTATATAAAGTGCTTAGAAGTTTCTACTGGTGTAGTGATAAATCTTTGAATTGTTTTAATCTCACAAGTACAGAATAAAAGATGCCAGGCAGAAAAATACAAGTCCTCAATAGTGGGATGTAGACCAAATACTGTAGAATACATATTTGCAAATTTCTATTAAAATTTCATCTTTTACGATTAGCATAAGGATTAGAAAATGTACTTAAGGTATCGCAAACATTGCAAATGGCAAAAACAGGCTAAAATTTCAAAAAATAAATTTTGGGGGAAATACTTATTTCCACCTAGATTTTAGTAAAGAAATGTATTTAGCTATGGATGTAGTAAATGTTTGCATGCTCAATTTAGTCTAATTCATGTTCTAATTACCAAGCACATACTAAAACAAAAGAAAAACCATTTGCATGAGAACTCTGAAATTCATGAACAATATACCAAAGCAACTCGTACCTGAAATAAGTATATGCTGGTCTACAATGTTTGGTGCCAATACGTTAAAATAATGTTAGGGTTTTCAAGAA
Source organism: Corbicula japonica (assembly GCA_038501625.1). Lineage (NCBI taxonomy): Eukaryota > Metazoa > Mollusca > Bivalvia > Venerida > Cyrenidae > Corbicula > Corbicula japonica. The sequence continues at coordinate 3,218,463 of JAZAYU010000035.1, forward strand.
ATTCAAGGAAATTTTACTTCCTTGTTCAAAGTGAAAGTAGAAATCTATAGAAATCTACTTTCACTTTGAACCAGAAAGTAAGATTTCCTTGAATTTCTTGAAAACCCTAACATTATTTTCACGAATTGGCACTAAACATTGTAGACCAGCATATACATATTTTAGGTATGAGTTGCTTTGGTATATTGTTCATGAATTTCAGAGTTCTCGTGCAAATGGTTTTTCTTTTGTTTTAGTATGTGCTTTGTAATTAGAACATGAATTAGACTAAATTGAGCATGCAAACATTTACTACATCCATAGCTAAATACATTTCTTTACTAAAATCTAGGTGGAAATAAGTATTTCCCCCAAAATTCATTTTTAAAATTTTAGCTATTTTTCGCCATTTGCAATGTTTGCGACCTCTTAATTCATGAGACCATCAAGGAAGTACATTTACATCCTGTCCGGTCTTACAAATTCGGATATTTAGGCAAACTGTTGATCATGACTGTGATGGAGTCTATGTCTCTTAATGATCATGAATGTCACGTTTTAACTTTCTTACGGGTCACAAATAGGAGTTTGTTTATTTCCGGTTTGCAAAATGTCAGGTTTACAAAGACAAAAAGGTAGCAATTTAGACAAACCTCTAAGCAAAGGAAAAGCTGAGGTAAGTAAAACTAAACAGTTGCTCAGTAACAACCATTTAAAAGCAATGCATTCATCACCATTTATACTTAACTACAAATTACAATTTTTGTCACTAGTTTTCGCGATTTTTGAAAACTTTTAATAGATAAGGTTGAAGAACTGCCGCAAACCTTATTACAAAAAAGCAAACAGTAACTGGCTTCTTCAGAAGGAACATCAAGGTACACTCTGAACCACTGAATTTTCTGCCTACAAAGTCATTGTATGGCTGCAACTTGAATACTGCTCCTCTGTCTGGTCACCTCACACTGATACCCACATAACAAAAATTGAATCAGTACAGCGCACAGCCGCGTGGTGGGCAAAACATGACTATGGTCAAATGGTCAAACTTAAAGCGTCACAGAAATGCTACAATCCCTAAAATAGTGGAGACAAGACCTAAGGCACATAGATAGTAGACTCATTCTGATGTATAAAATCACCCACAACCTTATAGCCATCCCAATCTATGATTATCTGATCCCCTTGACAAGACACTCACGCCACTACCACTCTTCTGCATATAGACTAATAGACTGTTCATACCAGTTTACAAATTATGAGATCAGCCTAATTACATTCATCTTTCCGAAATTTAAAACAAATTGGTGAATGTCAACAATGGGTGGGTAAAGAAATTCAAGATATGTGCATTCATATTATTATACAGCTGATCTTTGTATCGGACAGACCAACCAATAGACTAAGTGATATATTTTGTAAAGTGTTTCCCAAGAATTCATTTGAAATTTCAATTTCTTGCAGGTGAATGTTGCAACCTTTGCTTTGTTGTTTTCTGAGATTGTGCAGTACTGCCAGAATAGAGTTTATACAGTACCAGAACTACAAAACAAGTAAGCAGATGAAATACCCTCTTTATTACACAGCATCATTTTGGCTTGATATGACATTGTTTAACCCTTTTCTCCTATATATGCTTTTTAACGCATGTGCGACCAATGTAGATCCCGGTCAGCTTGCACATCCGTGCCATCTGATCAGGACCTGCACTGGTCGCATTTTGGTCAGAAATAAACTAACAAATAAAAAGCGAACAGTGCAGAACCTGATCAGGCGGCACGACTGTGCTGGCTGATCTGGATCTACACTGTTCACCCACCCAATAAAGGTGTATCTATGGAGGAAAGGGTTAAATGTCACCATTTTCAATATTGCCAAAATGTTTGTTTTTAATTTATACATTTGTATGTAGTCAAAAAAGACAATTTGCTTAACCCGGCAAGGGCGAACAATGCAGATCTAAATCAGCTGGCACATCCATGCCATTTGTTCAGGATCTGCCGGTTAGCTTTTTGATTTACAAGGTTATTTCTGATGAAAAAGTGACTGCAGATCCTGATCAGACAACACAAATGTGCTGGCTGATCTGGATCTACACTGGTAGCATATGCAATAAAATGTGTATATATGGAGTAAAGGGTTATTTAGATACATATTACAAGATTGTTTATTACAGCTTGTCTGTGTTACAGGTTATCTGACTTGGGACAGCATGTTGGGAACCACCTATTAGATGTTTTGTTTCTGAGAGACAGAGGTTACAAAAGAGAAGTGAAACTACTCAACATGCTCCTGTTTATAAAAGGAAATTTTTGGAAGGTGAATAAATTAACTTACATAGAATACAAAAACTTAAATAGTTTACTGTAAATAATTTTTAGTGAATTGACCCAGTTGGAAATAACAGAAATACTAGACAATAACGCTGTATGATGCTTTATGAAATGCAGTCACTGGGCTGGCGGAAAGTTTATTTTGACTAGCACCATAACTATGTCAACCCTTTGGGAGACAAAAGTTATGAGTCCAGAAAACTTGTATCACTCATGTAAAATCATGCTGTGTATAATGCTGTAACATATTAAGACTAGAGGGAGGGACTAGAAGGACTATACTAAAGAAATAAGAGAATGAATCAACAAACAAATTGAATTATTCCATTAAAAAATCGGTTGCAGACTTACAAAAAGGTTTGGATGAGAAATCTGAGGTCAAGGGTTATACATTGTGGTCTTTACATCATTTTCATGAAAGATATTTTAATATATACTGTTGAACCTGTATTTGATTTTTTGTGTTTTAATTGCAGACCTTATTTGGAAAAGATGCTGATAAACTTGAACAGGCAAATGATGATGAAAGAACCTGTATCCTTAAATGTATGGTTGCCTAATTGTTGTCTAAATGACTATTCTATGATCACTTACAGAACTATGCCATATGACTGAAGTGAAAGATTTTGCAGTTTACATTTTAACTAGAGCCGAAGATCATAAAACTGAGTCTGAAGACAAGCCTTATATCTCGAGCATCAAGCATCAGTCAGATGTCTGAGGATGATTGCAAACCTCAGTTTTATAATCTTCAGTCCAGGTTTTCTTGGCAAAACCTGTTTCATTAGATTGGGCTGAGTTGTTGGGCAGGGAGGCGTGCAGCCACTATTTCTCTGTAACCATTCAAAGAAAAAGAGCTTTGGTTCAAATATTTGTTTGACATAACAATAGCAATTATAAGGACAAGTGTCATAAATCTTTCAAAAATCTGCTCAAAGATTTTGGGTAGGCTTATAAACTTATTTGCAACTTTTCTTACTGGAATGATGTGCCCCTTTTGAGAGGAATGCTGTGCCCCTTTTGAGAATTGAAAAGTTTATTGAAAAGGGGTGTTTTTGTGTCGCCTGCGATAGCAGGTAGACACATAGGGATCCTATTGTCCGGCGGCGGCGTCGGCGGCGTCCGGTAGTCCCCCAACTTTAACCTGAAACTTAATGTTGCCTATAACTTTGAAAGTACTTGTCCTATTCACTTCATACTTGGAATATATCATCAGCACGAACAATGCCATCTGTGATGACAAGAATGATAACTCCAGTTTCAATATTTTTTGCGTTATGCCCCTTTCAAATGCAACTTTAACCTGAAACTTAATATTGCCTATATCTTTGAAAGTACTTGTCCTATTCACTTCATACTTGAAATATATTATCAGCACGAACAATGCCATCTGTGACGACAAGAATGATAACTCCAGTTTCAATATTTTTTGAGTTATGCCCCTTTCAAATGCAACTTTAACCTGAAACTTAATGTTGCCTATAACTTTGAAAGTACTTGTCCTATTCACTTCATACTTGGAATATATCATCAGCATGAACAGTGCTATCTGTGACGACAAGAATGATAACTCCAGTTTCAATATTTTTTGAGTTATGCCCCTTTTAAATGCAACTTTAACATGAAACTTAATGTTGCCTATAACTTTGAAAGTACTTGTCCTATTCACTTCGTACTTGGAATATATCATCAGCACTAACAATGCCATCTGTGATGACAAGAATGATAACTCCAGTTTCAATATTTTATGAGTAATATCCCTTTCAAATGCAACTTTAACATGAAACTTAGTGTTGCCTGTAAAATGGAAATTACTTCTTCAATTAATTCACTTAATACTTTGAATAACTCATCTGCATTTACAAAACAATTTTTGAAAATGATAACTCAGGTTTCACCATTATTTTAGTTATTCCCCTTTTAAATGTAATTTAGATGACACATGTGTTCTGTTGTGTAGTATTGAAATCAACTTCAATAAAATATTTTTATTATATATGATTAAACATAGGCCCACATTTCAACGTTTTCCAAGCAGGCGACACATGTGTTCCGCGGAACACAACATTCTAGTGTAGAAAACTCATAATGTTAGGAATTATGTTTGAAAAGGTCTCAACATGTTTCAGTGATTTTTGTTTAAAACATTCCTTAATAAGATACAGATTATATAATAGAAAAAGAACCATTAGTCAACAAGTTTATATCTGTTCCTAAAGATAAAGGTAAGAAATTTAAAGAATATTCTTGATATTTTGTTTACAAACCTAATTGTTCAACATTAATTCAGAGTCAGACGATCAGGTAACAGTTTGTACCTGGTCCATTTTCTCTTGATATGTCTTGAACCAGCTATTTAGAAAATTATATTTACTAAAAAAATTGAAATAAACTCTTATTTCCAGTCTAAATGTAGGACTGGTACTCTTCCATTGTGTACATTTCTTTAGGTCAAGGCTATTGATTGGCAAAGGCAACCAGCCCGGTTAGCTCAGTAGGTAGAGCGTCCTCTTCCAGACTGAGAGGTCGTGGGTTGGATCCCCGGCCGGGTCATACCAAAGACTTTAAAAATGGTAGTAATGGCTTCCCTCCTTGGCGCTCAGGGTGTAAGGGTTAGCATTACGACCGATTCGGCGGGTGTCGGTATAGGAGGACCCGCAAGGAGATCCGAAGTCGGAGGTGCTGAGCCTGCAATATGGCGGTCTCCTATCCAAAAGCGCAGCACCACGCTTACACGCCGAAAAGGTGAACGCCAAAAAAAAAAAAAAAAAAATTGGCAAAGGCTATATCTGTTGCAGTTTTTAATTTTGGTTGAAACTGTAAAAGAACAAAAATAACAAGAGGGTTACCTAAATAAAATGGAATTGTCTTTGATGAATTTCTCTGTATCAGCTTAAATATCTTTTAATAGATTTCCAGATGGAGCTACAAACCAAAACATATAGTAATATCGATAAATTACTTGAAATTGTTGACATTATTGGGATTAACTAATCTGTGAGACACATTTAAAGTGTCATAAAAGTCACGTCACCAGTAAACTGTTTAAAGCTGTTGCCATATTCAGCCTGCCTTCATGTTCAGGGCTGAAGGTTATAAAGCTGAGCTTGGAAACCAGTCTCAAATCTCAAGCATCTGATTGGCTGAAATGGCGACTGGTCGCCATTTCAACCAATAAGATGCTTGAGATTTGAGACTGGTTTCCAAGCTCAGTTTTATAAACTTAGCCAAAGTATTAGAAGTATTTTGATTTTTATGCAAAAATAATGGTTAAAATATCAACAAAACTCTTCATTGTTTTACATCTCCTTTTGGTACTGCTTAGTATTTTTTAATTTTCTGTGGATGCCCCTGTTAATTTTGAGCTTATTGGGTTAACCCTGGACTTTATAGAATAAGGCTGTTATACCGGCCATCTGATCAGGATATACACTGTTCCTTGTTAGATATTATAAGATTCATTTAGTTAGATTTTCAGTTTGAAGTGACCCGTGTTGATCCAGATCAGATGGAATATAATTATGTGCTGACTTACTTGGATCTACACTAAATATATCCATTTGATTTAACATCTGTCCATCATGCAAGAATGAGGATATAATATATAAATGTTAATGGAAGACGATTATAATCTTTTCAGGTAGTCTGAATTGTGCAGCCTTCACAGCTGGAATTATAGAGGCTGTATTAAATGGAGCCAATTTTGTAAGTACATTTAATTACTGACAGATAAATGTTTAAGTTGCCAAGTGCACTTTGCTGTGTCGCCTTTGTCATACACTAGGATTATTGTTGTATGTTTTATGTATTTGAGATGCAGTTGTGCTATGCAATACTCTTAAGATATATTGCAGTGCGATACCCCAGCTATATTAATGTGTTATACACTAAGATAAATTGTTGTTTGTGATACACTTAGTTATATCACTGTTTGGGAAACTTAAACGCTGTTGTTTGATGCACTTACATATCACTGTGTAATGCTCTTGTAAAACTTGGACATATTATTGTGTGATAAAGTTAGATTGTTATGACACTGTGTGATACATTAAGAAATACCACTTTCGCTGTATGATGCACTTCAGTATATGGATGTGTGATACACTAAGATGTCGATGTGTGATAGAATTATGAAGGTGATAAGTCAGTTTTGGACAAAATCTACAATTAAGTTTTTGTATATTGTTTTTATTTTCATTCAGCATTGAAATTATTTCAGAAAATGGTTTTTGCCTTGATTTTAAATAATACACACTATAATTATGTAAAAAAAGGGCGTTCAGGAGTCTAGCTAGACATGTAAAGTAATTCAATGCATTTCTTTTTTCAGCCAGCAAAAGTGACAGTGCACTGGCACAAAGGAACAACATTCATGATCAAGTTTGACGAGTCAGTTATAGCAAGGGACAAACTAGTCGAGGGAAAATGAACTCAAATGTTTTACATGTATATTGTGAATTAAAACCACAAACTAAGTGAAAATGTGCTGTCATTTGAACATTATTGTGTCTTCAGTAATATTTTCGATTTGTTAAGTTCTTGGTGTTTTTGGAAGAAATAACAATTAGCCTTTTTTCTCAGTCACTTTGTGAAAGTGCTTGTACATGGTTTTGGTCCACTTCAGCTGATGTTTTGCTGTGTAATGATGCTCTCCATGTCAGCAGTTTGATACCCAAGCTGTTGATATTTGAGCCACAAGTGTCGTCAGCAATGCTACATGTTATTACTTTATACATTTGGTTTTATATATGGAGTTAAATTTTGTCGATAACATTATTTTCCTTTTGCTAAATTTGTTTCTAACATGTAATTATCAAAGGACTAGAGAAGTTTAATTTGGATCTACACTGTTCGCCCATGGGATGTCAACCATATTCCATGGAGAAAAGGGTAGTCATCACACTACAAGCACTTGACTGTAAACTAGCCATCTGATTGGATGAGAGTTTTTTTTGGATCTGATAAACATTCTATTTTTTATGTGCAGTTGATTATAATACTGACACTATGATAAGTCTCGATATCAGCTAATCGGATGATTGGGATTTGAGAATGGTCTCCAGTCTCAGTTTATGATCTTGGGCCATAAATTATTATTGTATATAACTGCAAATAACGACTAAGTGTATTTATAAAATTGTCACTGTAATAAACTGTAGCAAAAACATTCCAACTAGTTATTTGTACTAAGTCATAGTCTAAAAGAAAACAACATCTCTTTTGAACCAATCCCGCAGTGTTGAATACATATAGCGATGGCCTTGTTTTCATGAAAGTGATGCCATAAATAGAAAAGAGAGTTTGATTTTGAAGCCAGGTCACAGAGGCCAATGTCAATAATAGAGTTAAAAAGATAACATTTCTGAAAAGTTTCATTTCTGGGGCATATGTTTGCAACCCCTCAGACTTAACTTCAAGAAAATTATATTGCATATATTTGATGTGATAGATGCCACCTTCAGAAATAGAATTAGGGGTCCAGCCCCGCCATCACCATAACAACTCAACCCAGAAATTCTTTTGGTAGAAATAATGGTAGAACAAGGTAGAATGAAAATAGTTTATTTTATTGTTTAAGGTTTTAGAACTGTAATATTTCCGCCAAACATCGACTTATGGCGTTCCTTATTCGTGTTTTCCGAACGCCGATTCGTACGTTTCCGGTTGATACTTTTTTCGTAACTGGAGACCAATCTTTTGGTTTTTCCCGCGATTATGACGTCATTAATTACTAAATCAAATAATAAAAAAATGCGGATATGAAATTGATGTACTGTAAATAAATATTTTCATAGCAAATACTGAAAATAAGAGTGTAGACGAACAACACTCGGCAATGAATACATGTTATATGAAATTGACATACGGTTGATTAATCTACTGTGGCGCAATGGTAGCGATCAAAACTTTCGTTTTGACGGACCCGGTTCAATCCTCGGGAGAGGAACTTTTTTCCTTTTTCTTCTTGTTTGTTAATTATTGTGACTTACTTTTTGGGGGAAAATGGTATAATCAATAGTTTTAAAATTCGGAAATAATTGCTATTATTCTTCATCTTCATTTAGTAGCAATGAAAACTGAAATATTGTAATGATATAATTACAAAATACTGACTCTTTTATAATACAGCAACATAATCACGATATGAAACTAAAATGATTTTGGAATCTATACTTTCATTTAGGAAAATGTTGCTATTTTATTGTTTCTATATTTGAACAGTATTTTTGTGATACTTGTCTTCAATAAAAGTAAAAATTTTATGTGTTTGCACGATGTTTTTTTTTCAATATAAAAGAATGCTTTGGTTACTATGGTTACCGTTGCCAAAATTACTTTTTTGAAGTAAAATTTTAACAAGCATAGCTAATTGCTTGCTTATTTCTTGTTTTTCAAAAAAATTTGAGAGTGTATCAAAAAATGACCATTCGTAAACCAAGCCCTTTGGTTTTTGTGGTTTTTAACCGTTTGGTCTGGGCCTTAGGTACCTATTTTGTAGGCCAATAAAATGAAAACGAGACGGTGAAGTGCTTTGTTTTTTTATTATTTGATTCCATACACATTGCAGATAATTTTTATGTATAACATAATTATTTTACTGCATTAAACATGCACAAAAATCACAGATAAAAACTTGCTTAATTTTTGCAGCTCGAAAAAATGTGCATTTCCGAAGCTGGGTACACTTAAAAAAAGTCAATGTATAAAGTGTTAGAAATAAATTCTAAAAATAATACTCGTTTTTTCCTGTTCAGGTATGATGTCCTTTTACAATTAGCTTTTATTTTACAAAATTTAACAAGGTTTGGAAGAAAAAGAGATGAATTTAGCTTCTAGTATGTTTGATTTTAAGCCCATTTTTCGAAACAGAGGGTCCCCTTCTAAAATACTGAATTTCCCGAGTTACGCACGGTAAATGTACTTGGAAATGAAAACAACAAAATTCCAATCTGCGAAAGTGCATATTACAGTTCTAAAACCTTAAAGATGACCAAAAAGACTCTTTTTTTTCTTTGTCAGTGTCCCTACCCCAACTTTGTATTATTGATTTTTCACCCATCGTGGTTTTTTTTAGCTCACCTGTCACGTAGTGACAGGGTGAGCTTTTGTGAGGGGGGTTCGTCCGTCGTCCGTCCGTCCACAATTGTTGTCCGCACTCTAGCGGACGGAATTTTGGTCCAATCTTCTTCAAACTTGGTCAGAATGTTTATCTCAATGATATATAGGTCAAGTTCGAAACTTGGTCATGTGACCTTGAAATCTAGGTCACTGGGTCAAATTGTGGGAAAAGCTTGTCCGCACTCTAGCAGTCTTAATTATGGTGCGATCTTCTTTAAACTTGGTCAGAATGTTTATCTCAAAAATATCTAGGTCAAGTTTGAAACTGGATCATGTGACCTCAAAATCTAGGTCACTGGGTCAAATTATAGAAAAAGTTTTCCGCACTCTAGCGTTCTTAATTATAATGCGATCTTCTTCAAACTTTGTCAGAATGTCTATCTCAATGATATCTAGGTCAAGTTCGAAACTGGGTTATATGACCTTGAAATCTAGGTCACTGGGTCAAATTATAGAAAAAGCTTGTCCGCACTCTAGCAGTCTTAATTATAGTGCAATCTTCTTTAAACTTGAACAGAATGTTTATCTTAATGATATCTAGGTCAAGTTCGTAACTGGGTCATGTGACCTTTAAAACTAGGTCACTCGGTCAAATTAAAGAAAAAGCTTGTCTGCACTCTAGCGGTTGTAATTTTGGTCCGTTCTTCTTTAAACTTGGTCAGAATGTTTATCCCAATGATATCTAGGTCTAGTTGGAAACTGGGTCATGTGACCTTGAAATCTAGGTCACTAGGTCAAATTTTAGAAAAAAGCTTGTCCGCACTCTAGTGGTCGTAATTTTGGTCCGATCTTCTTCAAACTTGGTCAGAATGTTTATCCCAATGATATCTAGGTCAAGTTCGAAACTGGGTCATGTGACCTTGAAATCTAGGTCACTAGGTCAAATTATAGAAAAAGCTTGTCCGCACTCTAGTGGTCGTAATTTTGGTCAGATCTTCTTTAAACTTGGTCAGAATGTTTATCCCAATAATATCTAGGTCATATTCGAAACTGGGTCATTTATCCTTGAAATTTAGGTCACTAGGTCAAATTATAGAAAAAGCTTGTCCGCTCTCTAGCGGTCTTAATTTTGATGCAATCTTCTTCAAACTTGGTCAGAATGTTTATCTCGATGATATCTAGGTCAAGTTCGAAACTGGGTCATGTGACCTTGAAATCTAGGTCACTAGGTCAAATTATAGAAAAAGCTTGTCCGCACTCTAGTGGTCTTAATTTTTGTCCGAACCATTGAACAGATGTTCGCAGGTGAGCGACCCAGGGTCCCATGGACCCTCTTGTAATGTAAATTCCTAATGCAAATGAAGTCCCAGACTTGCACAAGTAATTGGGGTACATTGGGTACCCTATGTTGTCTTGCTTCTTAGGAATGACTTAAGTTATTCTACTCACTTGGTCATTGGTGTGAGATGCACTTAAGTCTTCCTTATAACTTTAGATACAGTTAACAATCTTGGTACATTTTTATAACGATTATAACGATTCACCACAGTATTTTACCATTATATTTTAGGTTGGCTTGCCAAGAATCATAATTTTAACTGATTGTATTGTTTTCCCCATTTGACTTAATTTGCAAAAGTTGTAGCTTTCCTAACCAAATGGCCACAATTGTCTCCTACTGCTTGTTAAAATCCACAGGTTAAATAGGTAATAAACAACTTCCATTCCATAACAGCCAATCTCCTTTTTATTTTCAGCTGTATCAATATAAGGATTGAAATGATGGTTGGTAGAGAGATTCATTTGATTAAATTAAAATGATGTACTGGTTTAAATCATAATATTATGCAGAATATATAGTAAAAAGATTATTGGTAATTTGAAGACGGGGCTGTGCAGCAGTCTATCATAATCCGCGCGGTTACAAAAGACCTGGTTTCCGGCCTGCTTCAATAGCGATTTAAAGAAGAGAACCAGCGTTGTTCTGCCACCATTTGCAAATTTGACAGCTGAGTTGTTGGGGCAAATTGTTTCAAAATGGGCGTAATCAAAGGAACCAAAGATTTGTTTGGTTTCGGGACAACCGATGACATGGAGTATGTTATTCGAAAGTCTAAATCATTAACGCGGATAATTTGATTATCCTACGTAAATTGATACGTATTGATTATCGATCTTGCAACACATTAAAAAAAATTGCATCACCAAAATCACCGAAATGCAGAGCCATTGTCAGTCATTCTTGTTAAACCTTCGATAATCACAATCCTGCTGAAAGAATTTTAGCGACTGTCATGGGACGAAGTGTTCCCTTTACTTGACCCTGTTGAAGGGACTCTGTCTCCTGCTGACTAATGTATGCGTCATGTTTTCACCCAGTTTTTCGTGCAAGGAATTGCTTAGTGTTTGTCTCAGCTTTATATTTCAGGTCACTTGCTTTATATCGCACCAAGAACATACCCAAGCATCATTTTTTATAGCTGAAAAGCTATTTTTGTAACAAACTTAAAATATGCTGGCACTTGTTAGGTGTCAGAAGTATGCACAGCAGAAATAAGCAGAGTGTACAGTCATTTAATCAGTTCTGGCAATCAATGAGTTATCAAATTGTATGGTAAGGGCCGTCATTAACGTGAGCTCTGCACTTGTGGCCCAAATCAATTGCAAATATGTATGTTATCACATTACATATGAAATAATAAATTGCAATAAAATCTGTTTAAATCAATAATTTCTTAACAAATTTTCAGTATTTAAATAAAGAATATGAAGAAGAGCGGAAAAATTTTGAATGCCTGATTAATTGGATGAAATCATTTTCATGACAGACTAAAACAAACTTTTGATCAATATTCCAAAATATTCATAAATAATTATATGCAGCAACAAAACATTCATACATACAGGCAGCCACATACTTTGCATTTGTTTATTTCAGACATATAATAGAACCAGTGAGTTCATCGGACAATGAGTCGATCACCAATGAGCCAGTGACTACCCCAAAGCGAAGAGTGCCCCGCCCAAAACCAAGAAATATGGAGATGAGTATCTCTGATCACATCAATAGTCGAAGGACTGGACAGAAGCAGGCTAGGAGATGTGACAACCGTAGGTCTTTGTTTGCTTTATTTAGCATTATCAGTACATGTATTAATTATGGTATCAAGTAACCCTGGCTTGCAAGAGAAAACATTAAAAAAGCATATTTCTTCAAAATACTTCTGGGTTATTTATTTACTAAGGAGCATATTCGATAGCCAGATACATTTTCTTACCATTAATGACCTTTGCTTCAACAATTGATTAGCAGTATTTGAATTTCAACCTCACCTTCTATTATAATAGTGATTGTATTGTGTTTTAAACACCCTGTTACCTGGTTTAATCTCCACTGACAGAATGTGGCTTTAATTATGGTTTGAACTCATTTAGGTCAACAGAGCCCAATATCATAAAACTTAGATTGGAGACCAGTCTCAAAACTCAAGCATCAGATGCTTAAGATTTGAGACTGGTCTCCAGATTAGGCTGTTATACATGGGCAAACAGTGTAGATCCAGATCAGCTGGCACATTGTTCTGTCTGATCAGGATCTGCAATTATCCTGTGAATTATCATAGCAAAGATGTGCTGGCTGTTCTGATCACACGTGGGATAAAACCTTATCCATGAAGCAAATGGTTAAAAAATTAGTGTAGGTTTACCTGCTTTGAAAAAAGCACCATTCAGCCAATCAGTTGCTTGAGATTTTAGACTGGTTTCCATTCCCAGTTTTATAACTTTGCGACTGGATTTCAAATTTTTCACATTATACTCCACTTTTTGTGTCGCCTGACTAGGCGACATAGAGGGATTACTTTGTCGGCGGTGGCGGCTGCATCCGCGGCGTCGGTGTCCGTGTCGTCTGCAGCATCCGGATTTCCATGTCCGGAGACTAACTTTGTCAGCGTAGGTCCAAATGGCCCCAAACTTGGTATGCATGTTTCTGGCAATGACTCAAAGTGCAGTGTGCAAGAACCGTAACTCTACGTTGTTGCGTTTTTGAATTACTCTCCTTTGATTAATTTTTATAGAGCATTTCTTGTCCGGAGCGTAACTTTTTCACCATAGGTTCAAATGACTTCAATTGTGGTATGCATGTTTCTGGCAATGACTCCAAGTGCAGTGCACAAGAACCGTAACTCTACCTTGTTCGTTTTTTTTTTAATTATTCCCCTTGATTGATTTTTATAGAGCATGTCCGGTGCTTAATTTTGTCATCATATGTTCAAATGACTCCAAACTTGTCATGCATGTTTCTGGCAATGACTCGAAGTGCAGTGCACAAGAACTATAACTCTACCTTTTTCTGGTTTTTAGTTATTCCCTTTTCATTGATTTTTAGTGCATTTTTGTGACAGGCATAACTTGTTGTGCATGTTTCTTGCAATGAGACTATTAAAAGGTTATTTTATATGTGAATTTGTGCAAATACATTGCTAATAACTGTACAACAAAAAACTAGTTAACATTTTTTATGTCGACTAACAAAGGCGACACATCCGACTCGCGGAGTTCTAGTTTTAGACTTTTGGGTCATTTTGATGGTTGAAAAATTTTTGAAAATGGTTAAAATTGATGAGAAAACAGAGCAGTCTCTTAGCTTTTTAGTTCATTTGGTTATTTCTGGCCAAGAAGAGAAATGGTGTAGATTCTAATTGGACAGCAGGAATGTCCTGACTGATCTGGATCTACCCTTTTCTCCCACCTCATAAAGGCATATTTATGGAGAAAAGAGTTCATTACAACACCAACTTTTATTTGTAACTTTTTACATTTTTCTGCCATACAGGGTGTTTAACATGAGACTGACATTTCAGTTCGAGAGTTGATCAACATGGTGGAGAAAGAAGACATTGAGCTTGACTTCAACATTTTTGAGCCATCCTTCTCAGTGTTTGCAGAACTGTTCACTGAACGAGAGAAAATGGAGGTACTTTATAAATCAGAATTTATACTTTTCTTTTGAGAGTAGTATTAACATTTACTCAATAGATATGCCTTAATGGCAAGGGGAAACAGTGTAGATCGAGATCAGCCAGCATGTTTATGCTGTCTGATCAAAATTCATTAGGTAAATTTCTGACCAGTTTGCAACTAGTGTATATCCAGATAAGACGCACAGTTGTTAATTTAATTTTGTTGGTTAATTAGACATTAAACATACAACTATTTTGTTAATATTTTTGTAGCTGTTACTGGGCATGATTAATCTTAGTTGAAATAACTGTTTCACAATTGATGTAAAATAAATTAAGTTGAACCCTTTCACTGCCATAAGGACGGCTTAAGCCGTCCCTATTATTTTTGGCGTATTTGCCCTATGGACGGCTTTAGCCGTTTCTACCGTTTCTATATATATACCAGCATGCAAAGCGGGGATTTCTATGCTGACGTAGGCAGATCATTCAAATATTGACCAATAATGTTATTGCTTTCGTTTTCATATGTAAACATAGTAATTATTGGATATATCTATAAATAACCAGCCTCATTCTGACCTTGGTATTGGTATTTGTTTATGTGGTAAAAAAACTCTCGGCACTGATGACGCTAATTCGGGTTTTCAACGCTGGCAGCGAAAGGGTTAAATTAAAATCAAATCATACACAGATATGGAAATGAAATGGTTTGCTCTTTGATGCCTGGTATGAATGACTGTCAACAGAAGACTGTAGTGTGTCATAAAGAATTCACTCTTAGCAGTTTAACCCTTTCCTTGATATATACACATTTTTACGCATATGCGACCAGTGTAGATCCAGATCAGCCGGCACATCCGTGCCGTCTGATCATGATCTGCACTGGTCGCAGTTTGGTCAGAAATAACCTAATGAAGCGAACAGTTTAGATCCTGATCAGATGGCACGCATGTGCCGGCTGATCTGGATCTAAACTGTTCGCCCTTGCAATAAAGGTGTATCTATACAGGAAAGGGTTAACAAAATCACTGTTCCTTAGCTGACACAGACAATATTAGTGAAGAGCTTGGCCAATGAATGCATTTTATAGCCATTTGCCAGGATTGAACACGTGTCTTTTAAGGCAGTAGAAATGACTGCCAGCCAAAAATCTTTTCTAAAAAGATTTAATGATATTTGACCAGGCTTGGAATGATTTTGTGAATTCTACTGAGGAAGAGCAGATAGAATTTCTGGAAGAAGCTGCTTTTTCTGGTAGTCATGGCAACAAGTCGGACACACATGACCTTGAAAACAACAGTGACCTTGATGACAGCTGGGAGAAAGTTAAAGATAAGCGCAAGAGTAAGTTGAGGTGTTCAGAAAGCCAGTGTAAATATTGAGAAGCTATTGTGAATATTCATGATACATAATGTTCAGAGTAACTACATGTAAGTAAGTGGTTATGTATTTAGTTAATACATGGATTGCACTCTTTCATATAAAGGTAGACCATTGGTGCATATACTAGTCACAAACTCCTTGCAGCGGTTACTTCCCCTTACAGTTAACTAGTCATTGCAGGATGAAGGGAGACAACTGATGCATTAACTACTCATTGTTTGAAGTATTTGGCTGATGTTGGCTGGTTGATAAGACATTATTATTGAATGCAGAAAAATGTTAAGGATACAGTTCAAACATGATATACCTTTAAAATTTAACTTAGTTGACATCACAGTAGCAAATAGCAGGTCAAGTTTCATAACTCTAGACTGTATTTTGTCATAGTTATGTACCTTTTCCATTTAGCATTTTGTGTCAGTTTTTACAGCTGTCAACCAGATATTTTCTTGACAATAATACCGATGCCAATTAATACTTAGAAAGAAAACCTGGTATCTTCACCTTGTACATGTATTATAATGATATCTTTTTTTTTTTCAGCTCATCCATCATTCAGTGCAGAGGAATGTTTTCTCAGGGTTGACAAGAACATCAGGTCAATGCTGAAACGAAGGCACCGACCTATGGTAATACATCTGCTATATCATAGTATATGTAATGGACCAGCCTTTCTTAACCCTTTCCTCCATATATACGCATTTTTACGCATGTGCTACCAATGTAGATCCAGATCAGCCGGCACATCCGTGCCGTCTGATTCGAAACTGCACTGGTCACATTTTGATCAGAAATAATTGAATGAATAAAAAAGCGAACAGTTTAGATCCTGATCAGACAGCATGGATGTGCCGGCTGATCTGGATCTAAAGTGTTCGCCCATGCAATAAAGGTGTGTCTATGGAGGAAAGGGTTGATGGACTCGCCTTCTTAAACTATTTGTAATAGTAAAAAAAGTACTACATGTAATGAACTTGCATTTCATAAGTTATACAATTGATAATTTACCTTAATATCTTAAGTTATACCATTAATAATTATGGTTATGATTTGAAGATAGTTGCTTATTAATAAAATGAAAAATCGTTTGTTTGAATTAGAGGTTTTATAATTTTTTTTCTGAGGTTAAAGTGTGTCTCAAATGCACAGATTGACCACTTAGAGTAATTAATCAGTAAGTGCAAATTAAATGGTACAACTTCTTCCAATCTGATCAAAATCATCTCCTGAAAACCGCTATGCTTTTAGGATCTGACAACATATTTTACTGAAGATGTATGTGTTTATGTAGTATTGCATTTATTTCTAATGTAATGACATCTTAAGATCGTTTTGTAAGCGTTATAAATCATGCTTCCTGTGTTGACAATTTCTAAAAATAGTAATCAGGGAAGACAGCAATAACTCATGTACTGTGTCTGCGGGCCGTCATCAGATCTAACATTTTGTTAGATCTGACATTAGTGAGATTGAACTTCTTATTTCAATGGTTCTTGTACTGTGTTTGCCTTTAGGTGACAATATGCTTACCAGAGATTCCAGTGTAGTAATGGACTGTCAAGTGAAACTAAAGTGACCAAATTTACCCTTTCCTCCATCAAATATGGCTCCCATGTGATATAATCATAGATCAAGATCAGCCTTCCTATCTATGCATTCTGATCTGGATCAATATTGTTTGCCTTTTAATTCATTAGGTTATTGACAAAGAAGCAGGCAATGTAGATTCTGGTTGGTGTGCAGGTTGATCTTGATCTGCACTGTTTGCCATGGCATAAAAGCCATATCTGATGGAGTAAAGAATCAACTGTTTTAGAACAAGATATATATTTTTTGCAGGGAATGTTGGTGAACTTAGAGGAGGAGATTGTGAATTTCTTCAAAGAGTGGCCGCAGTCGGTGTACATTTCCAAACTGTCGAGCAGTTACGAGAGAATGATGCTTCATGCATTATGCCAATACCTTGATCTCTTGTCAAAAAGTAAGATAGTCTTAGTCTGTCTATTACGTGATTAGCTTAGATGCTTGAAAAATTGTTTGCCATTTAACCTTTTACTTCACAGATATGGCTTTTGTTGCATGTGCAAACAGTTAAGATTCAGATCAGCCATCCATGCAATCTGATCAGGATCTAAACTGTTTGCTTTTAGATTCATTTGGTGATTTCTGACCAGGACGAAAACATTATAGATCCAGATCAGATGACACAAAGGTGATTGCTGATCTGGACTTAAACTGGTCCCCTATGTGATAAAAGGTGTATATTTGGAGCTAAGGGTTAAATTTTTATGAAATCTGTAACCAGAGTCAGATTCAGATTGTAAGTATATAGCATGACCAGACATGGAAAGTTAATGCATTTATTGTTTTTATGGATTGGCAGTTGGTGCAAAAAAGTGAAGGTTTAAACTTGCCTTTCATTCAGAATTTAGATTGACTCGCAGCCAGAAGCGGTAAAAAACATGCCTGTCGTGAAGATGCTATCATTAAGATTTTCATTTATAATTTATTGCGTTTATAAATGTATTATATATGTTTGTGTTGGTTCAAGGACTTTAACTTACTCCGAAATACTTGAATGCTTTTCATACCCCATTGAATGCAGTAAACAATTTTTTCAATTTATGTTTGATTCATTTTCAAAAGTTTTTTTATATCCCCATGAATGCAATAAACAATTCGTTTTAATTAATATATGTACACTCCAAATATTGTATTTTTTCCCCAAATAGTGGAATTTTTCGTGATACAATGGCTTTTGAAACATTTAACTTGCTGATAAGAAATCTTCACTGTTTTAGGTCATGATTGTGATGGCTTGCGGCAGACACAGGTAGAAAACCCGCAACCCCGCTTTTCACCACCAGAAGTGCTATTAACCCAGTACTTAGAGCAAACAAGCACAGCCACATGATTGAGGTCTGGGGTGCCCCTTGATGTGAAACTCCACCCCAGCAGTGCTATTTAAATTATTGTCAGACAGTTTTAATTTATAGTTTGTTAATGTTCTTTTTCATGTAACATTTATGTAAACTAACAGTTTGCAATTTACAGACTGAATAAAAAATAATACAACCAAAACACCAGTATTTAATAGTAAATAATCAGGCATAGTCTTTTTTTTTACAAATATTATGGAAAAACCAAATGCAATTTCATCTTTCATTAAAAAAATAAAAGTAATGATTTTCATTATCGGTTATAAACAATGTTGATAACTTGTTTTAAAGATGCTTGAAACTTCATGATTTGATTATATTCTGTTTTCTAATATCCATTTCTTTTCTCTGGATTTGATTCCCAATAAAATTTATGTACATTTTGAAAGCATTTTTCTTACTTATTTTGTTTATACTTATTTTCTCTCACCAATTTACTAGTCTGTAGGAAAACCAGGATTAATGATAAAAGTTTTACTTGATAGCAAATTCGCACACAATGTTCTATAAAGAAATATATTTGGAATGTCTTTCATAAACCAAAAAGTTCAACAAATAAAAAAAAATGTGACAATTAACCCTTTCCTCCATAGATATACCTTTTTTGCATCGGAAAACAGTTTGGATCCAGATCAGCCGGAACATCCGTGCTGTCTGATCAGGATCTAAACTGTTCACTTTTTGATTCGTTAGGTTTTTTTTTTTACCAAAATGCGACCAGTGCAGATCCTGATCAGATGGCACGGATGTGCCAGCTGATCTGGATCTATACTGGTTGCACATGCATAAAAATGCGTATATATGGAGGAAACAGTCTGAAGTCTTGTTGAGTTTCTACCTGGCAATAATTGAAGGGACATTAACCAAATCTGCACCCCATGCACACACAAATGTTCTCTTTTTAATGGAGTTTTAGTACACAAACAGCTCTAAACATTATAGCATTGTGAATTGGCCGTTTGGTGTTTTTCATGACCTTTTTACATGGCGCTGCCAATATAAATTGAGGTGGCATGTAGGATTCACCTTTGCCATAAATGGACAGATATTGAAATAACAAGGCATGTAATTATGATGACCATAAAAGGCCACAATATATTTATACCTTTGAGCACATTTTTATGATGATCGTAAAGAAAGGATTTTTAGTGCAGTCATTTTTACCAGAGTAATGGCCCTTTGTTGTTACAAATGTTGTTGCAGGAATATATCTATTCTATAAACCAGAGAGGAAAATCAATCTGGAAGCTGACTGCATTCCTTCTGTGTTTTGTTATTTCTCCATCAACTTCCCTCTAGGGAAGACATATTGTTTTTGCCTGTCCGACCATCTTTCAATCCGTACACTACCGTTTGGTTTCGGGTCAATAGCAGGAGTTCGTTACAACCAAGTCTTAAAACAGCATAGCATAATTGGACTTGTTGAGTATATGCTCGATATTCTTTGGGGTCACTAGGTTAAAAGTCAAGCTCACACGAGCCTATAAGGTCATTTCTAATTCTGCTCAATAAATCAAGAGCACTTTGTCTCGGTTTCATTAAACTTTATAGAATCCTCGGACTCCTTCATTCATATTTTACTCCTTAAATTCGCACCTATGTTTAAATTGTTTTCCAAATGTTATAAAAATGAGAGTGCAAACTAGCCTTTACATACAGTAACTGTACTTTACATATACATGTACTTTTGATAAGGATACAAAACGTATACAGGTTGTAAAAGAAAATGATTTGAGCACTGTAAATATTTAATTTGTTAATTATTAACATCTCAAAAACAGATCGACAAAATGTTTGACTATGGAATACTCCATTCTAAAGAAATAAAAAAGGAGGTTTTGTAGCAATTTGTATTTCGCCAGAACTTTGATTGGAAAACTTATAATAAAATGTTTAAATTTAGACAATGCTTGCAATTGTAACCATTATTTTTCGTTTACCAAACGTCCTTATTAATTCTATTTTTGATCTGCCAAATATTTATACAGCCTCTTAAAAATCATTCCAACATATTTAAATATCATGTTCCAAGTTATATTCAAATTAGTGCATGTAGTGCGTTGTTATTTTATCCCGATGAAATAAAGAACTCAAAATCAAGCTATCCACATTGCATTATCAAATATGGACGAAAGTGGTGGAATATCGAGTCCGGACTTTTAGGTCCTCTCTTATGTTCTGCAAAGCAATCAAGCTTATGTCTGTCGTAATAATTATTTTTTTTATTAAATCATGCATCCACTAACCCAGCTTTCTCTACACCAGTATGGGGATACGGCAGCGTAGTGGGCATTGCCCCCTACACGTACCCCAGCATAATAATCGAATGTAACCATGTTACACCATAATTGGTTGTTGACTCGTCCGTCTGTTCTACATCGGCTTTTAAGGTTCTCCCAAAATCTCCAATCACATGTACCCCTGCTTACGCCTTTGTACTGACCCTGAAGCAGAAAGTAAAGTAATGTTTTAGCAAAATTGTGATTATCTACACATGCGGTCCAAATTTACAAAAAAAGCACCTGCAACTCGTTTATAGTTTCTATGTTATAATGACATAAGAAAACACCAATTAATTTAAGACAAATAAATGAAATAATATTTTTATCTCTGTGTAAGGAATTTTGCAGATCTACCTGGCATTGGTTTAAATACACTCAAATATAAACATATTTTCATTGTTAACATTCAATGACTTGATGAACGTCTCATTTTAAATGCTAAAAATTTTTACTTGACACTCCTGGAGCAATATTCCCTACATAACCGTTAATTCGGTACTCGAATATTAAAAGCAACCTATGTGAGTAAGGCTGCCAATCTTAGTACATTGTAAATGTTATGTGTATATAGATTGCAAATTATTTTAATGGTAACGGTAAAAAAAGAAATAATAAAATATGTAAAAATATAAAGTTACAAACATAAACAGTACAGTACAGCACAGTACAATACAGTGGACCTACAGTATAAAAATGAAATAAAAAGATAGAAAGTTCGTAGCTTGAGTTTTCCATTGAAAATATGTCAAATATTTGAAAGGAAACGTATCTTGGTATCTTGCTTGGAAGCAGAGATCTTACCTCATGGGTTAATTTGGTGGTACAATAAGCGAATAAAATAACGAAAACGCCCGAACATATTACTGATTGTCGAATGAGCGCCAAGTAAATACGTTCAACAGCTGGAAAGTGGCATACCCTTATATCAGACATCAGAGCTGCGGCATATTACCCCGCTCAACCCTTCAAACATTTTTTCTTTTAAAAATAACCAAAAAAAAATCATTTTTTGGGTTATTTGCGCGATGACCAAGTTTTAGGTTTTTGTACGTTGATTTGAAATTGTGGTAGAAACTTGGGTATATATTTTCTATCATATCGACCGGTCCCCGCAGCACAAATGAAAGAAAGAAAAAACTGTATCATTAAAACATGTTAACTAACGTACGCAATAGTAGCAAATGTCATGTTTATCACATTCCGGTTTGAAGACATCTTTATAGAATGATAGTATGTTCGTTCTTAACAAATTAATACAGATCTTGCCTACTGATATTATGAGAAGCAACGTGAGATAAGAGGCCTTTTACATTTGCGGTAATTGTAGATCTCGAACAACATTGCGCACTCCATGATCAATTTCCAGATGATCAAAAACAGTGCATTAAAATTTTTAAATTACTTCTGTTAATTAGCAAACAGCGAAACATTTGACCTGTCTGCGCGTCCGAACCTTTTTAGATTGCTTGAATTCATTAGGCTGATTTGGATCTACGCCGGTCACATAAACCCCATTTGGTCACGGTGCGTAATATTTACTGCTGAACCAAAAGAAAAAGAAATATTTCTTGAATTTCCTTTTTAAAGTTAACATATAAATACGTGCGATGTTAATGAATTAACCCATTTTAAATTTGTTGACAAAATTTTTGAATAATAGAAAACATAATTATAGATCTCATAAATATTTTTTTTTGCAAAATATGAAAAACACTCCTACCTTAAATCCTGGTAAACAGAAGCCACAGACAAATGTAAATGCGATGAACACAGATGTGCGGATCTTTTATCTAGATTTTTTACACAATCAAGGTCATTTGCAGAAAAACACCTTTGTTTTGAACTTTTTAACGATAGCGTCTAATAATGTCACGAGCACCTGCTTAAAAGATCCACCCTGGATAGTTTTTGTTAACACACCCACCGCTTCAAATGGAAATATTATTATTCCGGAACGCCCTTTCTGTGAGGTGGGCCAGTTTATGATTTTAAATAGTTTGTTTTTCGTAAAATCCATCAATGAATTAGACGAAATTGTTTAACTTGAAAGAAATTACGAGTATCATCACTGTACATTTATTGTTTTACGTAAATATTTTATGACGTTAGAGCGCAACATCCATGTGCAACGTAAGGCAACGTTATCAATCTAGAAATTAATATCATTTGAATTTTTTATTATTATAATGAAACAATATGCAAACATGACGCATTTGTTTTGCATTTACGAATAACATCATGATGTTTTTTATAAGAAATTTAAATTTGTGCCAGTTAAAAGCATGTTCGCGTCTTCAGTCGTCAAACGTTCCATAGTTATAAAGTGTTGGTGTGAGTTTTTAGATTGTCCGGTATCGGTGAACATGTGAAAAACAAAAAAGATTGTAAAAAATATCAAATTCGATTGCCGCACGAAAATTAGGTATAAATAGCGTATGCTGACGTGGATACGCACGGTTTTCAAATAATTATTATTGTTTGGTCATATTAAACATAATATCAAAATTTATTTTGATTACGATACATGCAATTTTATTTTGAGATATTCAAAATTTTAAGGTGTGCACTTAGAACTTTTGACTAGTGTAGAGTTGACCAATTAAACAAGAACTATGGCCCTTTTTTAATTTCAGTAATATAATTTCGTCGCATCAACTCCACATTTTCTATTTGGGTGAATTCTTTCAAACTTGCACAGATGATTACAAATGATGTGTAGATTGCAATAAAGGGATTTGTCTTGCAACAATTTTCACCAGACTTATGGCCCTTTGTTTATGTTAGTCATAAAATGTTGTGGCAAATACTCCTCATTTGCTGGTCATGGAGATCAGATGTTGTTAATAACTGATACACAATTTGGTTACAAATCTGCAGAGGTGGGGGCATCAGTGTCCTGAGGGCAGAGTCTAGTCTATACTTGAATAGAACTTACAATTTTATATTATATTCTTAAAAGTAATTGGAGAATTTATTATACGTTTTGACAACATAATATTTATTTTTTCATCGCGAAATAAGTCATATCATTTGCTTTAAAACTTGAGAAGCGACATGCAGAAACGTCCGTTATGCTAATTATTTCATATAACATAGTCATTTTGGCGAAAAATTCCCGTCCCTTTTAATATAATAAATGGTTTTGATAACAGATTATGTTAATGAATTAAATTCTGACGTATTTTCTAATTATAATATCCCTATAATTGAACGTCATGGAACAAAGTCGCCAGGATAAAGGCCGTGCGCCACCATTTTTGAGCTATTTTCTCCATACTCTGGCCTCGGTATGGTCATTGAGTACTCGTTCCTTTGGCTTTTCAATGCTATTAGCTTCTAATGGTTTATATGTCTGTGTGCTTTTAGATGCAACATTGTTGAGCTGATGGGTGGGTTGGAGTTATTTCACCAAGACAGCTTGTACTTATTTTGTGATATGAGAACCTGTTGGGGCAAGTGTGAGGTTGGTGCACCTCAGAACCGGATTTAAACCCCCATTGGCAAATTTTTTTGCCACTCCCCAGTGGCAAATTCTTTTGACACTGACCGTTCCAAGGCGGTATCCCCTCGGGTTCTCACTTTCGTTATTTGTTTGTGGCGTCCATATTGAAACAGATTATTTTAATACCATGCTCTCTTCTTCTCCCTACTTTTTTGGCTGTGTGGAGAGGCTGTGTCTGCTGGATGAGGTCATTCTTGATATGCATATTTCACTTTTTTTCAATACCGTTAAGGTAAATACGAGTTCTTCTCTGAATAAGCTAAATACAGTAATCATTCTTGTAAAAAATATTTTAGTATAAACATCAGATTAATCTGAAATAGTTTTCACATCATGTACGTCATAGTAAATTTTAATAAAATATTGTGATATGCAAGAGAAACGCATGCCATCTCACATTAAGTGGTAGCCAAGGGAAAGCCGAAAATCAAAATCAATTTTGGCAGTAGAGTTCTGCAGGTTAACTTGTCTTGAAGGCATAATTGTTTTGAAATCAGTGCCCAAGGTTTGAGACTGGTTTCCAATCTCAGTTTTATAACCTTCAGCTCAGGAAGGGGATGTTAGAAGAGGATAATTGCCGAAACAAGCTGTCGTCGCTCTGTGAATAAATGCGTTATGTCCTTAGTTAATGTCGTCCCGTTTGCTGAGTATATGATTAAAATCTCACGTTAATATTAGACTTGTGTTTGCTGAGTATATGATTAAAATCTCACGTTAATATTATACTTGTGTTTACTGAGTATATGATTAAAATCTCACGTTAATATTAGACTTGTGTTTGCTGAGTATATGATTAAAATCTCACGTTAATATTAGACTTGTGTTTGCTGAGTATATGACTAAAATCTCACGTTAATATTAGACTTGTGTTTGCTGAGTATATGATTAAAATCTCACGTAAATATTAGACTTGTGTTTGCTGAGTATATGATTAAAATCTCACGTTAATATTAGAATTGTGTTTGCTGAGTATATGATTAAAATCTCACGTTAATATTATACTTGAACACAGATGAAAAAATATCTTTCAAAGTTTTTTTTCTACAAATTATATGTATTAAAATCACGCACATTAACCAATTGTGTGCAGTAGATATTTGTCTTGTATACGGTGCAAGTAGACTGGTGCCCAAGGTTTTAAAATTGAGCATGGAAACCAGTCTCAAATCTCAAGCATCTGAATGGCTAAAATGGCGACCAGTCGCCATTTCAGCCAATCAGATGCTTGAGATTTGAGACTGGTTTCCAAACTCAGTTTTATAAACTTCAGCCCAGGTATGTTAGCGTGATGAAGTGATGATTTAATCTTTTCTAAATTAGGAAGTTTTAAAGTGGCCAAGTAATGAAAAGGTCGTTTCTCAATTGTTCAAAAGATGCTTTCGGACTTTAACTCCATTACTTGTTTGCATCAGTTAAGAACAACCGTGAGTATGAACAATACGTTTAGATAGGTAAGTTGATACACTTATTTTGAAGAACAAAAGTAAATCCAAACTAGTATTGGTTTAAATAAGGAAGAAAATATTTTTGCAATATGCGAGCCTGAGTAAACTGGAAAATAATATGTTTTACAAGCAGGAAGATTATAATCCTTCTGTCGTATTTTGTTATGTATGTACATGTTTATAAAAAATATAGTAAAGTATCAAA
The DNA here is from genome assembly GCA_038501625.1 of Corbicula japonica. NCBI lineage: Eukaryota > Metazoa > Mollusca > Bivalvia > Venerida > Cyrenidae > Corbicula > Corbicula japonica. The sequence goes on from JAZAYU010000035.1 coordinate 3,244,554, forward strand.
TAATCACATGAAATTGGATCAAAAGCCGCTGTTCCTGCGAAATGTATATCGAGACTACTTTGAGAACGTACATTGCGAGAACTCTGGGTTTTAGCCAGTAACCATTGTGACAAGCTCAGTTAAGTTGTAATTTTAGATTTAAATTTAAAACAAAACAGTTCTTCAACCGATAGTTAGTATCTGCAGAGATCTGGGCTGAAGGTTATAAAGCTGAGATTGGAAACGAGTCTCAAATCTCAAGCATCTGATTGGCTGAAGTGGCGACCAGCTCAGCTTTATAGCCTTGGGCACAGGTTATCGGGCTGTGAATGTGGTTTAATAAAAAGCTATGATTTGCGATCAGTTGTAAAACACATTGGTTCCTTTTATTTTCATCTGATATAGGTGATTCAAAAACACATGCATATTGCTTTCAATAAAAAACCAGCGATATACGATAATTTTATGCATCATTATTTTCAAATTTCATACAGATTCAGAAAAGAGAATGTTAAAGAATGGAAGCTGAAAGAGCAATTTTATGATTTTTGGAGAATATGATTAAGTGATGTTTATAATTAACCGATGAATGTAGAAAAAACAGCCCCTTAAACGTTTGACTGTTGGGTGTTTTTTATGGCCATTTTTGTGCCGCTTACAATATAAGTTGAGGCCATGCATTTAGTGTTACACTTTTGTCGCCATAAATGGTCTGATTGTGAAAAACGGTGGCATGTAATTACGATGGCAAAAATGGTCACCGTATCTTTATACCTTTGAGCTCATTTTTACCAGATGTTAAGTGTCTTGTCCCGATCATAACTTTACTATGTATAGAGGAATTGAGAAATGATGACTGCCGAGCCCCCTCTTATTAAATGAAGTTTTAACTGAAGAAAAATCATAAGTGGGAAAAGAGACCGCATGTTGCTTTAAGCTTTTTAAAAACGTAGCTTGAGTTATCTAAAGACTCGTAGCTTTTCTGTAGATAATGATGATGGTTTTAATGTTGAGGATCATGATTATTATTCTTATTCCTTTTGTTCTGTTGATGATGATGATAATGATGGCGATGGTCAAATTATCTCTCCAGGAAAAAAAAAAAGTTTTATTCAGAAAATGGCCAGTTTTCTTAGGAAATTTTCTAATTATAGGAATGTTGCATTTATTAATAAGATCATTATATACTTTGTCTATATAAAAAACGAGGTAGCAGATCACGAATCTGAGGTAACAAATCACATCAGAATTACCCAAAACTAGAATGAGGTCGCTGAATCAGTAAAAAATCAGTATCACCAACCATTATAACATTCATCAAGATGCTGAAAATTACTTTTATATTATGCAATGCACTGTAAGTAAATTTAAGAAATTTTATAATAACTTTATAATCATTCAAAACTTACAAATCTGATAACACCCGCCTTTTTTAAAATTGCGTTGATTAATGAATATTTTTGACATATTAAATTTTAGGTTTTATATCTCATACAGGAATATATCTTTTCTACAAAAAAGAGCCTGTGCTAGGAAAAAAGGAAAACAAACTGAAAGCTGACTGCAAGCCTTCTGTGCCTTGTTGTTTCTCCACCCACTTCCCTCTAGGCGAGACATATAGTTTTTGCCTGTCCGGCCATCTGCCAATCCGTCAATTAAGATTTGATTTCTGCCCATATAACTCAGTCTTCAAACAGCATAGGATAATTAAACTTATTGAGTATAATTATGCAAGGTTTTGTTTATGGGGTAACCAGGTTAAAGGTCAAGCTCACAAGGGTCTTTAAGGTCTATTCCGATTTTGCAAAACAACTCAAGAGCCCTTTGTCTCCGTATTCAAACTTCATGGAATCCTTGGACTACTTCACTCATTTCCTTACTTAAATTCACGCCGATGTTTTACAATATGCCCAATGTTATAAAACTGAGAATAGAAACAAGTCTCAAATCTCAAGCATCTGATTGGCTGACATGGCGACCACTCGCCATTTCAGCCAATCAGATGCTCGAGATTTTAGACTGGTTTCCAATCTCAATTTTATAATCTTCAGCCGTTGTTTGATAGGACAAAAATTTGTTGAATAGAACATAATTAAATATAGTACAATGTAGTTTATACGCTGACACAGAAATTAATGGAGTGAACTATGGGTATTAGACAATCCATCAACTCAAGACCTGGGCCCAAGATCATAAAACTAAGTTTGGAGATCAGTCTCAAATCTCAAGAATCTGATTGGCTGAAATGGCGACTGGTCGCCATTTCAGCCAATCAGATTCTTGAGATTTGAGACTGATCTCCAAACTTAGTTTTATGATCTTGGGCCCAGCATATCTATAATGACTCCAAAAAGTGATAAAAATGATTAAATTTCTCGAATTGACATACTTGTAACAAACATGCTCTTTCTCTCTTCCTCTCTTCTTTTTTCCGCTGCGTGGGGAGGCTGGGGTTTCTGAGTGGCGATTCCTGATATGCATATATTACTTTTTTTTCGAACGCATTACACCATTTTTTCACACAATATAAACATACAAGTCAAAAGATATTTTTGCTGCTTTTAATTGTATATAATGTTGTTCCAGTATGTTACATGTAAACAGAAATCATGTTAAGACATAGTTTCACAATATAAGGAATCGAAAAATAACTATAAATATCTTTATCAATCAAAATGGTAGCAGTACTTTACATTTACTTGGGGTAAAGGATACAAAACGAGTACAAGTTTGTAAAATAAAATGATGTGAGCACTTTAAATATTTAATTTAGTTAATTATTAACATCTCAAAAAACAAAAGAACACCATTTTTGATTTTGGAATACTCCATTCTAAAGAAATATAAAAAAGAGGTTTTGAACACTATTTATTTTGCCAGTAGTTGGATTTAAAAACTTGAAATAAAATGTTGTAATCAAGCCAGTGCTAGCGACTTGATAACTAGTTTTCGTTATACCACACGTACTTATTTATTCTTTTTGACGTGTCAAATATTTCTACAAACTCATTTAAATAATTCTAATCTTTTTTAATTACCATTTTTTCCAGTTTTTATTCAAACTTTTGCATGTAGTTCGCTGGTGTTTTACCCGATGAAATAAAGAACTCAAAATCAAGCTATCCACATTGCATTATCAAATATGGACGAAAGTGGTGGAATATTAAGCCCGGACTTTTCGGTCTTCTATGATGATCTGGAAAGCAAGCAAACTTCTGTCTGGCGTAATAAAATTGTACAAAACTTGTAAAAACACAGAAAGGTAAACGTGTATTTTCACTTTTGATTAAATCATGCATCCACTGACCCAGCTTTCTCTACACCAGGATGGGGATGTGGCAGCGTAGTGGGCATTACCCCCTACACGTACCGCAAGATAATAATCGGCTGTAACCATGTTACACCACAATTGGTTTTTGACTTGCCCATCTGTTCTACATCGGCGTTTAAGGTTCTCCCAAAATCTCGAATCACATGTACTCCTGCTTACGCCTTTGTACTGTCCCTGAAACGGAATGAAGAAATGTTCTAGTAAAATGTGGGTAACTAAACATACGGTCAAAATTTACAAAACGCATTTGAAACTCTGTGTAGTTTATTAATTATATCGTCACAAGAAAACCCCAATTAATTTAAGACAACAATAACGTCACCTCTGCGTTAGGAATTTTGCAGATATACGTGGCATTGGTTTAAAACACTCGCATACCAAACTTTCATTGTTGACATTCAACTTGATGAACGTCTCACTTTAAATGCTAATAAGATTTTCCTGACACTCATGGAGCATTATTCCCTGTATAACCGTAAATTGTATTCGGTATACACAAGAAAGCTCGCAGCTTGAATTTTTGATTTGAAAATACAGTTAAATATTCGTAAGGAAACGGATTCGAACCCATGTTATCTTGCCTGGAAAGCAGAGATCTTACCACATCGGTTAATTTGTACAATTATTGCTTTAAACAACGAAAACGCCCGAACATATTACTAATTGTCGAATGAGCGCCAAGTAAATACGCGCAACAGCCGGAAAGTGGCACCCGTATATCAGACATCAGAGCTACGGCATATTAACCCGCACAACCCCTCAAACATTTTTTACATAACCAAGCAAAGAAAGCATTTGCCGGTTACTCGCGCGGTGACAATGTCTTAGGTTTATGCAGGTTGATTTGAAATTGTACTGGAAACTTGGGTAATTACTATATATTTTCTATCATATCGACCGGTCCCTGCAGCACAAATGAGAAAAAGAAGTAACCGTAAAATATTTTAACTAACTTACGCATGCGTAGCAAATGTCATGTTTGTCGCAGTCTGGTTTGAAGACATCTTTATTGAAGTAAGGCCAACCCCCCCGGAATACTGCATCCGTTCGAATGTCCACGAGGGTTACACGACTTCACACCATTGAAAGCGAAGACCGTTATCAACAGCACAACGAAGGTTTGCACGGAACACATTTTAGATCTGAAAAAAATACGTTTCTAACAAAAAAAGGTTCAAATTGTAAACCCAATCATTAACAACTTTATGACAATCAAACAACAACACCAACGACACATTGGTTTATCTACAAACAGCCTTTTCTGAACCGCAATACATTTATACACAATATTTAACCTCCAGTTAACCTCCAGTAACCAAGTTTCGTATAACCGAGTCTGTGAGATGTAATGTATATATATATTATATTTACCGGCACTGAATGCTATGAAACGAGGGCTTATTGCAAAAACTTCAAATTAACCTTCGAAATATAAAATGACATGTAAGTAAAGTTACAAGTGACATCTGTTTAAATAATGACCAATAAACTAAAGAAGAAACGGCTTTTAGTTTGAAATAGATCTACTAGCGCATTTTTTATATTAAATATTGTTTATCCCCGTACTCTATAAAAATCTTATTATAGCTTCATTACGTTTCTGTTACTGTTAAATCATTTTATTTCGCGTGGGTTTAATTCAATCGTATTTCGCGAAATTCAACCCCAGCGAAATTAATTAAACCATTTAATAGTGTTTTTTTTACTGGAAAATACACTTGCGCGATTGTATGCCCCGCGAATTTGTTATTTACGGGTTTTGCGCGAAATTTCGTCCCCGCGAAATTAAATGATACTACCCTATTTGTAAAAAGTGAAATATGCATATCAGGGATGGCCACATCCAGCAGGCACAGCCTCCCCACACAGCCAAACAGTAGAGAGGAAAAGAGAGCATGGTATTACAATAATCAATTACAATATGGACGCCACAAACAATTAACGAAAGTGGAACCCGATGGGTTACCGCTTTGGAACGGTCAGTGGCAAAACAATTTGCCACTGGGGGTTTAAACCAGGTTCTAGGGTGCACCAACCTCACACTTGCCCCAACAGGTTCTCGTTTCACAAAACAAGTACAAGTTGTCTTGGTGAAATAACTCCAACCCACCCATCGGCTCAACAATGTTGCATGCAAAGGCACACAAACATATAAAACATAAGAAGCTAATAGCATGGCAAAGCCAAGGGGCGGGTCCTCAATGATCTTACCGAGACCAGGGCTTCTGGAGTAAATTCAGCAAGAACACGATGACAGGGATAAAAAACAATAATACTGTTGTGAGACAGTCGTAAGATTATTTGACTAAAGGCCCTGTGACACTTTCGCGCATTTCCACTGCGTTGGCATGACGCTGCTAAAATTTCCAGAACACCTTTAGATCGCAAGAAAAATATAATATTTTTGGTGATGATGGAGATGACATGTCGTCCTCACTGCGACAAAGGCGTTGCTATGGATCTCACATGACGTTCTGTTGCGTTTCTACGGAGTTCTTGTTGGCGATTGCCTGCGCTTTTACGGCGCTTCCACTGCGTTCACTGCGCTTTCACGGCGCTCTTACGGCGTTTCCACTGCGTTCACTGCGCTTTTGCGGCGCTCTTACGGTGCTTCCACTGTGAGCACCTCGCTTTCGCGGCGCTCTTACGGCGCTTCCACTGCGTGCACTGCGCTTTCGCGGCGCTCTTACGGCGATTCCACTGCGTGCACTGCGCATACACCTCAGCAGTGGCCTACGACTGTCCAACAGAACATGTCTGTGTGTTGTTCGCAGAATTCAGCCTGGATACAGGTGCAGATGACTTAATTTCAAGCGATGACGACGATGGTCCATAGACCTTATCTAGTTTCTACCAGACCCCCCCTTCCCCCCTAGTAGTTCCGTTACCTATTCTGCCGTTCCAGCATTAAGTTTGTCAAAAATTTGCTACAATATCGGTATGTTCGATACCTCCTTTGAAAGTACCGTCTGAACACTAGATGAGTGAAGTTGCAATACCTTCTTAACACACAGAGAGTGTGTTTGTTTAATAGTTCCCATATTATCAAGATTAAAAGGTTCAAGAATTGTGAATTATAAATGTGATGACTTAATTTATTTACTAAGGGACCCTGAGTAATATATTTACCACGTGTAAGGAAACACAAAATGTGTAAACTATATCTTTGATTTTATTAAATACTGTTCTACTTGTAAAACATTATGTTTTTGCTAGAGTTCGAAGAAACATTCGAGGTATCGTTGTCACTTGGTTGTGGTCGTCTACATGTGCCTTTTTGCCACATATTTTAATGAAAATCTAGAGGCATTTGATATGAATATGATATGATTTGATACTGGCCGAAAACGCATAGATCTTTCGCAACGTACAAAAAAAGAGAACTTTAATGCGGCTTTAAAGCTGGCATGTAAATCTGCAGACTTTTGTTTTATACACACATTTTCTCCATAAAATTGTGATCTTTAATAAACACTACCTTGCCAAATGATAATATTTTCTCTCTAAGCAAAACGTTATTAATCAAGTTATGTATTGTTTTCGAATATAGGTGAGACGGACTTTGAGAAAACGGGGCCTTTTGAATTTGCGATTAAAGTAGATCCTGAACAAATTGTACAATATGACTGTTCCAAAGGATCTAAAATGTGTTTAAGATAATTTAATATTTTTGAATATTTTTGTTGGTGGAAAACAGTAGAATTTGAATGGAACCTGATAAGATTGCTAAGATTCGAAGGCTGATCTGGGTCTACGCCGGTCACATAAACTCCTCTTTGTCATGATACCTCATATACGCATCTTTACAAAAGAAAAATACGTAAATATTTATCGCATTGTCTTTTTTTAAATTTACATATTAATACATGCGATGTTATTGAATTAACTCATTTAAAATTTGTTGACATATTATTTGAATATTTGAAAAATAATGGATCTTTTACCAAAATATGAAAACCACTCCTACCTGAAATCCTTGCATACAAAAGTAAAACACAAATAGTAAAATGCGATGAACACCGACGTGCGGATCTTATATCTAGAGTTTTCATTCAAACCAAGGACATTTGCAGAAAAGAACTGTTGTTTTGAACATTTGAAAGGTTTAGTTATGTAATTTCTTAGAGGCAATGCAAGAAGATGATTGATAAACAGGCGTTTCAACTGCGTATATCATTTCAACGAAAACATGCAAACCACTTTAAAGGCGATTGCAGAAGTTTCTGATTTCACATAATTATTATGAATTTCAATTTAACACCGCTTGCATATTCTACGATAATAATAATAATAATAATAATAATAATAATAATAATAATAATTATTATTATTATTATTATTAGTATAAATATTAGATGTTTGAAAATTTTTTGAAATTTAAAACAATTTGGCATCAGTTATTTCCGCGCATTCCTGTCGTTTTTACCAAAATACTTTAAACTTATTCTAGTTTTTCATAAGATTACCAAATTAAGCTATATGGAGTAAATTATTAAGCTTCTATGTAAGTTTTATCAATACCGCTGACACATTTTCCTTTGTGATCTCTCAAATACAGCCTGGGATTATTGTTATGATCTGCATTGTTCTGGGTTATTCATCCGTCTCTGCTTTATGGAGCGATATCTTGTATCTTACTTCCTATCCTTTGACATTGGTTTAGCGATCATTGGCAGTTTAGCGCTCATTGGTGGTGGTTTAGCGCTCAATTTGATGGTTTAGCGCTCATTTTGGCGAGCGTTTTCAAAAATGTTATTTTCATCATAATGTAACTTTACAGAATAAAATTGTAAAAAAAAAATAACTTAAACTTATTTTGTTACACGACATACGATTCTGAGCCAATACATGAAAATATCCTGGTTAATTTCCATGAAATTTGTTGTTTACCATTTATTTTACATAAAGATAAAATGCAAATTTGCTATCAAGATCACGTTTAACATTAAACAGGGGGGCTTGTTTGATGTTTTGCTATTTTGTTCCGAATGTTGTTGAGAATGAATTAATTTTACTTTTATTTTGTAAATAAGATTGTATCAATACAAGTGAATAGATTTACTTACAAAACAGAACAAAGTGTTTACAAATGTATGTTTTGTTTACCAACTTAAATGTCACGAATTCTTGTGTTGGTACGTCAACGATTTTTATCTAGAAATTTGTAGTCAAGTAAATGTACACTCTCGTGGAATCATAATATTTCGCACGGATTTAATATTTCTTTTGCATTTAAAAGAGCGCGTAAACAAAACCCAACGCATAATACAACTGCACATATATTGTGACCGCGAGAAAATGTTTTTTTAAACTTTCGGGCTACTACTATTAGTACTGCTGATACTACTACTACTACTACTACTACTACTACTACTACTACTACTTCTACACCGTCGATTGAACCTCGGTCAACTGAGATAAAAAATAAGGTCACTATGTCAAATGGAAATCAACTATTCTGTGTGCATAAGGTGAGGAAATGGGGGCATATATTTCATACAGATGTCATCAACTTCTTTAAGAAATGTGCCTTAATGATAAAAATTATGTCTGAAACTGGGTTTCTGGTCAAACGAAGTCGAACTTTGTTACCCTAATACTGGCTACATTTTCAATCTGATTCCTTGGTGAAAATGTTTGCATTAATGTTGGTTTTATAATAGACAAATTGTTTCTTGTATTCTCAGGAGAGCTGCATATGATCATTTTGACAATTACATATAATAAGCTGTATTCACAAGGGATATTCAATGTCCATTGTGCCCATAGCGTTAAAAGAGTTTATGTAAATGACATTGTTTTATCACTTATTAGGATTTCAAAATTTAGTAAACTTTATTTTGGAAGTAAAAAAGTATTCACGCCATGAAGGTTAAACAGGAGAAATGCGTGAAACAATTGGAATTAAAATAATCTTGTTCAGTTTTTATCTTTTTTCGCAGTTTAATGTTTGTTAAAAGCTGTATTTGAACAGCTGTGTAATTCTTATTATTTGTTTGATTAAGAAGTATTTTAGAATATACTCCAAGTTTGAAAAATGATAATAGGCATGTTCAAAATGAACAAAGCATATTAATCAGTCTTTGCATTACCCAAAGTTGTATGACCAAGCAAAGAATATTTTCAATTGTTAACGTGTGCAATACTTGTCAGGCAGTTATCAAACTAATGGAAGGAAGTCAAGATTACATTGATTCAATATTTAATTCATACACCCATTGACCCAGCTTTCGTGACACCAGGAAGGTGACGGGTCTACGTAATGGGCGGCACCCCCTAGGCGTACCGCAAGATAATAATCGAGTGTCACCATGTTACACCAAACTTCGTTCTTCACGCGACTGTCTATGCTGCAGCGGGTCTTCAAGTTACTCCAAAATCTGGAATCACATGTACTCCTGCTGACCCCATTCATTTGACCCTGAAAATACAATAATGAAAGAGATTGGATATTCAATGTTTATTATTGTTATGAGATTTCCCTTAAGAAGCAATATCCGATCAACATTTTGGGGGATGTCCCGGTTAGCTCAAAAGGTAGCGTAATCTGCATTGCATGGCCAAGCGCTGTCGCCATACGGGTTCGCTCCCCAGTAGGGGCAATATCATATCTATAACTTCATCAATCAGCCAGTTTATTCCAGTTATACAGAACTTGCATACAGTAATAACATAGTCATGCATATAAAACATATAAATCAGTGCAGGTATTACCGAAAGTTGTACTGACATTGCTACAACATGATTGAAGAAGTGAAAACGGCAAATTGTTGCCGTATACACAAATTCATACATTTCCTACTTCCTAGTAAACCAGCTGGACAGCAAAGAAAATGTGAAAAGTAAAACCCAATAACAGAAATTTCTGACATTAGAACAGGGCAATACTGACAAAAAACAAAAGTCTAATTCAGATAAGGTAACCGCATTTGAACGGTCTGTACAAATAGAAAGATGGACTTTGGCGCAGGGGATGGTTGACACGTCACCAAACATGTATGCCGGTGATACAGCACACCATTGTGTTGTCATGATAACTGCATGTAAATAATGTCTTTATTTAGACGGAAACTATAGTGGTACAGGTTTTCCGTATGGCTGACGGTTCTGCAATCAACTTCTTGGATCTAAATAGTGCCAAATACGCAATTTCTTTACTTTCCACCTTTTCCGCTTTCAGTTAGGTACTTTGTTTCTCGTGAAAATAGTAACCCAAACACATACGCTACATAGTCGTATCGTATACCGACGAATATGTCAAAGCCGAAAAAGATAAAACTTATTCATTAACAATTATAAACGGCTTACGCATGCGTAGCAGATGTCATGTTTATTACAATCAGGTCGGAAGACATCTTTATAAAAATATGGCCAGTCGTTTGGTATACTGCATCCGTTCACATGACCATGAGATCCGCACACGGAGTCCAGAACAAATGTGGATACCCCAGATAGTGTCATCATGGATATTGCCAACGCAACTTTTATAGCCATGATAAGCATGTTTGGTCTGAAAGAAGAAAACATAAATGTGTTTAATATTAATGGAAATGTTGGCATGAAAAAGCAAACATACAGGGCGATCGGTTACATTAGGTCAGATGAACAAACACGACTTTGAACTCTATTCAAAAGGATATCCTTCCATATCGGTTTTGATTTATATATTTGAATGTATTTAAATTAAATTAAATTTATTTTTAATATAATTTATTTTATGTGGTAGCGGTGATAGAATTGATGAAGAACATATTCTGGGCAGCCAACCTCGACACATAGTTCCAAATCATCCATGTACCGTATGCTTTGGAGAGATATACCGGGTATTTAAATAATAAAATAGCGAGTGTGGAATTAATACTTATCACTCCTATAAATGTTAAAATAAGTTTCGGCATCACAGTTTCTTTGGCACCAGATCTCGGAGAATCTTGATATAGATTGTTTTATTGTTGTTTTTTTATTATTTCATTTTTAATTTTGTTTAAGTAATTTACTTACCAAATTTAGGGTGAACAACCTTAAAGCACAACTATTGCTGTCCTAATCCTTAGTAAGTGAGCTCTTAACGCTTCGTATTGTGAGAACATCACGTTTTCGGTATACTGGTACCAACATATCTAGAGCAAACGTTTGATAATAAACATCTATTCGGTTGCAAACATCACGTTTTGACGAAGAGTTTATAATAACTGGGACTTCTTTTAAAATACTATTATAAAATAGTTTGCTTTATCACTTAGGAGAACCAATAAAACATCGGCAGTTGTTCCTTTACGTTCTTAAAACTTAAAACGCCGCACTTGATTGCTTGTTTCATTTTCAACAGAAAACAGTAATATTTGGATAATAATTGAAAAATTTAAAGGACAGATAGAAATACATATAGGAAGAAAGACAGAAGGACGGAAGAACGTACGAGCTCTTAACGCTCGTATACAGAAAGACAGAGACGAATATACATACAAACATAGACATACATGCAAACATATATTGATGAATTGTTTTCAACTTTTGGTTGCAAACATATGATTTTGTTTGCCTCACTCGGGGCCGTCTGTCAACCTAAGTAAAATGAAGTCATTAAGTTTTTTTGCCAGCGGCTATTCGAAAACTTAGTTTACTATGAAAACAAACCACACGCAGTCTCTTCTCAAATTAGGTTCTGTCACCAAATTTTGCTTCAAGTACGGATGTCCTTAGTGCTTAACAAGCATTAAATAATGACTTGTGTATGATTACTCGGCAAGGAATAAGTTAATCGGATGATAGAAACATTGTAACCTATCATCCAATTAGCGATAATGCTTATTCAAGTACTCAATCGTGCATTAAAAGAACATATTTGCTATTGCCGAATGCACACCACGTCTTCTTACACAATTGGCACACTTAACATAAACATAATCTGTCTAATCTAATATATTTCACCTAATCTTCTTAACGTGCGCCAACTTGTAGACTGATTCTGTGCAACATTTTGCAAAAACGCCTAGTGCATCGATGTTATTTGTGGTGCTTATTTGTCGACTATGAATATTAATATATAGAGCACCAATTGTTTGGATTATTTTGAAGAAAATATTATAGGATGCGCTAGTCATGATATGTTTGTACTGAAGTCAAGTCAATTTTAATGCTCGGTTCCGCCAGTGTAAATACACGTACACTGAAAATATAAGCTCATTTTAAACTCGATATTTTTAATCATTAGTATACTCTACAATATAAGAATATATTCTATCATTGTGTTTTTATAATTGCTAATGAACGTATCAATTAAATTTTAAAATAAAACTTACTCTTCGTTATAAAAGGCTGAATAAACTTTTGCTATCAAGGCTATTAGCTTTTTATGTTTTATAAGTTCGTGTGCTTTTGCATGAAATCTGGTTGGAGTTACTTTACCACGACAAGTTGTGCTTATTTGTTCATCTGAGAACCTGTTGGGGTCAAGTGGTGAGGTTGGTGCACCATAGAACCTGGTTGAAATCCCCAGTGGCAAATTGTTTTATCACTGACCATTCCAAGGCGGTAACCCTACGGTCTGTCTTTCTCGTTTGTTGTTTGTGGTGTCTATTTTGAAAATTATCATTTTAATACCCATGCTCTTTTTTCATTTCTACTTGTTGGCTGTGTGGGGAGACTGTGTCTCCTGGATGTGGCAATTTCAGGCATTTCTGACCTGCGGATATTTTACCCTGTTTCAATATTAACCTGAATAAACTCTCGGTACTTTCTAATGGCGAGCTTCTGAGCTATGCCATGTAGGTCGGAAAATGATGTTCATCTGCTAACCAGATGTCTAACATTCTCTTACTTTCTTTGGTCCTGGTTACTCGATGTCCTTCCCTAGGTTATACGTTCTAGTTTTTAGTGATTGCCTTAAGTGTTATCTATGATATGCAGTATTTATAATCTCAGATCCATTGTCTTAGTACTATTATTTTCAGTTCCGCCTATTGTTTTCTCGTTTCTGGAAAACCCATTCCATGTTAAAAGCATTATGCACACGGTCATTTGGGATGAATAAAAATTGTATGGTTTATTGTTTACTGGTGTAAATAAAAGTAGCGATTAACCCGGAGCTAGACGGCGTTGGCAGTAATATGCATTGCCATTACTGCCAATGTTTTTGCTTAATCAAACCGAGCCTGCCATTTTTTATATTGTCTCGTTCGGTGCCTTTCAAAGTTCCCTTTCATCTATTTTAGTACCATGTTTGTTTGATTACTGGACTGATGGTTATAAAGCTGAGATTGGAAACCAGTCTCAAATCTCAAGCATCTGATTGGCTGAAATGGCGACTGGTCGCCATTTCAGCCAATCAGATGCTTGAGATTTGAGACTGGTTTCCTTGCTCAGTTTTATAACCTTGGGCACTGAACACAAAGTCACATCTTGAAAAGTCACGCTTCATTATCTTCTTGAATTAGCTTACTTTCAAAGCCCGGATTGAATTAATTGTCTGGAATATTTGTTAAAAATGCCTTGATTTACATAATCGACTAGCATATATGTATATAAACTTCGCCGAACTGCGTTAATTATTGAAGCTTCCAGGAGAGGTGTTCACTCTTCAAATTAGTAAGTTGTTGCATTTTATTAATTCTATATATCTAATAATTTATTTTTTATTTTTTTTATTTGCTGTGCTAACGATATTTAAACAAAATGAGTTATTTACGCATATTTGTTTTTTTTCTTTGTGAATTTGGTGCTGAAACAAAGTGTTGCATTTAATCATGGAAATGATGATTTACATGTTTAGTTACTGTCTAATACAAGATACATCTCATCAGCTAAAAGGCTGTAAAAGGCTGTTTGAACAAATAATCCGAGAATTCGGCCAAGGTTATAATAAGTTACTGGTAATGGACAATCTGGCACCGAGGATAACCGCTTCAGACGGAAATGAGGTTCCGCTGAGATCCCGCCAAAAACCAGTTAGGCAGATTTTCCCATCAGAACCGAATGTTTTAGGGCAGATTTTTTTTGTATTATTTTATTCAATGTATTTTACTTTTTTGCACAAGTGCTAGAGGAATGTAAGGCGATTTTCATTTTTAATAAGACTGTTAATAAGACTGTAATAAGACTGCAAAATGTACAAAGTATGACGCCATTAACGCGCCATAGTGTTGTCTAACATGTGGAGGTGGTGCAGGTATTGTAAAGATAAGATTAAATCAATTTAGTTCTTGATTCGAGAACCAGAAACTGTAGTACGTAGCAGAGTTCTCAGCGCTAAAAAGAGCAGCTGTATTTTTTTAATTAAATAATTATGGTATCGGAAATAAAATTAGCAAAACATTTCCTTAATTTGTGGTAACAATACCCAGTTGTTACACATAGTTTTCTGTCTTGCATATTTATGTCAGTTGAAAGATTTAAAAAGGCATCAACCACAAAGAATTTTCCAAACTGTAAGTATACATAAGAATGGAAAGATTCAGTGTAACTGAATTATCTTTCTCTGAATTTTAGATATTTAAGTAATGGAAAAGAAGTCTTTTTGTGTTTTGCTGGCAGTCTTCGCAGTGCTGCTGAGCTTCAACCTTGGTGCTGCCAGAATATCTACCAATAAAATCTACGCCCGTTTAATAGAAGCTGAATCGTTACTAAGCGGGAAGCTGGACAACGTTACAGAACTCATAAAACAAATTGGAGTGGAGCCCGTGTGTCCACTACCAAGACCCTGTCCTACAAGTACGTCTTGACGTTTCTTTCCAGTGTTTTGTCACTCCAAACAATTTTGCGTTATAAATAAAAAAGTGAAATAGGTATATTGGGAATCGCCACACTCAGAAGAAACCTTCCAACGCAGTTTAAAATGTAAAGAAGAAAAAAAAGAGCATGGGTTTATCTAATGATCAGTTTAAAATAAGAGAGAGATACCCTTAGAACAAACAAATGGGGATTAAAACAGGTTTTATGGTGCACAGACATCACGATTGCCCCAACAGGTTCTAATATGAACAAACAAGTACAAGATGATAAATAGACGAAAAGGGAACTTTGAAAGCCACCAAACAACATACAGTATATGTATGTTGCAGGTTCGGTTTGATAACAGTACAATTTTGATCCATCCCAAACGATAGTATGCATATGGCCGTGAACATGTAACCTTCAATGCGTACATGTATTTTCAGATTAATACCATTCCTTGCTCAGAGGCGTATGGTCCCCAAATAAAAGAATCAAGAAATAGAAGTTCTATTGGCATAGTACATAAATTCATATAAATATAGTACATAAATATATTTTCTACGCCGATATTAATTCGATCTAGGTTAAAATATTTTCAACATTTTTGGAATTTTCAGTTACAAAATCGTAATTCACAAACAAAATATCATTTGTTTTATCATGAAATTTAGTAATTAAAATATATATTTTACGAAAAATATAGAGAACAAGAATGTTTCCCTTCATTTTTCAAGTATTTGATTTATAAAGCTGTGGTTCATGATTGCATTTTTGTCAACAGTTGGACATTGATTATAATATTTTTTTAACAAATCGTAAACTGTAACAACGTATCAAAGACTATAATAACGTATTCTTCAAGTTTTCGTAGCCAATCAAACTGAATCATTTACGTGCAAATTGTGTAGTGCTTCAAGTTTAAAGAGATAATAAGCGGTATTTTTTTATCCAGGATGTCAGGACGGAGAGGTGTGCATTGATCTGGACCAAACTGGCGTCATAAGTGGACAAATAGCTGGATTCTCCGTCGTAAGTAACGTGACAGGCTTGTTTGGTGGAAAACCATGTAGCAGACAAGGCGTATTTAAGGTATGTCCGAAAGGTAAAATGTAACACTGTCCATTGAACATTGCTACTAATGAACATCACAATTTCAAGCAGCTAAAATTGTAGTATATCAATAGGGCAATTAAAGGAAAAATAAATACATTTTAAAATGTTCAGTTTCCATAAATGAGTAGTTGATCAAATTAAGGCCATGTTCTTCGAAGAAAAGAACGTTCATTAAGGAAACTAATTCAATGCCTTCTCTTAGAACGTTAAAATTAGTCTTGCCGACAGTGGGTCTTTAATCTAAAACATTGTCATAAAATATGTATATTTTCCTATGATTACTGATATTCAAACTAATTCCACAAAGACTGAATTCACGAAAATTAAAATATCCATCATTTTACCTAATAAACATTTAGTCTAATATTATTTTCATTTAATGTTTTAACCGTAAAATGGAACGATACAGGGGGAAGTACTATTGTTTTTTGCAAAATAGTTTAATTATGGTGCCCATAAATTCCAAAATCGCTTAAGAGCCCACATTATCAAAACAATATCGCTAATGTTGATGAAAGTTTTGTATGTTTATCCTTGTGTATGGGCCTGAGACAAGTACCACACTAAACCCACAATAAAATTTTGAATTTAAATTTGAATTGTTATTTGTAAGTGTTATACGTTTATATAATATCCAAGATATCATAGGAATTTTGCAGTCATATTTTGTAGATTCATTTTGTACCAGACATTAATCCAGTTGACGACGTGTGCTTAGATGACAGGAAGGTTGCTATCCCATTTCCTTCCCAGAAGCTGTTGAAGATTCAGATGTATTATTCAAATGGTGAAAGGAGTGGTTGGACTTTCAACATTGGTGATAGCATAACCAACAACGGATACGGTATGTGCTATCATTTATTACAATTAAGATCTGTGACATTGGCGGCCTAACGCGCTAGCGGCATGAAATTGGCGGGTAATCTGCGTGAAGTAAGCGGTCTTAAAATGACTGTATATTTAATATAGTAAAACAAATTAAAAACGCTACTTCTTTCATCACGAAACATATTTTGTGTTTAAAAAAGTTGCGTTTCTAATTTCTTTAAGTATAATAATGTATAGGAATTGCAAGTGAAGATTGCGTGGATCTCATTTAAGCATAATATACACCTCAATATAATCTGCGTTAAAGTCAGAAGTATGTATTAAAAGCACTATAAAGCACCAAAAGATAATTACAGTTTTTGAAGTTTTGAGGTAACATAGGAGTAATGATGTAAACAATTTACAACAGTATTTGTTATCAATATTAAATAAAATAGACATGCATAAGCATTAAAACGTGAATTCAATACTCATACGAATAACTTGCACAGAGTTGCACGTGTTTAAGATTTTTTAATGTTTATATGTTATTGGTTGTTGTTTTTGTTTCATTCATATCACTCTCCAATTGTTACATATGTATTACATATTTGTGTATAATCGTTATATGTGACGATAAACTGTATTATGTTCAAGATATTTGAAATAAAAATTTTGATCTGTTCTGATGTTTCGAAGCGAGAAACTTAAAAAAGGAGAAAACCAGCATTTAGTAATGTTTAATGGATCCAACAAGCGTCTAATGACATTAATATCGCAATATCAATATTATTGTTAATGTTTGAAGGATTTACCTGTGTTTTGTATTATGCATTTTGTTACAGCTGGCGACGCTGGAACTCAGTCCTATGATGCTGAAGCCCAGGGACTTGGAAACAACATAAATGTGTATGCAAGCGACAAATGCAGCGCTACCAACTTGTATAAGTAAGTGGTGTATGCGAAAAAAAAGTGAAATATGCATATCAAGAATGGCCACATCCAGCAGACACAGCCTCCTCATATAGCCAAAAAGTTGACAGGAAAGAAGAGCATGTTTATAACAGTATAGATTATTAAGTAGAGAGGAGAAGAGAACATGGTTGTAATTTTTGTCTATATTAATTTAAAAGTTTACTTAAAAACTTGATGACCCTAGCCGGAGAGTATTGTTTTTTCTCTTGTAGTCTTATTCATGATTTTCTACATATATTTTATTAAAAATCGACATATTATTTTAAACATTGTGTAGCACTATAGCATGTCGGTATTAAATTAATAATACTTTAATAAGATAGATCCGCCGATAAACTTATGTCAAATCAAAAGTAAACACATTTATTCTAATCATCTATATCGTATTAAATAACACGCAACTTATCTTTGTCCGATTTTGCCGAAAAAGCTGAATAATTAAGATATTGTTTTGCAGCTATGCCAATGCACTTTCTCCACCAACGAGCCTCGTAAATGCATACGTGAAAAATTACTTCTTACGTGTCACCAATGACAACGGTCTAGTAGATAGCAAGTGCAATTCTTGCTTGTTCGGACTTCAGGGACAAGCGGACACCAATCCGAACTCGGACATTTATTTTGCTGGGAACAGGGTCGTTGCCAATAATTCGAGGTCGGGCGTCGGGCTTTGCTTTGTGAAAATGCGTTGGGTAACCGACATAAATCAATAATTGACATTTGACAATTGTTTTTGAAATAAATAATAATAACATGGTTATATTCTTTGTGTTTGATGCAAAATCTCTTTCGAGAAAAGAGCACCCACCGTTTTTCAAGTAAGGACAATTTTGCTATTTATTAAAAATAATTCAAAAAATGTTTACGATGGGGCGAGAATGACATGTTTTGTTGATTCTAAGTTTAATTTTGTGGTCAAAGAATCCAAAGCAAACCATACTCTAAAAAATGCTATGAATAATTATTTTTTATTCTCCTCTTTCATCTCCTTTAAAGCTACATAATGTTTTAAGTTTTGTGATGGATAAGTGAAAAGAAAAGAAATAAAACAGAAAAGAAACA
This sequence comes from Corbicula japonica, assembly GCA_038501625.1. Lineage (NCBI taxonomy): Eukaryota > Metazoa > Mollusca > Bivalvia > Venerida > Cyrenidae > Corbicula > Corbicula japonica. Next base: position 3,263,533 of record JAZAYU010000035.1, read on the forward strand.
GTATAGAAAAATAGTTAGACCTAAAACATCCATAAATGAAATTCCATTTGCAATTTATCACAAAAACGAAGCAACACTAAACATCAAATAAAATGTCTTCATGAGTTATAAGTTACTGACAACAATATTTAAGGAGTTATTTGGAAAAGTGTGCTTCATTTTCCTGGTCGCGAAAATGGATGACCAAAAATAAAAATGTTGATTTCTCTCTTCATAATTGATAGTTCTTTACAAGAACCATAGACAATGTTGCCAGTATAATTTCACTCATGTTGGCATTTGAATTGTTGTTTTGTGTTGCAAAAGTTGTATTATTTCCCATAAGATTTGAATAGACATTTGTTTTTGTTTAAAACATATTACACCAACAGCATCCGACCTGTACGGCGACAGAGCCTAGCCACATAATCTCTAGCACTCTACTGGTTTAGCCAGCCGGGACGACTCCCTAAAAAGTTTACATGTAATACCCTGATAAAGTGTCTGTCATTATGTAACACCGGTAACCGATTTGTTTACTGATAACAACACTTATTTGTACGGTTACTCTTTCTTCGGCTTTCACACTGCATAAACAGTGCAAATGGTTTCCGCAGATGTTCAAAAACATAAACTCTCTTTAGTTAAAAAGGTGTACAAAATGAGATCACATATTACTGTCCGTGATTACAAATGGAAACTATTTTTGTTCTATAATTTTTAAAATTTGAGCAGACCAGTTACGTATATGTTATAATATTGAATAGTTAAGAATTCATACACATAAATAATAAATGTAATAAGTTAAGCAAATGACACATTTAAACTTATCAAAGCGCAGATATAAATCAGAAACAAGCCCTTTGAATTTTCGAACTTAAAAAGTATTCGTTTGTGACAAAACCCCATCTGAACAAAGTAAAAGTACAATACCAGTAACTTCCATGTTTTGAATTCTTCTGAAAAACTTGCAGATACGTTCTATTTATACATGTAAATGTTTGGCAATCAGACAACACATTTATTACAACACAAACAATCATACTACACTATGACAATCGGTCGACATATTATACAGATAAAAACAGCAATGTCATCGTTACTATCAAAATATTTGTTTTCTTATATGTTTTTATACGAAAATAATACAACGTTGACAAAGATAGTGGATGTACAGATCCAACTTACTTTGTCCTAAACAAAACTTGTTTAAGGTTGCAAAGATCAGCATGAACACTCAAAAATCGTTAAGCTTATCCTATATAAAACAAACAAGCGTTATTGTTCAACAGAATCGGCATATATTTATCTTCACATAGTTTCTGAATGACGAGTTGAATAGAATCATAATATAAGGGTTGAATGCATTATTCAACATCCACGACCTAAAAGCAATCTGTATTTCTGCTGTTTGTCTGTATTCGTCAATTTTTGACTCGGAATTAAGAAACATCAAAACTAAAAAATACGGGACAAAACTTATCACTGTTGTAAGTGTTAGCACAGAAGCCATAATCGTAATTTTTCTATCTGCTGCAAATTTCCTGCTTACTGCTTCATTATCTGCACTTTCCATATCTCTAGACTTGTCTTCAAGTCCTTGTGGCAGATCAGGCGACGCTCTTGTCCTCGGTTTCAAGTCTGTCATATTTCTGCGATTCACAATTAGATTTGAATATTTTTATGACAAGTTGTAGATTTTCGTCTTCAACATAGTTGCAAACGCTCGCGTTGAAAGTTTTCATACGCAGACTTTATTGTTAAATTCAATCTTACTATTCAAGTTATCGAGTAGACGCGAGATGCAACCAAACATGAATACAGTACAAAGATGATAGTAAGTACATTAGCCACTTTTCTAGTGATCAGCCATTTTGTGTGAAATCTACAGATTTTAAACCATCTCTCAACGCCAATTAATGCCAACAAAATTAACGAAATGTTCGCCAATGCATGGTTGACAAAATATATTGTTTTGCAGGCAATGCTATCTTCTATTATTAATAAATATCGAAAGTAAATGATCTGTGTGTGACTCCGGCTGCAGATGACAGTAGGTCGTTTGTGGCTAACTCAAAAATAAGAAAAGTTGTCACTGACTTCCTTTTTTCTTTAAATCCATAAAACACAAATGCAAAACTATTCCCGACTATTCCAAGAAATATCACCACTGACATGTAAATGAAAACACTGCTAAATTCCTTTATTTTCATGTGGTTATACAATTCTAAGTGATTATTATCCATTGCGGCAAGCGGGCTGTCTAATTCCATATCAGAAATAAAACACATGGTCAAGAATCAAGTTGCTATTTAGATATAAACAATGTAATCTAAAATACTTATGTTTATTACGAATGATAGAGGCTGTTTTATTATTGTTTAAATACGGAAGCACTTTTTATTTCCGCAGTTACTTAATCATTTCTTCATTTTTGTTTTTAAAGTGTTATATAATGATTCACTTACAAAACGCATGCAAACTAAACTAAAATATGATTCACACCTACATGTACAATGTAATTCGTAAGAGGTCTATGGCATATATGGTGTTTGTTGGTTTTTTAAATCGAGAATCGGTCTATATACGGATTTTGTTGTTTTGAAATTGATTATCGTGCACAACCAGGCAAACGGGCGATGTTAAGCACAATGCTTTTCTTATTTTGAGTTCTGATTTAGCGTTTTCGTATTTTTACTTTACATTCTGGGAAGACATAGAAGATATTTGTTTTTACCAGTGTAAGATAAAGAGAATCTATCATTGGTATTCGGCGAAGATCAAGGTATCTCAACCCGAGGGTAATGCTTTCCAGACGGAAACGAGGCTTTGAAATTGAAAGACCGAATTAGCCTCCGCTTACTTCAACTTTAACCACTGAGCTACGGACGTGTGCATATATGCGCTTATTTTTGGGATACATTTTAAATGTTAAGGGCGGGTATATGCGCTTATTTTTAGGTATTAGTGTTCTGTAAGAAGAATATGCGCTTATTTTCAGTATTCTCTTATTTTCGAAAATCTTCAGTATAAAAGGTCAAGGAACACATGCAGAAGAGACAAAACAGTGTCCCGGTTAGCTCAATCGGTAGCCTAATTGGAATTGCATCTCTAGGCGCTGTCGCCTTACGTATTCGGTCCCCAGTAGAGGCAACATCATTTGATTATATGTTGACTCGATTGTTAGACCCGTGGCTGAAATGCGTTATATTAGAAATTTGCACGAGCTGTGTCACGAGCTCTCGTTACTTGATTTGTACATGTGGTATATTTCATACTGAATATTCCACAAATAATTTCTGCCCAACCCATTTCTACATTTTTATTAAGATTTTGCCTATTCGATTTCTACATGTCATATTTGGCTAGCGAAGAAATGAATCGACGTAATGACCATGTTTCAAGTATTTTAGATATTTTTATTTTAATTCACACTCTAGTTAAAGGGGAATTGTAGATCTAGATATTTTAATAATCTTATTGTTTAGCAAGCACCAAACAAAACGTACAATATCCAACCGTGCGTAAGAACTCAGAAATTCTGACAAACACTTTTTTGTTAAATAGTTTTTTTTCTATAATAATACATCGTTATAAAATATCTAATGGATCATAATTTTGCGGTGTAAGGCACTCAGAAAGTTTCAATAGATAACTATTCACATGTGTAAATTGCTTTATCAGCCTTACGAAATAATGTTATTACACATTTCTTTATATGTACCACAGAAAAATACAATTTTATGATGCTGTGGCTCTAAAAGGAAATTACAGTAATCAAGAAAAACGCGTTCATGAAATAAAAAAGTTAACCAAACAACCTCGCCATACCGATTCCAGGTCCAAAGATGTGTATGGCGTATTTTTATTTCATGTTTTCAGTGAATTATAGAATTTTCCCGATGAAATAAAAGTGGCATTTCACTGTTTTCAAACAGTGGAATATCTTTTTTATTTTCACTGATTTTTTCACGTTGGTACCAAAACGCACATAACAGATGAGAACGTTTGAAAAACGGGTTAAATTTTGATTATTTGACGTCATGACGTCGCGTCATACACACGCGGTTTTTGGCGCCGTTTCTTGCAAGTTTTCTGTCAAATTCACGCAAATTTGCACTAAAAGCATAAAAAAAGAAAATTTGATTTTACCAGTGAAAGATAGAAATATAACTCGTGGCTTCGCAACTCGTGAAATTACGAATTCTGGAGCTCACACGGTAACATATTTACACCTGTCACAGAACAATTTCGATCCATCCGAAACGACGGATCCATATGACGGTGAACATGGAGCATTCAGTGCAGTATTTTCAGATCAACACCATTCGATGATCAGCGGCGTATAGTCTCCAGATAAAATAATGGGTTTGCAAGAAAACAATGGGCGGAACTGAATGTAATAGAATTTTGACAGTGGATATGAGAATGGAAAGCCTGCATATATCACAGAGAACGCCAAAGAAAAAAAAACAGGAAGAATATCCGAGTATAAAAAAATCAGAAAGTATATCCTTGATCAAACAATATCCAAATCTATACTGGCTGGGATATTGAAACCACTCATCTTAAAACTGGCTGAAATATTAAGACAAATGTAATTTTAGCTGTACTATAAACATAAATTAGTAGCGTGATCAACGACGTAACTGATAACAGCACTTCAGAGTTTTTTGTATGTATTTAAATGCTCATCTAGTTTTACGATGCTATTTATTTATTTCAAAATCAAAGTGTTCATGTTTTTTTATTGAATGAAGCATATGCTTAACCTTATCAACTTTAAGTACTCGTTCGTTAAGAGTCAATCTTGGATTAATCTGACACAAAGTTTATATGTCTTGAAATAACAATACACCAGTAAAAGTTGTGGAACGATATTGTTCACCTCCATATATCTGGTCACCAATGTTTTTCTTTACCCAAACTGCGTCACCATGACTAACATGTAGCACGAGAGTATTGCTTCCTTGGTGATCGTCGTAGTCTGCTCGGCTCTCTGAAGCTGCATCGGCTTGGTGAACTCCGTTTATCATAAGACTGGCCCACATCTGCACCGAATTTTTATTGATCTGAACTGCTGTGCATGACCAAGAAAACAGGTAGATGCCTAAAACGTGAAATGTTTGTGCTAAGATCTTCAAGTTAAGTTAGAATTCCGTAAAATCCGAAAAAATAAGGATTAAATCGATATTTGAAGGTTTGAGTATTAAAACATTTGGGTTATTTAATCCAAAAGTCTTCAAGCTTACTTTAAACACTTGAAATGTTTGTCATACCCAAATGAAAACAATCAAATTTAGATTCAATTATTTTATTTACACACATAAATACTCTCATTTTTAAGGGAAAAGATAGATGAACTCGTTTTATTACGGCTTTCTTTTTGAAATAGATGTTAAAACAGCTCCTTTGACGATAAATTCAATGACGGCACGCTTAAGGTGGAATGTACCTTTAAAAAATGTTTCGAGAAAATAGTGGAATTTGGTATCAAATGAAAGTTCATGATATTCCTGATACGAAATGGACATCGGTTTTGAGAGTTATAAATCCTATCAATGTACATGACGTCGCAAACAACACCATCTACGCACGTTTTTGACGGTCTGTCAATGGCCGTAAAATCGCCGTATTTTTCATTTTTAATCTAAAATAGTGACGCATAGAAACTATTTAACCAAACAGAATGATCATGTTAGTGATTTCCTTCATGCTGATAGGAAAAACATAATAAATTTCTTTACAATTGTTAAATTAATAACAAAAATGGGATGTTCGAAAATTTCGAGTTTTCGTTGATTTTTCACATTTAAAGTCCAATTAGAAAAAATCGGCCAGAAATTTTTTTGCAATTTTTTGATATGTTCAGGAACATTATATTTTCAATTCCATAGTCAATTTTCAAAAACTTTCACCGTCGATTTATTTTTCAATCGCGATTTCACGAAGTGCACCACACGTCGTAATTTGACGCCGCAAATATGAAAGTTCGCGATTCCGTTATTTCGATTAAGTAACGTTCGCTTTTAAGAGTAAGATTCGTAAATCAAAAAGGTAATTTTTCGTTTATCGCAATTCATTAATGGTGCCGTTTTCGGCCAATTCAAATAAGTGCATGCTATAGCCAAGATAATGACCGCTTTTCTTCATTTTATACTCTATTCCAAAAGCAAGGATGCACTTTGTTTTCGGTGATTTTTCTTTAACTGCTTTTTTATGACAAAATATTTGGTATCAAAATTGCGATTACATCTTGTTAATTCTATAGTAAAACTATCTATGTCTATCTCAATGTTGATACCAAATATTTAGGCATTAAGAAAAGCTGTTAACTAATGTTCAATCGTGAAAAGAAAGTGTGCACTTTCTTTCGCAATAGAGTAAATTATATGAACTATAGTACGTTTACAAACGAGCTCATAAAATAAAAAAAACAAGTTTTGCAGAACCAAATGTGTTACATTTGTGATCATTTAAAACATGGATTGCCGACTTTACTTTTGAATTCAATAATTAAAAACTAAAGTACGTAGAACAGTTCACATTTCATAACCTACTAAAATAATCTGTACAATAAATAATCAGTAAGATCGTTCAATACTTTTGATTCTGTGTTAGTTTGCCTTATGTGTAGTTCCTGTATGAGCATGCGTGTTGAGAAAGATGCTTTAAATCTAAAAAAATGTAAAATGTAAACGAATTTGGTAAACTATTCCAAAGTTTTGCACCTATTAGGTCTAGACATACGACCCCCCCCCCCCCGGAAGACATTGTCACATATCTGGGTTGCTCATATCAAAATATATGGCTGATCGTCAGTAACATGGACTTATCAAGACGAACAACATAAGTTTGAGCCAGTGGACCTTGACCTGGTAAATGGTATCAAACAACACCTTTTGACAGTGTAAACGCACACTAAATCTGTTGAAGCATCCAGAAACTCAAATCTGCCTCTTCCTCCTGTTTGTCAAAAACTTGATATTACTTGTTTGCACATATCTTCCAATAATAATTACAACAAAAAGCTTGTGTTTTTAATAGAAATATAATAATAAAACATGTTATAGAAAAATTAATAATAATAATACATTTTCAAATGAGTTTTATTTAATTTAATATAATATTATTTTAAATGATTCCATTATACCTGTTTAATCCCCCTATTGTTAACCCGAGGTAAAGTCATAAAATATAAAAATGATGTGTTAATCCCCCTATTGTCCGTCCGCGAGCTGTTCTATTGTCCCGTTTTTGGTGTGCTATTGTCCTACTTGGGATGTGCTATTGTTAAAAATGCCCTCAGGGTGGCCTGGAACTGTCATTTTCTATCTACTGTTACCTTCTATATGAAATAAGAAAATAAATATGAAAACATCAATTTTTGTTGGAAACACTTTAAGTTTTGTTTTCATTTCACTCTTGCTCGATGATTGTCGTCTCAATTATTCAGCTCATTCTCACGAACGTTTATAAAAACGATTTTGGATGCAAAGTAAAAGAACTTCGAAATAGAAATCTACTAGACAATGCGTGAGAACGGAGCTTGAACGATAGATCTACTTGATTTACTGCTTTTTCATATTTATTAAATTTTAGCAAGGTTGTCGATCCATTTTTATCAACATTTGTCGGACATATTCTTTTGAATAACATAAATTTACACTAAAAAGGAAAAAAATGCATATTTCGATAGGATGAAATCTTTTTGAATCAAATAATGTTTAAGATGTAGTTATAATAACTAAAAATTTATTTCTACACAATCATAAGCTTTCGGTAAAATTTCGTAAACATTTACTCTGAATCTTAATTTTCATTACCTTTTTTATGATCGCGTTGTAAATAAAATGTAAAGTTTGGCAATCTGACTTCAGAATTTTTTTTGTAAATTGTAAAGCATTCCTCATGAAATGTGCATCAATTCGATGTGACTTTTTATCTCGTCTGTCACATATTTTGCTGTCGCCTTTCGTCCGCCGTCCGCACTCTAGCGGTCTTAATTTTGGTCCGATCTTCTTCAAACATTGCAAGATTGTTTATCTAGTGTATACCTAGGTAAATTTTGGAACTGGGTCATGGAACCTTGAAAACTAGATCACTAGGTCAAAAATACAAAAAGCTTTTCCGCAATCTAGCGGTCTTAATTTTGATCCGATCTTCTCTAAGTCTGGTCGGAATTTTTGAGATGAAAAACTGGGACATACGACCTTGAAAATAAGGTAACTAGGTCAAATTATAGAAAAAGCTTGTTCGCACCCTAGAGGTCTTAATTTTGGTCTGATATTCTTCAATCTTTGTCAGAATATCTCAATTATATCATGATCAATGTTAGAAACAGGGTAATGTGACCTTCAAAACTAGGTCACTAGGTTAAAAGATTTTGGTCTGATCTTCACTTTCATTACCATAAGATCTTGGTTCCTTTCTTGAAATTGCCATATTGCATTATGGGTTAGGGAGTTATGGCCCCTGATAGTGCTAAAATTAACTATTTAGATCTTGTCTGCACAACAGCAGCTTCATGTTTGATTTGAATATTATCAGACGTGTACAATACTTGAGTGACTATAAGATCTCGGTTTCTTTCTTGAATCAGCAAGTTTTCATTATGGATCCCAGAGTTAAGGCTCTTGAAAAAGCCAAAGTAAGCTATTTTGGCAATTTCATTTGCATCCATTCACTATTGCAACAATTGAGCGGTTGTTGATAGGTGAGCGACCCAGGGTGCTTTCGACCCTCTTGTATAATACTAGTTCGAGTTATGTATATGGATATGAACTATATTTTGATGTTTGAGACTATTCCTGAGATTGCGTACAAGAAATGCAAGATATTAATTGTTTTTTATAAATATTTTATAAAATGACACCTTACTTAATGTCCAATTAAGAATTTGTTGATAAATGAAACATTCATTTAAAATATTGCGTTCAAGCATTAAACCATATCTGACAGAAGCATTAAACCATATCTGACAGCAATCATTGAGTTTCAAAGGGATTATTTAGATTTAGATCAAAGATTGTTAAGATGTATATAACCTTTGTCTTTTGTTTTTAGGGTATTATTTTTTAAAAGCTTCTATTGGATATGTGAAAGAAGCCTATACTTTACATCATTTACTTAAAGTATACGTTCATCAAGAAACAGACATCTTAGTCTTGAAATAACAATACACCAGTAAAAGTAGTGGAACGCCAGAACTCCTCTCCATATATCTGGTCACCAGTATGTCTCTTAACCCAAACAGCGTCCCCTTGACCAACATGAAGCACGAGTGTATTACTTCCCTGGTGATCTTCGTGGTTTGCTCGGCTCTCTGCAATTGCATCGCCTTTGTACACTCCGTTTACCATAAGACTGGCCCACATCTCCATCGAACGATCATTGAGTTGAATTGCTGTGCATGACCAAGCAAACAGGTATATACCTACAACATGAAATTTTCGTTTTAAGATCTTCAAGTAAATGTAGAATTCTATAAAACCCGGAAAGAATTAGGAATCGATTCGATATTTGAAGGTTTAATTCACATGTAAGTATGAAAACATTTGGGATGTTTAAGCCAAAGGTCTTCACGCTAACTTTAAACAATTTAAATGTTTGTCATACCTAATGAAAACAATCAAATATAAATTAAATTATTTTATTTACACATATCAATACTCTCATTCTTAAGGGAAAAGCGAAATCAATTCGAGTTTTTTACGACAAAATGACGACGCGCTTTTTCGCAGCAACTAGTGATAAAACTTGCGTGCTCGTCGACGTAACCAGTGGGTGACTTTATAGCTCACCTGAGCTGGCTCAGGGTGAGCTATTAGGATCGACGAATGACTGTCGTCGTCGTCTGTCCACAACTTTGTTCGTTAACACTCTAGTGGTCACTGTTTTATTCAATTGTCACGAACTTGGTTAGGATGTATGTCCCAGTAATTACTCGGACGAGTTCGAATGGAACATCTGAGGTAAAAAATAGGTCTTATGTCCTCAAAATTGAAACATATTGTTAAGGCTGTAGATGTTATTGTGTTAGTCCGAACATCCTGGCAATATGTCAGAGGTTGTTTGGTTGGGTCAAAAACTAAGTCACACAGCCCAAATATAGAAAAACCTTGTTAACACTGTAGAGGTAACATTTTCAGCCAGAAAATCCTGGTAATTTGTCAGAGAAGTTGTGTCGATGATTTCTAGCTCAAGTTCGAATATGGGTCATGTGGGGTCAGAAACTAGGTCACATAACCAAATTATGGAAAAACCTTGTCAACACCATAGAGGTGGCATTTTCAGCCCGAATATCCTTGAAATTTGTCAGAAAGGTTGTTTTGATGACTTCCAGCTCAAGTTTTTAATATGGGTCATGTAGGGACAAAAACTAGGACACACAGCCCGAATAAGGTAAAACCTTGTTGACACGCTATAGGTAACTTTTTAAATCAAAATTTCCTGAAAACTGCCAGAAAGGTTGTTAAGATGATTTCTAGCAAAAATTAAAATATGGGTCATCTGAGGTCAAAAGCTTGGCCACACAGTCTGTATATAGAAAAAACCTTCTAAATACTCTAGAGGTAACATTTTCAACCCAAATATCCGGTAAATATGTCAGAAAGGTTGGGTCGATGGTTTCTAGGTCAAGTTTGAATATTGATCATCAGGAATCAAAAACATGATCTACATGTACAGCCTGAAAATGGAAAAACCTTCTAAATACTCTAGAAATAACATTTTACAATATTCCCAAATATCCTGGAAATATATAAGAAAGGTAGTTTCGATGATTTCTAGCCCAAGTTCGAAGAAGGGTTACACAAGGTCGAAACTAGGTCACAGAGCGTTAATTTGGAAAAGACCTTGTTACCATTCTACAGGTAACATTTTTAGCTCAAATGATCTGAAAATACGTCAGAAATGTAGTTGCGATGATTTCTAGGTCAAGTTCAAATAAGGGTTATGTGGGGTCAAAAACTGTATCATAAGCCCAAAGATAGAAATATCTTGTAGCTCTAAATGCTACTGTTTCAGTCCAAATATCCTGGAAAGGTTGATTGATTTCTAGCTGAAGGTTTAGTCTATGGGTCACCTGGGGTCAAAAACTGGGCCGCACAGACCATGGATCAAAAATTGTTAAAACTCTAGAGCCCAAATATCCCGAAAATATGTCAGTTGTTTCGATGAAAATTAGCCCAAGTTCGAATAAGGGTCATGTGAGGTCAAAAACTATGTCACATAGCCTAAATACGGAAAAATCTTGTTAATATTTCAGAGGTAACATTTTCAGCCAAGGTATCCCGAAAATATACATGTATGAGAGGTTGTTTGGAAAGCATAAATATGGGAAAACCTTGTTAACAGTCTTGAGGTAATATTTTCAGCCCACATACCCTGGAAATATGTAAAAGGTTGTTTCGATGATATCTAGCCCAAGTTTGAAATGGGTCATGTGGTGGTCAAAACCTAGGTCACAGACCCGAAATATGGAAAAACCTTGTAAACACTTTAAAGGCAACACTTTTAGTCCAAAATATCCTGGAAATATGTCAGATAGGTTGATTTTATGATTTCACGCCCAAGTTCGAGTATGTGTCATCTGCGGTCAAAACTAGATCACAGAGCCCAACTATGGAAAAACCTGATTTAGATCTGGATGTAACATTTTCAGCCCAGATATCCGTGAATTTGTTAGAAAGGTTGTTTTAATAATGTGCTTTTTTGAACACCTTATTTGCTAATTTTTTGCAGTATTTCAACACCATAACATTGAAAAATGACATTTGTATTGTAATCAGTACACATCTTGGATCTCTCTATGGTAAGGCCAGAGTTTTTAAATCTCTTTATTTATGCCACTGCTTGTTAATAGGAATGCCAAAGATGAAGCGGATGTCATTTCACACAGCCCTAGTCTCAGCCACATTTTCTAGGTCCGTAACAACTTGGCTAAAAGCAGTCGTAATCGGATGATAGGTAAAGGGCCATCATGGCCATCTTGTTATATAAATACGTCACACTGCGTACCATTAGGAATTAGGATTCGTTAGATGAATTAGATGTCATCGAAGAGGATGAAGTTGAATAGAAAATATGACAAGCAAAAACATTTGTTCATTAATCATTAGAAATCGATGAAACGTTGATATATAGTAAATAAGGCAGACAACTCTCACAGACAGCTTGGGGTCAAGACGAATATTTGAAAATAATTAACACTTAAAAGACTTTTATTTTCTTATGCAGAACTAAATACATATGCCCTTATGACATGTCTTCTTTACAACTACAGATGATGAGATCACTCTAAATTTATATAAATAGAAAATCTAAAAGATAGGATGCAATATTATAATGTTATTAATTAATTGAATTCATATTGGTATTGTTATTGGGACAAGGGTAGTCATATTGGCATAAGGCCGAAGGCTGAGAGCTAATATGACTGCCCGAGGCCCAATAACAAGGCCAATATGAATTCACTTGGTTAATGACAATTTTATTAATTAACACAATATTCATAGTTCTAGACGTTAAAATTGCTAATTTACTGACCTGAAGAGATGAAGTGTTAACTCCGATTCAAATGTCTTCCAAACTGCAATCGGTCTACACTAGTGACCTGTCTCGTATAAGCTACCAAGGAGATGCAGATATACAGGTTGTTTTGTTTTGAATACAAAAACAACCTGAACATTACTACGCACTGCGGCAGCCAACTGTCTTGTTCATCCAGTCTAAATTTAGTTATTATCCAAATATATCCAAAATAAGATTACTTTTCAGGCACATTCCATCCATGACTTCCTCATGTAATACTCAATTTAACATGTCTGTAAATTATCCAAACTAAGCTTTGATCCTTTTTGCAAAGTCATGCTAAATAAACTTTCTCAAATCAAAAGTAATCCCTAAAATTCACTGTCTTTAGTTTCAAGAATTCTTGCTGCAGACATCCGTGTTGTTGTTATACTAGCGAGTTAGATAAACTCAAAGATTTTATTACACAAAAAGATATCACCAAAATCAGCAACATTGACTTATCCTCTGCCCCTTTGCGGAACTGCACCTCTTGTGCCCAAAGTCATACTATCTATTACCATTAATTCATTAAAAATTGACTAAGAAATTTCAAAATGGCGGCATTTTTATTTTTAAAAGGAAGTGATTCAATTCATATTGGACCAGTTCATTATCCAATCAGAATCATGCAATCTTATATTGCCCCAGTAAGACCAGTATTGGCCCAGGTTTTTTGTATTGGCCCAGTTGAGATTTCATATGAATTGAGTGCAGCCCATATAAGGTGGACTGAATTGTACATATTGTTGCAATATTATTTTAGTTAATTAATAATACCCGATACTGGAGCAGTAAATACGCCAGTGTAGAGGTTGTACTCGGTCCCAGTTGAATAGAGCATCCGATTGTATACTATGGTCTGATCGGTTCCGATATTATCTTTTATGTGATCAAGATAGGCGCTAAAGGCTACAGGAGTAGTTAATGACTGAACCCGAGCTGAAAGTGATTTAGCGGTGCGGACTGAAATAGATGTTTACAAAATACAGCAAAAGCACTTAACGTTAAGATAACATCTAGCAATTTTTAACAAGTTAAATGTATGAAATTGTCTGTTCTTAAACTATGATATAAGTTCTTGAATGTTAGAAGACAACCATGTTTTACTACGTATGCTAAGTGTAAGCGAGTGCACCCTGGAACTTATAAATAAACATAGAAAAGTATAAAAGTGACCAGGGACTTGCAAAAGTGATATATGAAAAACTTGATAAAGTCAACAGATCTGGAAACATGGAACACACTTAGTGACTTCGATACTCAGACTTTATTTATGTACGTAAGTTCTTGTATAAAATAATGAGCAATGATTTTTGCTTCAGATAAAGTAATCAGGCTAAAATGTAATGATGCAGGTTAGCTGATATAGATAGGATAATCAATTTGGAAAATAAATATGGAAATATTTTATTTCGCTTATTGTAGCTTGTCTTATTAGCAACAGACATATGACCATGAAGCACGTCCTGATCTTTCGATTGAATCAGATCTTCCTCTTTTGTCTGAAATGCATTCATATCCATATATTTCAAAAATGTTTCTCGGAGAACATTGTTTTCTTCGCGAAGCTGTTGGATTTTTTGTTTCTGATATTTATTTTCCTCTTCAATATGTTTTATTCTCGATTCTAGAATCCTGTTGACACTTTCAACTTCTGCTATTCTGTCCTCTAATCGCATCAACAACTTTTCTATATTAGTGAGTTCCTCATTTGGTTTGTCGACAGCGCTCTGTGTTATATCCGCAGCAATCGCCAAAACTGGTACGGGATATAGTTGATATATCAGTAGTAAAGTAATAAAGAATTCCATGTTAAATTTTCAGTCTTGAAAAATGCTTTTTAATCAGTACATGTAACGTTTGACTTGTGTTAAATGTGGCACAATTTGTTAGATAAAATTAAAGCGTGATTTCCTACTGATATTTGAGGTCAAGAAACACATGCAGAGAAAACAATGTCGTGGCTATCTCAATCGGTAGCGAAATTGTAATTGCATGGCTAGGCGCTGTCATCGTATGGAATTCCATCCCAGTAGGGTCGATATCGTCTGATTTAATTGTTTGATCAACCGTTTCTCGGATCTGAGTCGAATGTTGGCCCAATGGCTTAGAAGGCATTTAAAATTAAAACTTAAAAATTTGCATAAGCTTTGTCACTAACTCTCGTTACTTGATTTGTACATGTGCTACTTTTTCAGACTAATTATTTCACAAAAAAAGTTCTGCACAACCCTATTCAGTTTTTAAAAAGATTTGCAAATTCGATTTCTACATGTCATTTTAGCTTACTTAAATAATTAATCGACGAAAGGACGATGTTTCATCTACTTTAATTCAAAATCAAATAAAGGGGGAATTATTGATCTATATAACAGATTTTAATAATCGTATTACTATAAAACGCTTTAATTTCTCAAGGTTAAACTTTCGCGATTTTGTAAAAAATCAGCAAATTTATTTATTCGCGTGTTTATGAGTTCGCAACGTCGGGAAATGTATAATATGTGGCGTTTGAAGTGACTAACAGTTCTATTTTAAATTGCCTATTATGGATATAATTATTTTCGGATATATGAAAACTCATCATATATTCTCAGAATTTATGAATTCGCGAGGTAAGCGATTCGCGAATATAAGCGAAAATAAAACTAACGCAAATAAAGCCAGTTCTACACTTACTAGCAAAAACCAAACAAGGTTTATCTTCAATAAACCATGATTCAGAACACTTTTTTATATTTTCTTCTGTAATAATATATTATTATGACAAATATCTACATTAGGTTTCCTGAATATTAGTTTTGCGGTGAAAGGGACTTTTGCGAGTAAAGGATATCATAAGAAAATTTAAATTATTAACTTACCGGCCTCATGAAAGGATTTTAAGACACATATCTTAATATGTAACACTGAAAATCACAATTTTATGTGTGTGTGTGTGTGTCTAAACGGAAATTACACGAAGAAACACGTTCATGAAAACAACAAAGCATGCCATAAGCATGGTGAGATGGGAAGTATGAGAACATCCAAATAAGAAAAAATTGCTGACTCGATTTGATTAAATCTGTCTGCAGAGAGTAATTATGGTATCATATTACTATACACTCCAGGCGAGAGTAACTACAATTTTGATCCATCTTATTCTATAGTGTATATGACGGCACACAAAGAATTTTCAACGCGATATTTTTAGATTACTAAATGCTTATCGTTTGCTCTGAAGAAGAAAACACTAGGATAGGGTGGGTGGAAAAAACGAAACAATTCTGAATATCACAGCATACGTGATTCGTAATTGAAAAGAATACTTGTTGGAACGACGAGGAGAATTTTTATTTCCATCACGCACCAACAACGCATTTTGTCATACGTGACTTGGTCGTATTTGCAATAAACTGTGCTTTCCATTAATCAAATCTCGAAGCTGATTTCTGCCGCCTTTATTGTTTTCATGTCCATATTTTTCAACAACATTTATCTAAGGACATCGTTTCAGCAAACACTTAGGAAAAGCATGCAAAGTTTCATGACCTGTATCTTTCTATTAAAAATGGTTACGTCATTACTAAAATAAATATAAAAAAAGAGTTGATTTCAATTTAAATATTGTAACTTTTCCGTTTTTAGACTGCGATGTTCCTCGTGCAACATCTCACGGTGTGTATATATCTTATAGCTTGTTCGCTTGTCTAGAGCTTGAAAGATCACAAATTCTATTAGATTCTTATATTTTATACCTTTGTGAGCTTTAGTATACAAAATTGTCGAGTTGATGTGTGCTTTAGAGTTATTTTACCAAGGCAACTTTGTTCACACGAGAACCTGTATGGGCAAGTGTGAGGTTGGTAAACCTTAGAACATGGTTAAAACCCAAAGTTACAAATTGCTTTGCCACTCACCGTTTTAAGGTAGTAACGCCAAAGGTTCTTTTGTTTTTTAATGTTTGTGTTTATTTGAAACTGATTTTTATTTATAAACTCACGCTCTCTTTTCCTCTCTTTTTGGCTGCGTGGGTAGACTTTGTTTTCTTAGTGTTGTAATTCCTGATATGCACATTTCACTGTTTTCTCTTTGCTTTTATGTAGTTGTTGTAATTCTTGACTTTGGTGTTTATTTCCCTCATTCCATTTGTTTCTTTCACGATTGTAGAGTCTTGTTCGCTTATTTGTTACTTAAGTATTCGTTGATATCTTTAAGGAATGGCGTTAAGATAGACAAATGTAGATCTTTGATGGTCTTTATTGTCTGAGTGAATTAACTGTAATAATATCTTTTTAAATTGTCATTTATTTCTTAACCATTTTACCATTAAAGTTCAGATGTCCGTCGGAAAAATACCGCTTTTATGGGCAGAGTACAAATGGTTCAAAATCAAGACTAATCTTGACATGTTCATAGATATTTGAGACGGCAGATTAATAAGCAGCGCAAATAAAATGTCAAAAGTCAGTAAAGGCTAGTCTGGGGTGCTATGATACTAAGTTTGATCTTATAAGTCAGATTAATATTTGACAACAGATTAATCCGGAGTGCGGATAACAACTCAGTAGGAGGTTAGTGTGGCATGCTTTGAAAATTAAAAAAAAAAACAAAAGAAATAAAAGCTTAGATAGGCATTCGAAATGACAGGTTGGTTACATTGTGTTTCTTCCCACAGATATCCCATTTAAATAATGAAATATTAAAAACATTTCAGTTGATTCCGGTATGCTGCATCAGGGCTCAAGATCATAGAACTTATATGGCAGACCAGACTCAAAACTCAATCAGTTTCCATTTCAGCCAATCAGAGGCTTGAGATTTGAGACTGGTACTGCGCCTTTCGCCGTTGATTTGCCATAGACAAAAAAAATGAAAATATAAAAATATAAAAATCTCTCTAACGGCACAATACAGTTTCACCAAACTTAACACAAACCAATGTTATTAATATTTGTTTAATTTACATATGCTAAGAAAAGTTAGAACAGTAAAGACCCCAAAAAACCCCTAAAATTCTATTTGCAATTTATCACAAAAACGAAGCAACACTAAACATTAATTTAAATGTCTTGATGAGTAATGAGTTACTGACAACGATACCTACATCTACGGTCCTTTCGTCTAATCATGTTTACAATGGGAGTTATTTGTAAAAGTGTTTTTGACCTTCAATTTTCTGGTCGCTAAAATGGATGACATAAAAAATAAAAATGACTTACATAATACATATAACAGTCTTATTCATATCATAATAAAACACAATTCCTTTTAACTATTTGAAAGCTTGTATCATAATACATTATATATTTATGTTGTATAGAAAAACTTAGCTACTGCTCAACATGACAATTATTTATAGAAAATGTTTGCTCTTCAATAATTTCCTCACATATGCATAGTCCGTCATTACTATTTTTCGGCGTTAGCTGTCTAAACTCACTTTTGACCTAGTTTTTCGACCAACGAAATGTTGTAAATAATACTCGTATTCTATTATTATGCAGCGGGAAAATGAAATAAACTATTTCGATTGGTAGCTTTTTACAACAGAGAGGTATCTAGCAGGGTGGAGAGGTATCTAGTGGGATTTTCATTATTATGCAGCGGGAAAATCAAATAGATTATTCCGATTGGTTTTTAGTGGGTGTAGTTTACGATTACCGTAACGATTTTTATATTTTGTGTAAGTATTTACCTGGCACTTACATGTTCGAGCATTTTCGTTTTTAAAAGCGATAATTGTATTGGAGAAAAACATATTTACGATTTAAATAACCAGTTAAGTCAATATTGATGGCTTAAATACAAAATTTTATATAGAATATTCTTGGGTGTCAGGTAAACATTTGCGTACAATACTAAGTGTAAAACGAAAGAAAAGTGCAAATATTTCTAGTTCTTACTGGTTCCTTTCCAGTTCCTTTGATACTGATTGTTCATTTCAAGTGGGAAAGTCATGTTTTCTGTAGTGTAGTGGCTAACTCTCTCGCCTCGCAAGCGGAGGCCCCGGGTTCAATACTCAGAAGAGACACTTTTTTAAAAGTTAATTTACGTAAAAGTTGGTAGATTTCGCTCTTGCAACAAGCTGTTATTATTTATATTTATTAAATTTCAAGGACATTTATTCATATAGAGTTCTAACTCTACAAGAGGTATTTTATTGAAACTGAATAAATGTAGATCAAGACTTAATGTAAGGCTTTGCTTCTGGTTAAAACCCCTGTGGCAATTCGATTTGCCGTTCCAAGGCGGTAACCCATCGGGTTCTCATTTTTGTTAATTCTTTGTGGAGTCCTTTTTGAAACTGATCATTTTATTAACCATGCACTCTCTCCCTCTTCTTGACTGTGTGGGGAGGCTGTTTTGGCAATGTGGCAATTCCTGATATGCATATTTCACCTTTTTTAATCGACTTGTTATCACCGTATGAAATTGTTGCAATAGCTTCAACATTTTTTTTGAAAGACATTTTCAATAAATTTATGAGTTGTCATGATTCGGTCGCTTAATCTCTAGGTCATACTAAGAAGGCAGGAGGGTTCATCAACAGCTATAGCAAGTAAAATTAAATAATTAACTGTGTCTGCTTTGCCTCTCTATATTTCTTTCATTCTTATATACATGTATATATAAATCTTTTCCATCAACGCCGTTTATCTTTTTTAAAGATATTTCTTGTTAATTTTAAAGTAAAATTAAATATGTGTGAACTACCCGACTGTCCAAAGCTGAATGACCAGTTTGACAAATTTAAACAAATTCCTCGTGCGTATCTTACAACGCCCCCTAGCGTTCATTACATTTTAACCAAGAGAAATTAATTTCTTCTTATTCGATTTCACGCAAACGAAGAAAATTACATTTATTTGTTCAAAGTTTAATGAAAGTGCATTGTGCCGTTTGAGAGATTTGAATATTTTTCTTTATGTCTATGGCAAGGTGCCCATGTAACTTAATAAATAAGCATTTACAAAAATATTTTCAAATTAAAATTTAAATTAAAATTTAAGGTCAATGCTATTTATCGACGTGTTATATTTCTTTATTATTTCATTTTGTCAATATATTTTATCTGTTTAAGGATGTTAAGTGCGCTAGATATGTGTCAAATATCAGATACGTTCTGTATCAATTACTCGCTAGTTGTTTATATTTTGTTCTGCTGTTTACAGTCGTGTTGGTCACATATAATTTGTTAAGCAGTTGACCTGTATCAGGAACCGCTGCTTACATTAACAGCTTGTTACTAAAGTGAAAGAAACGATGAGTTAAACCTATTTGTTTATCCAAAAAGTAACAAGTTCATTCGTTTTCTCATGACTTTTATTAAGCGATTTAATTCCAGTCAAGACCGTTTATTTTGTGTCCAAGTATTAATGACTTTTTAAATACATTTAAGCAAAATTGACAAGTTGGCTGCGTGACTTTAAACAAGAAAGACAAATTGTGGTCAGATATATCTGAATGCGTCGTTTTCTTGCAGGTCTGACATCGGGACTGAAAGTATTCAATGTAGCTTTGACATTAACTTGCCTTTTAGTGAAGTTGAAATAGAGTCTGGGCGCTGTGAATGTAAGACTTTACAGAAGTAAGAATATTGGTACTTTTCTATTGCCATATGAATATTGGAGACAAGATCAAATCCCCTCACTAAGGTGCCCAAGATCATAAAACTAAATCTGGAGATCGGTCTCAAATCTCAAGCATCTGATTGGCTGGTCGCCATTTCAGCCAATAGGATCCTTGAGATTTGAGACTGATCTCAAATCTTAGTTTTATGATCTTGGGCCCTTGTCTAAAATTAAAAAAATGGTGTTCAATATATTCGTAAAATAATGACATACACACCTTTGATCCTTTTTATACGCCCGTTTGGCGGGCGGGCGGGCGGCGTCCACAGGGTTTCCGCTCTCTAAGTCAAAGAGTTTTCATCCGATCTTTATCAAACTTGGTGAATATGTTGGTGTGCAAAATATCTGGACCAAGTTCTATAACCAGCCAAATCCCCCAAGCACTCCTGAATTATGGCCCTTGAATTGTCTAAAATTACTGTTTCCGCTCTATAAGTCAAAGAGTTTTCATCCGGTCTTTATCAAATTTGGTGAATATGTTGGTGGGCATAATATCTCGACCAAGTTCTATAACCAGCCTAATCCCCCAGGCACTCATGAATTGTGGCCCTTTAATTGTTTAAAATTTAGGTTTTCGCTCTCTAAGTCAAAGAGTTTTTGTCCTGTCTTTATCAAACTTGGTGAATATGTTGGTGGGCATAATATCTGGACAAAGTTCTATAACCAGCCAAATCCCCCCATGCACTGCTGAATTATGGCCCTTGAATTGTCCAAAAATAAGGGTTTACGCTCTCTAAGTCAAAGAGTTTTCATCCGGTCTTTATCAAACTTGGTGAACATGTTGGTGGGCATAATATCTCGACCAAGTTCTATAACCAGCCAAATCCCCCCAGGCACTCCTGAATTATGGCCCTTGAATTGTCCAAAATTACTGTTTCCGCTCTCTAAGTCAAAGAGTTTTCATCCGGTCTTTATCAAACTTGGTGAATATGTCGGATGGCATAAAATCTCGACCAAGTTCTATAACCTGCTAAATTCCCCCAGGCACTCCTGAATTATGGCTCTTGAATTGTCCAAAAACTGAATTAGCGGTACCTGCTCTCCAAGTCGAATAATTTTCATCGGATCGTTACGCAACTTTGATGATCAGCATTTTGACGGGCGTATTTTGTGTCAGTTTGGCACTCTTTTTTGTAATTGTTACCTACGAATGTCTTTCTTCCATTAGCAATTGCACTGCCAGATTATCCTAAATAAGTACATGTATATCGAAAGTGTTTGATTGAAAAAGATTTTGTATTTAATGTTTAAGCAATAAATATTGCAAGAAAACGTTAATCGGTTAATTTGTTTTTGAATATATTGCAGTTTGCTATGATCGATACTAACATCCCAAAAGTTTAGTTGGATTTGAATTTAGTTCCTGTTTGTTATATGCGGCAGTCTTACCGAGCACGATATCATTGCACTAGAAAACAACATACCGTCCATTGTTGCCAAGGAATTTCATAGGTTTGGCTTTTATCATTTTTTTCATGTAATCACATATTTTGCCTCCGTTCAGTTCTTGTCTCTAGCTTTGCTGCCATCAATTAAATATGAATGAAACTTGGATACATTAACATGTACTTATTGATTTGTTTATGTTTAAGTTGTTGTGTCATGTGCTTGCCTTAAAACTGGATATGTTCTGGATATTTTTCTGCACAGAAGGTAACTATTCCACCTTTCAGAATTGGCCTTTTGTTTGCCAAATGACGGAAACAATGGGACTCAGTGTCCAGTAGTTTATCTAAATTATTTGTGTTATTGTATTCATGCTCAGTAATTTTAGAGTTATTATTAAGTACAGTACATTATATTAAGTCAGCTATTGCTTTTGTCGTTTAAAGTGCAGTATGTTTTTTTTCGTTTTTGTCATAAACTAATGGTACATGTACTTCCATAATAAATCTGAAAATATCGCATTGAATGTTTCATGTTTACCGTCATATACGTAGATATCGTTTGTAATGGATCGTAATAAAGGTGGGGATTTTGAGTTATTCTCAACACGGGGCTGGGAAGCTTGAGCACTAATATGCATTTCCAATAAAGCAAACTCCAATCCCAGCCTGCATTTGTTTCATTTGTGTGGTGTTCGGTGGGTTTCATTGTTCCTTCTCATCTTTTTAAACGAGCAAAACTACTGAAGTTTACTTGAACTTAATGCTGTAAAAGTTTAAGGATGATTAAATCTGACACTTTTCCAAGTAGAAAATCCTATTCTGTCAATAGCAGAAACAGGAACGGCTGTCCAACAACTAAATGGTTCAATGACTTCCTTAGGAAATAAGTTTTCTTACCTTTTGTTCTTTTCTTTTTTTGTCGTGGCTGAAGGTGAAAGCCACAAAAGTATAAGCTGTCATTTTCTTCTTGTTTTATTGCCAATTCTAAGAATATGAGCTCTATTGTCTTTCCTTTGAGATCCTCTTTGAAGGTTGCCGATGTCGTTTCTGATTACTATCAACTATTAGCCAGTCTTGTAAGTTTTTTTCAATGCGACGGCGGTACAAAGAAGTCTCTTTATTACTGACCTGACCTCAATATTTATCAGCTGTGGCAAGGCGCTATGAGAAAGCGGTTTATAAGCCGCGATTTGTTCAGTGTGAGGACACTAAATAAAGACTCTTTATCAAAAGCACTGACCGATATTTAACTGCCATTAAAAGGCGATATGAGAAATCTGTTCATTAACCAGTTTTGTAATTTACAGAACCGCGGTTTGCTAAGTGTGACGGTACTAAGAGAAGTCTGTTTATCAAAAACACGGACTTGACATCGATATTTAACAGCCTTGGTAAGGCGATATGCGATAGCGGTTAATTATCTTCGAAATAAACACGTCTGTCTTTGAGTCAATAAATTGCTGGTTCGATCCCCCGCTACTTCAACTAATATGTTTTAACATTCGTTCGGATAAGATAATATAGAGAGGTCCAGTGTAGTGGTGCTATGCACCGGGCACTTAAAAACAGGGACGATGTATCGTGCACTTTCCTTCAAAAATCACTAATGACTGACACTGTTTCGGAGGCATCGTCTATTTCGCCTTCTGGTATCGATGACAGAAAAATCAATACATAAAATACATTAAAACACAAACACACACGCGCGCACTCACGCAGACACAATGCGAGTTACTATTTTTATTTATACACCCGCTATAATCTGATTGGATTCAACGATTTAAAGTTTATAATTTGAATGCACATATAACTGAATATAGTGAAGTCTTATTAAACCAAGAGTTTGTATATGGCTGGTAAGGGCGAATATTTTTCATTATGATCAATATTGATCAAGAAAATAAGGCGTTATCAAATTGGTAAAACATGTTGCTGATAAACAATTTTTAAATTAACTAGTCCGTCATTTGACTATCACGTGACTTAAATTACTTTAAATTATTGATTGTATATTTTACGTGTCCGTCATTAATTTTTATGTTGTTTTTTTTTTTCAAATTCAAATATGATTTGCCAATATCACTGATTAAGGGCTTACTACACTCCTCCCCTGCACTGTCATCGATAAAATGAAAATTATCAAAATCTAAATAACGGCAAAATGCCGTTCAATGAAACTTTGCACAAATGAGGGTTACTTATGTATCTTTATTTTGCAATTGGTAAGACACGATAGAACAGTAAAAAAAATAATAAACTTCTATATACATAAATTCATAAAAACTGAACAACACAAAACATCATTTTAAATGCCCACATGAGTAATATGATACTGACAACAATTTCTTGTGGCCTAGTGACTTACATGTGTAAAACTTTATGAGATATTAGTAAAAAAGTGTTTGACCTTCAATTTCCTGGTCGCTTCCTGGTCGCGTAAACCGATGACAATAAATTATTTCACCTTTTAGTAGTTTAAAGTTCTTTACAAAGTACATAACATTTTCTTGTCAGTATCATTACACTCACGTGGGGATTTAAAAATATGTTTTGCATTGCTTAGTTTTTGTGAATCTATGTAAACAGTATTTTAATGAATTTTTAAGTCTAGCTTTTTTCTTTACTTTCTAACGTGTTTTACTGTATGCAAAATAAAGCTACATAAGCAACATTCAAAGTTTCATTGAACGCCTTTTTACCGTTATAATGATTTTGAAAATTTTCTTTTTATCGATGAACGTGCAGGGGAGGAGTGTAATAGTGGGCCTTAAGTGAATAAGACACTTACACTTTCAAAGAACTAAAAATATTATCGTTTAATATCTGCGGCCTATTAGCGTCGATACATGAACATTTTGTTTTAAACTTGGAGGCGTCTATGTACAACCGAATCTTTAGGGAAAACAACGAAGCGAGTTTTCGAGATTTTCGATTGCCTGTTGGTCATCGCCATTTGTTAGCACGAATCGCTTTAATCTCACTAAATACTTATACTAATGAGGTTTGTTAGTTTCAAATCATTTCCACTTAAACAGTGAAACATTTTTTTAAATATTGTATAGTATATAATAAGAACTTTAGCACTCTTTTAATAGAGCATCGATGACATATATTACAATAATCGAGTATTGCAAAACGTTGTAGTGTCTATATATGGGTAAAGGGCTAAAAGGTTAGGAGCGCTCCAGAAAACGTTGTCCATCGATGGTCGCCGTTGAACGAAATGTCCGTGAACATATACTCTTCGATCCACACTAGATCCCCCTTGGTAAGCGAAACTATGGCCACATTTCCTCCCATATGGTCCTCGTAGATCCTAGGAACGTCAACGATTGCGGCATTCAGAGCTTGTCCGTTTTTCATAAGTTGCACAGTCGCTTCTCCATTATAACTTTTGCCAATAAAGTAAGAGAATATATAGATACCATCAACAGGTGCCTGGAACGTCCCTAGATACGCGTTATAGCCATTGCCTTCGTTGAGCAGTATTTGGTCAAATATAAGTTTTTGGCCTACTCCGATATGCTGTTGTGAATGTTGGCCCATGTATGTAGAGAATGCCACCCTCTCTGGAATCGTTTCTAAAAGTCCTGTAAGCAGAAAAATGTAAATTCTATTAGAATTGTAATAGATAAGGTAAAACTTTACACATTTAAAAAAAAGGCCAGCATATTCGCAGACGACACGACCTGTTAATTAATTAAGAACGTAATAGACTAGGGTATCAAGATTATGATCTAGTACTATATTAATTATATACTTCATTGCGTTTCTAAGTTATATTTAATTGCGTTTTGAAGTTCTTTAAGTATATAATTATAAGAGGGCAATTGTTATAATGTTATAACCACGGTGATTTTCATAGAGACTGACATAAATACTGAAAGGTTATTATACATCTTCCTTCAGAATAGGCTAAGACAAGAGGAAATCACTTTATATTAATGGACAACAGACGCCATGTAGATAACAGACGACAGGCGCCATGCAGTAAATAGACGACATGACCATGCTAATTCCCAGCTGTCAAGCTCATTGTGAACATTATAAATGTCATTATAATATTATATGTATAGATCTTTTAAATAACTTACTTCTATTAACAGACTTATTACTGCATTTGGCTCCGTTCTCTGACAGTCTAGCTACTTCTTCTTCAAGTTTGTTATTCTGTTTCTGTAAGTTTGCAACTGTAAGTTCCAGCTTTGCTATTCTGTTCTCGATATCCGTTTCGGTACATACAATAGCGAAATTGGCAATTACAGCCATAACAATTAAACTTTTTGAATTCACCATGACTGTTTTGTATTGTGCAATAATTAGCAATGATATGATTAATCTTATCGTTTATCTCTTGTTTAAACTGAAAACTAGTTCATAGAAGTGCCTTTATTCATTTAGTAACTGCTAGAATAGATAAAGACATTAAGCTGATTTTGGGGTCAAATTTAAGAATTCGCTTCAACAACATACCGTATTTCCTAACCAGAAAGTCTTCCCTTAGTGACTAAATACTTAATTACAAATCCCATGACAATTTATTTCATTTCGATAGTTAAGATCATTACATAGTTTATTTCACAAACAAACTCTCTCTCTCTCTCTCTCTCTCTCTCTCTCTCTCTCTCTCTCTCTCTCTCTCTCTCTCTCTCTCTCTCTCAAACCGGAAAACTGATGTCTTATATCGTTTATCCTAGGGGTGATTGGAAAATATCCAAATATATATAGACTGGGATATAGAAACCACTCATCTCAAAACTGGCCGAAATATTCAAACAAAAGTAATGTTTAGAAGTACTTTTCACATATATACGTATCGTGCTCAACGCCCTATCCAATGACGTAACTGGTAACAGTAACAGTAACTGATTGAATGTTCGGGGAGACATTTTACAGCCGCCACACGGCACAAAACAGCGCTACTGTGATATTGAAATAGATGAAGAAGGGAACTTTGAAAGCCCCCGATCACGAAAATATGAAAATCTAAAAATACCTTTTTAAAATTATTCTTTTTCTTAAAAATCATTTATAACATGGAACACTCAATGCGGTATTTTCAGATTAATACCATTCGATGTTCAGCGGCGTATGGTCCACAGATAAAAGAATGGGTTTGCTCTTACCCCTCAACGAGAAAACAATGGGCGGAACTAAACAGAATTGACTTTTGACAGGGATCTGAGAATATAAATCCTGCATATCACAGACAACGCCAAAGGCACAATTTAAAAAGCAGGAAATAAATCCTTGGGGTGACTGAACAATATCAAAAACTATAGTGGTTGGGATATTGAAACCACCCATCTTCAAACTGGCCGGAATATTAAAACAAGAAAAAGTTTAGAAGTACTATCTGTACAGTGCATACGTATCGAGCTCAAAGACCTTTTTTGTAAGGTCGCTCCTGTTGAAATACGGGATAAGATATATTATTACATTGCTCGACCAAAATAAGGTCCGTTACTGGTCATGTTGTTGACATACATATGAGTTACAATCAAAACATGATAAGGTTTTGTTGTCGTTCTTTTCAGTAGCATGTTCTACACAACACTGATTGGCTATTCTTAATACATTATCATATTAAGCTGTAGATAGTGTACAAGAGAGAATGCAACCGGGAAAGGTGCAATACCTTACCAGTAATTATATGGTTTACGCTGTAAATGACGCTGACAGGCAGCTTATTTATTGTGAGAATACAGAAGTTCATTTGGAGCAAAGGTTTTAGAACTCATCCTATTTTTCAATATTCTGTTGACAAACACTACAAATTCATACTTTTAAGACTTTACCTCATAAGACTTCTTCCACTCGTTAAACTTTATTTAAAGAAATGCTCAGACAAGGAACTGCTTTAAAATTATAAATGGGACACGTCAGATAAAGCGACTGGTTAAAAATAGGAAAATCAGTTCTGCATGACGGTTACTTCCGCTAGACATGAATTGTTTAGTTACAAGGGATTCTGTACGCACTTTTCAAGTACTATAAAATATTTTCTTCAGTCTTTACTAAAGTTATTAAGTGGAAACCATCTTTATATTGCTGCCATTGACTAACGATAGAAAACCGTTTGTTCTAGTGGTATTTAGTCATTAACTACGCACATTTGTAAAGAAAGCAACAACAAAAAATGTTTCACGACCACAACAAGAATTTAAGAAGGTTTGTACAGTTTGGCGGTTACACTTCAGGTTCTCATCTTCTTTAATCGTTTGTGCATGTCGTTTTAAAAATTGTTTATTTTATAATCCATTCTCTCTTCTTTTCACCTCTACATTTTGGCTGTTGGTAGGCTGTATCTTCAGGATATGTCCATTTATAATGTGCATATTTGATTTTTGATCCTTTTCTTGTGTTTCTGCAATCGTGTGCTTGCTGATTTATCTTCTGGTGTGCTGTCTCAGAAAGGTTATCGACAACCTTCCCATTTGACCATTTGTCTTGAAAGTGAAGTGTTGTAAACTACTTTTGTGTTTAAAAGAAAAGGAAACTTAAAAAGCCACTGTACATGACAAGTATGAAAATGTTGCAGACTCGGTTTGATTGAGACTGTTCATGGGCAGTAATGGAAATGCATATAACTGGCCACGCCGCCTTGAGCGCAACTTAATATAAAATATATTAAGAAATAGCGAAGTTATAGCCAGTGTTTAGTTTTCGGGACAAAATCCAAGTACAAAAACGGGGAATAACTAAATAAAAAGTAAAATATGCGTATCAGGAATCGCACACCAGAAAACACAGTCTCCCCATGCAGCCAAAAAGTTTCCAAAGAAACATTATATAAATATCACATCTCATTGGGGGAAACAGTACGAAATGTTAACCCGAGAGAAGTAATGTCAACCGAGGCGTTAGCCGAGGTTGACATTACCTTCTCAAGGGTTAACATTTCGTACTGTTTCCCCCAATGGGATGTGATATTTATTTTATTACACCGAACATTTGTTTTTTTAGATATCTTGACTATGACCAAATTAATTGCTTAACATTACATTTTGAGTTCAATGTTTAAAGAAGAGAAAAACGCATGTGTAGAAGTTAATTTGTAATCGGATTTCCAAGATATTTATTTTTAGATCCACGCGAGGGTGACATGATGATGTCGCATATGTGACAGTAGCGATTATCACCCTGTGACGTCACATTACGCTATATAGGAAACTAATCACGTGAGGTGTAATAATAGGAAGTAACAGAGTTATATTCAACGTTAAACTTTCATAACAGACGGACGGACCGACGGACGGACAAAGAGGTCCACACATATCGCATTTTCTTTGTAAAGACGACACAAAAACGTTTGTTAGTGATAAAGAAACTTTTATTGCTTTTAATGAATACACAGCTTTTTACAAATTGTTTTATGACAATAAATTTTAAGCAGATGTAATTGATGCAAAGGGAACTTTGAAAGCCATTGAATACGAACGACAAATATGAAAATTGCAGTCTCGGTTTGACTGAGTCTGTTCATTTGACAGTAATGGAAATGCATATTACTGCCCACGCCGCCTACCCCCGGGTTTGAGCGCAACTCAATATTTACACCAATAAACAGTACAAATTTGACCATCTCCCAAATTATGGTGTGCATATGGCGGTGGAATGGAACCTTCAGTGCGATATTTTCAGGTTAATACCATTTCATGTTCAGCGACGTTTGGTCCACAGATAAAAGAATGGGTTTGCCCTAAAAGAGAAAACAATTGGCGGAATTACACAGAATAGCATTTTGAAAGAGGATCTTAGAATATAAATCCTGCATATCACAGACAACGCCAAAGGCAAAATTTAAAAAGCAGAAAGTATAATCTTGGGGGTGATTGAACAATATCCAAATCTGTATTGGCTTGGAAATTGAAACCACTTGACTCATAACTGGCCGAAATTTTAAAACTAAGGTAGTTTTAGAAGTACTATTAACATAGTACATAAGTATCGTGCTCAACGACCTTCAAAGGACGTAATTGATAACAGCACTGATTCAATGTACGGGTAGGAATTTTACAGCCGCCACACGGCACAAACAAGAGAAGAATTTGAATTGCTAAAATAAGATAATAGACATCCCAATTGGAACTCATTTTGCAGCAATTGTCCTTGATCTGTTTCAATACTTACAAAAGATAGATTATGTAATGTCTCTTTATTGGAAATTCATGATTATAACGTAGTAACATCCTTTAACAACACATCGCGGTATTACGACGATTTGTTAATTATGGGTAATAACAAATGCCCATATTTATCTCAATAAAATGTACACCCAGGAGCTCCAATTTAATAAAGAAAATACTTACATCCTTTCTTGATTTGATTTTAACGCTGTAGGATTCCATTACGGATAGTGGTGTTCCGTATAAATTTTTTACGGGGTCTTCATTTATCAAAGTTTTCGCCTCTATGGAACTTGTTACAGTCTGGGGAATTAAAATTATCGTAATCGTTGCAAAACCAGTAAGGCTTCGACACAGGGCTGTCGGTATCACACGTTAAGAGAAATGTTTTTTTTCTAGATTAGTAAGACTTAATCAGATATTCAACTGAAGTTTACAATCACCCCTGCGATAAGATATTTCTTAACAAGTGATTAATGGAAAATGATTTAAAAATGAAGAAATCATGTCTTTACTTTATTCACAAAGGTCATCTGTAAATTGAAAAGAATGGCTGCATACGGCATGATCTACAGCCCTTTGCATATTTAATGATTAACCTATTATAGACGATGATTGCTCTGCTTAAGTATTGAGTTTTTGTATTGTGGCCTGTTTTGCGAGTGAGAGGTTACTAGCTATAATATTGTTACACAGTCAACGTGTGAGCGATAACTATTAAAAACCAACGTTGATAAAGCGTTACTAACAAGGAAATATTCACTCATAACATATCCTTATGTACTAATTAGTCCAAAATTTCGGCGAAATTCGATCCTGTTCAGTCATATTTATGCATTTTATAGTGGTACAACTTATACGAATCTCACATTAAAACCGTAATTATTAAAACTCCGTTTATTAAAGTTTTCTTCTGTTTCATAATGTTTCTTGGTGCGTGAAGGTTGTAATAATTTTCAGTAATTTCCCCAACAACCTAACTCGCTTAAACCGAATCGGCTTGTGGTTTTGTTTTGATGATTTTTGTACATTCGACGGATTTGACTAAAGGTTGGCTCATCACGTTTACCCCTCTACCCCACCCAGCCCCTGTTCTGCAAATGTTAAATTTGACAGGCCAACTATTAGGTTGTTGGTATTTAATCAATGATCGTATCAATGAATATCAACACAAGAAGTATTGATGGTAGTCAGAAAAGAAAACCAACAAAACAACAGGCCTTCTAATTAAAAAAAATTAATATTAATCTGACTCTACGTTCAAGAAAATCTTCGTTAAATGGCAAACAAATGATGAGTAATTTAACGTCGCTTCCACCGATTTGCCACTGGGAGGCGTATGTGCGCATGCGTGAATAAATTATGAAAAGGGTCTATTAGTCAAATGCTATTCCGGTAAAAATATACTAAAACTTATGTCTTTAAGATTCGTTTTGTGTCAGATCTTACTGCAAGTGAAGAAGACTTGTGTACAGAAGTGATTTACAAGAAAGCTTTGCACGGCTGAGGTTTCAAACCCAACATTCCAGAAGTTGCTGAAGATAAAGACGTATTATTCTACATTGTAAAATGGAAATAAGTGGCTCACATTTCCTCGTTGACTGATTTATACTAATGAAAACGGGGAGACTAAATTTATTTACGACCACAATACTGCACGAAAAGTGTAATTTATTATGTGTCAAATAGTCATATTTGTAAAAAAAACAAACAACATATATGCAATCTTTAGGGAATTATAGCACCACATGTTTTACTAATTATGAACATCCAACAAAGTACAACTCTATAAAAACAATGGTAAATGAACATTTAACCAGAACAATAATAGTAAATGTATTTACTTAGTACAGAAAAGAACGTGTTTTTTTTAGAATCAGTAGGAAATTAAGCAAGTCGGCAAAACATCTTATTTTGTTAACAATTTGTCGGATAACGTATCACTTGATCTTAGCTACAGCAGTTAATATTCAAACATTGTACTTTTAACAAATGTTCTAACTACACCGATCAAACATTTTAATTTCTTTGCATGGAATAGGATTACGCTCTTGCAACAAAATCAGATAAATCACGTACACTTCTTTTTAAATGAAATTTCTATTAATTGCTAATAATTGCAATTAATTTGAATTTAATTTATATTGCTATTGTGCTTTAAAAACCAAGGATATTTAACAAAACAATCGACTTAAAACTTTAACCATTTGGTTTTTATCTGATTAATTATCAGCTCGTTTAATCGATATCATTATCGTATTGGATTTTCTATAAATAAATATACAGTAACGATATAAGTCATTCTATGTGATTGTTAAGTGTAACGAAACCGAGACTCATTATACTATAAATAGACTTATCGTCATGTAATATTCACTTTACACTTTCATTATCTAACATCTGACATAATTGTTATTGTGCTCTGCTTTGGTCTGTTTATATGCATATTTCACTGTTTTATTGCATTATCAAATTCCGTTTGTTGTGCTTTAACAAAATGCAGTATATTTAATATATTTATTTAAATACCAGAAGAGAAATATATCAATATTTGGAAAAAAAAAATAAAGATATCGCCCTATATTAAACTCGATGGAATAGCTCTATACAGGTTGACATCTAGGCGAGTTCATAAAGATTATTTGTTTCATTTTTAAAATGAATTTTCTTTCCGCATAATAATCTCTTTTGATGACAAAAGAACTAACTCAAATACGCCTGCATATTAACCAAATTAATCGCACTGGTATTAAAAGCATGATATTTCGAGTTCGTTTGATGTTAATATAAAAACGTGACATTAAAACAAGATTATCGATTTGATGACTGCCACATTTTTTGTTATGCATAGGACAAATTCAGTTTAATGCTTATTTAACTGCTAAAACTTAATCAGGAAATGTACGATGTAGAATCAAATGTATTCCCATAGTAACTGGGATTAAAGGTTATTGAAGGATTTCTTGAAGTCGTCGAATGACTTCAGAAGGTGTATTCATTCCACTTTTATGCATATTGGGCCATTCAGGGAAAACCATCTGGTATATAGTTGTTGCTAAATTCAGCCAATTTGCATCGTTATTTATATACCAGTTGTATTCCAGTTTTGTTCGACTTCTACACGCATAATAAGTCTGAATCATGTTCAGGGTTAATACACATGCTTCAAGTCTATCTCTTTGGTCATGATAAATCTCAACTATATCAGGAATACTGAACTTTGACAGCATTACACATTTTAGTTTCTTACAGCGCAGTAACATACACGCTTTTTCACTTTGAAGTTGAGTCAGTGAATGAAGTAGATTGTGTTTTGTAGAGAATGGTAGTTTATGTAGAAGGTTTCTTTCTGGAATCAGATAACAAGGAAAATACCCCACTTTCACGCAGTTGTAGATCATTCCGAGACTTGTCAATAACAACAGAACGAGATTTTGTTCGCAGAATATATAAGCTGGGTAACTTTCAGCCATCCAAAACACGACATTCTTCATCAAATATGAGTTCATTCGTTTCGAGATGTGTTGTAGCTCAGCACGACAGAGCATGCGCAGCAAAATAAATAACTTCAGAAGAGTCATTTTTAGACTATTAACAAGATAGTGTTCCGCTTCCTTAAAGCTTATTCTCCAGATATCATCAGGAAAGTCTGAGCAATCGTTGGATTCTGAGCTCGAAGCGCCCGGGTAAACATAGCATTTTGAAGACAACATTTCATGGATAAGAGAGTTCGACGGCCATCCATGGGGTCGTTTTCTTTCAACAAATGTCTTTATTAGATTATTTTCCACAAGGACAAGAGGAAATGTTATGCACTCAGTTCCCTCTTGTGAATGCTGCATAGAGCCGATAAGACATGTAACTTGTATTTTAACATCAGGCGTTTTTAATTTATGTCGCATACAGCTGTCATACCGTTTATTTGATAAATAGAACCCAGAGTCTTCTTTTTCGAGACTACTTGCAATGTCTTCATCGTATATATCTGCCTCAGAGCCAACTCGCAGCCTGGTAAAACCCGGTGGTATACTTGGTTTGCCAGTTTCAGCATAGCAATGTATGCAGTTTTTCATTCTGAAGTCCTCTGTTGTACATGTGACATTACGTTTGACAAGCATAATTTCGTACTCGCCGTCAAAAATATGAGTCAGTCCTTCACATGGGGTTCCCATCGTCATCCAAAGTGTTTTGAAGCTTTCAAAGTTCGAATTCATATAACAGAAAGATTTCCGTCGAAACAGAATCATATCGCTACTATATCCCATGCTGTCTAAAACATGAATTAAAAATAAAGATATTTTCTCCATTTTATCCAAGTATTAGAATCTGATTATTTGCGTGATCAATATTTCGTTCAGTTTAATATTATAATTATAATAATAGTGATTAAATATTAACACAACAGATGGTTTCTAGCAATCCTAAGTCTTAAAACTAAGACCAGATATTGGGTTTCCACTATGTGATATCTATATTTAGATGGGAATTCCATTTTCGCGTAATCAAAATCGTATGATAAATGAGCTTAAATAATTAATTGATTAGTCATGCGGAACCTATATACCGTTCTTGTCGAAATATACCGATATATGATAAACACGCATTTAATTTTTAACTAAAACTAAAATAATTTCTAAAGTATGTGATCATTTAAAATTAAATTTGGCCTAAATTTATAATTGTTTTGTGTACAATGTGACTTACTCAAGGTTTTCAATCTGAAGGCAACAGAAATCCAAATTGTAGATTACGTTGTAGTTTTCAATACTTATTCGCATCTTTCTGTCGTTTTGTCCGAGGAAAATAAAAGATATGATCGGAATGCACTGTTTGTTTTGGTTTGCAAGATTACAACTTACAGTTATGTCCATGATTAGTATGTAGCAATAAATAATATTTTTATGGAACAAGCAAAAATTGCTGTGCATGTTAGTTTAAAGAGAACAGCTCGCTTATCTGTGTTTGAGGAGGACGTGGTAGCATAGTAATGGATCTCTTTGTCGCAAATTGCGTTACTACTATTGTAACATTGTACGCATGTAATGCTAAAGTATATCTATGCTTAAACAATTGACTTAAGATGGTTCGAATGGTACTAAAATCAACACAGTATAACATATTAAAGTAGGTTCTAGAACCATTTCGGCACCATACCGCTATACCTCGTAAAAGGACGTATTTTTATTCCTGCCATCTTGTTCTTACAGATATGACTCCAGGTGCTCTGGAATCAGTAAGAGCACCTGTTTTGCATGAAAGTGCCGCCGTTAGGTTCTTTTTATTTTGTTTATGTGTTTTTGCATGCAATATTGTCAAGTTTTTGGTTATTCCAAATAATCATTGAATTTACATATGCTCTCATTTCCTCACTGCCTTATGGCTGTCTCAATAGGCAGTTA
This sequence comes from Corbicula japonica, assembly GCA_038501625.1. Lineage (NCBI taxonomy): Eukaryota > Metazoa > Mollusca > Bivalvia > Venerida > Cyrenidae > Corbicula > Corbicula japonica. The sequence goes on from JAZAYU010000035.1 coordinate 3,298,620, forward strand.
TTTCTCAGTGCGGCTATATCTGATATGCAAATCGCAAACTGTTCATTTTAACTAAAGACTTGAGCTCTTTTGATGTTAAGCATCACTCTAAAAATAACCTTTTATAGCCTCGGTCGTCTAATTATTGCTTTAGAGTATGTGAATGGAACACTTAGACGTTTGCCATTCCTTTACAATAATTAAGCCTGATATTCTAGAGACGATACTTTTTTGTCACGATTCTTCTATAGGCAGAACTTATGTGTGATATGAGATAAATATTTGAATCGCTGAAAATAAACAAATAAACATTCATGTTCTTATATAAGTTTGTGAGATAAGGTGCGACGATCACAGCAGTATTTACTGCATTCTTCTTCGAGTCTTCAATTTAATGCAATTTAGATGAATCACTATTAATCGACATAGTGGTGATACTGTTTCCACAAAACAATTAGAAGTTGACAAGTTTGTAGGAAATAGTAGTTGTAATTATGTACTAAATTGCAACAGTAGCGGTATGCGGGACTAGACTCACTTTGATTATTTTATTTTAATTTGATCCTTCCACCTTGAAGGGGTCATTTGTAAAATAATCTTCCTTTTTCGTACGTTAAACACATTTTTGTAATAAAAACGATAAATCAACTTAAGTTCATTGTGAGAAAATCAAGTTAGTTCAATCACATGGTCTTTAAATTTAATTGCATTCCCAACCTTCATTTCATACAACATAATATTTACGCAAATCAGTATCAGCTTATACGATAAAATTGCGTTCGAGCTTTGGGCAGTAGAGTAATTTTTACATTGTAACAGTTTCATCTACAATATGTAACGTTAATCCAAATTATCGTACACATATATTTCTGACGTATGTTTTGAGTAATTATACTTAGCTATAAACTTTGCTAATTATAGGCTACATAAGTATTGTATTCAATGTTATGAAGTTTGACACGTTAAGCACTGAAGTAATGTATGTTTGTCCTTGATGTTCTCCTGTGTTTGAGCATTTTTCTGGACGAATGATGGGTCATAATTGTCGGTCATCCTGATGACCGACATATTATAATGGACCAAACTTGAACTTTGAAGGGTAACACCGGTTAACAGCGGCACCGGACGTGGTCACTTTAGACAAAGCCGCCCGTCTAGCGCTTGGGAATGCTATTCCGTTCCCCCTATTTGCAAGAAAAGTCTTCTAAATGTTGATGAAACAATATCTGGACGTTGTAGTAACATCAAATCAGAAATTGAGCCGATATATAACGACATGTTAAATTATATAAACATACGTGTGTTGTATTTTCTACAGCGTGTAGAAAAAATGTTATGCGTCTTTTTTTAGAAAGTCACGTGATGAAAACCTTCATAGCAAAATATTATTTGTGTATAAATTGAACTGTTACGTTATTTGATTCAAACAACTGTTCAGGATGATCCCATATATGAAATAGATTCAATCCGTTATATTGATTTTGTTGGTAAAAAGCAAGACATCGTTTATGTTTTTCTTAGAGACTAATGAATATCCGGGCGTGCTCGATTGGGCTGTCGGAACTGTGCCAGAATCAAATTCCGACTCTTCCACAGAATCTGCTTGACTGTTTCACTGCGCATGTCTGTACTTTCAGCAGACAGCGACAGTAGTAAACCAATTTTGTCTGGCGATTATAGTCGCCAGAGAATCCTTAGCGAGCTTCAGTTATCTTTCCTCGAGGTTTAAAATAGGCGGTATTCCCCAAGCTTGCAAGTAAAGTACATACTGCTGCTGGAGATTAACAACACCAGTTGGTGTTAGATTTAAAAATACAACGAACTCGGAGTCATATTACAAGATGTATGTTTACCGTTATCTCAGCAGAGTTGCTGATAGCAATTTGATGCCACTTAAATGTCGGTCACTGATTTATTGCCATTCATATGTTTGGAATGCATATTATGATGAGATCTGTATCTGTATTGTTACGACGCTTGCAACCACTGCTGGCGTAGTGCGTCGGGGGTTTAAATGTTAACCATTCGAGTTGCACAAATACTGCACACTGTTTGCCATATCCTGTCGTTCAGGGCGACGTTTACACCTTCTAGATGCTGATTTAATACAGTATAAGCTGTACCTCTTCTTTTCTTTTTTACAAATGGTGTATAAAGTTTACTCTTTAATCAAGTGTTATGTTGACTTATTGTAATGAGCAATAGGCTTAGTTGATAAGAAGCTGGAGAAATTTTTTTAATAGATACAGAGAACAGGCTTGACGTAATCCAGAAGCCAATCAGAGGCCTCTAGTTCTTTTGGTTTACAACGGTCGTTTATTTTCTGATAACGACGGAGAAAGAGTCTAAGAATCTGCCAAACGAGTGAGATTGGATGTCAGAATCATGATAGGTTTTTATAAAAAGTGTTACATAATTGCATGTTTATTATATCTTTTGAAGTCTAAAGAACTCCTAATGGTCTTAATAAGCCATACTTCATAGTTCAACTAAGTTTTCCTAGTTTTTAGATCAGTCAACAAAAAGCAATATTTATAATTTACTGCAATATAACACTATTTCTGGTATTTATGTTGGTGAAATTCTTGGCATAGTACTGAAATGTAACCATTATCTTATTTTATGGCAAAAAAACCAGTATCTAAAAATATTTCAGTTTGGTGCAGTATAAAACACTGACCGATTCACACCACCTATTACGATGGAATGGGTAGAACGCTGCCAGAACACAGTTCCGACGCACTCGATTGGAGTTCTCCCTGTTCTTAATGTCGGAATTTCCAATTGAGCACGCTCCGACTTTTGCGGGAAAGGCTGTCTGTAAACAAAAGTTTACAAAAAGCTAGTCGGTCATTAGCATACACTTTCAACCAAAAATGTATTCCAAAATCTAGAGTTCAACAACAAAATTTCGTCACTGTCCTAGGGTGGGGGGATGAGCAGCCTGACAGGGACTCAAATTATTAAATTTACTATTCTGATCTTCAACAATTTCGTTAGAATGCTGAACTTAAACATGTAATATTGGTGGTTCTCGCACATTTTCCTGTTTTTGTTTGTTAGTTTTAATGATGTCAATTTCAGTGTGTGCCATGTTAGATGACATTATGCGGGTTTCAAAAAAACTCATGTCCATGCATTGACTTTGAAAATTGATGAACACTTCTACCCATGTGTTAATTTTAAAAATTTCTTTCTTGTGGTATAAATCACCAAACATACGGTCGTGAAACAGTAGAGGCTTATAGTAAAGGAGGAGATGTTTTAAACAAGCAGTTAGGAGGAAACGAATGCTCAGAACTTGCTTAATTGTCAAAATATAGTCTTTTAAAGAGAGATTTTGCTTTTTGCGCTTTCCAGTGCAAATGTTGCGAATGTTCTCAGAAGTTAACGGAAGTTAAGCGAAGTTAGGTGATCATTGTTTAAAGTAAAAAAAAGGGGGGGGGGGTCAGCGATTTTGCCATTTGTTTACGATTTCCAGTGCAAATTTGGTGAATGTTATCAGAAGATATCGGAGGTTTAGCGAATGTGACATGGCCATTGTTTAAAGTAAACATAGGAGATCAGCATGGGCAATATTTTTATCTAATATCATAAGTGTAGTCAATTGGGCGGCACTACGCTAAAAGACAGTCATCAATACGACCAGTAAGCTGCGGACGAGAGAGATAAACGACTAGGATGGCCACATGAGGTTATGATTACACATTCAGCGTGGACGCATCAATAATGATTTTGTTTATTGAACTTTTCTGATATCAATTTATAGGATAAATGGCGACACGTTACCTCAGTTACAAGTACTTAGTTAGTCAAGTTTGTTGAAATATAATTTCAATCCATAATTACACACGTTTGCATTTCACGAGCGCACTATTGAAATAACCTGAGATGCGAGAGTTTAAACCTAGTTGGTTTGATGACTACCCATGTCTTCATTAGTTATGAACATTACATTTTATCTTTTATTCGCAATTACTCATTTAGAGGGACATTTATATACATGTATTATGCTCTTTCTCAAAGATTTGCATAAAAGTGCCTCGTTTTGAGCTTGTTGCACAAAAACTGCCATGTTTTTTTAGATCTAGGGGGCCTATCTATTTCCCTGTCCTTTTGATATCCAAGTTGGAGCTCTAATTACGATGCGGTATTTTATGTTTTTGATATGCTTTAAAGTCTTTAACAGGCTCAATGAAACCGAGCCTGTAATATTTTCATATTTTTCGTCTTCGGCGGTTTTCAAAGTGACCTTTTAATCTATTTTAAGAAAACAAAACTTAAACGATTGTTTTGAAATAGAAACTTGGTAAACATTCTATACGTGCTTCTGTATTTTTATTATTTAAACTTTAACTGTTTAATTTATGTTACAAAACGTTCGCCACCATAAAGTTCAAAACTTGCCCTTGAATATATGCATTATTAACGAAATACGAATTGATTTATTTTGATTCCCATATTCCCTCTCAAAACCGCATATATCTATGCGTTCTCTTCTTGGGGTCTATAGTGAACGGTTGGACTCGTGGCAGTTGCAATCCAAATTGAGTTTTACTTGTAAAAGATTTCCGGGGATGCCCGTGACACCGATGACTGCTTCCCCATACACATGCAATATAACGGATCTGATTTCGGTCTTGGGATACTAAACGATAACATTATTTTGACAAGTACAGTAAGGTAGACAACACAAGCACTATCATTTCTATGTAAGGGCGATCTACTAGAATATACTGCAAGGAATGCAAAACCAGCCTTTAAAGTAAAGAAAAAGTTGTTTTCAGAACAGTGGCATAACGACAATTTTTATGATGATAGATTAATTTAAATACAAATAGTGCTTCTTGAGTTCCTTTAATAGTTTTACAGAAAATCGTTCAAACAAAAACAAAAGATAATAGCAGCATAAAAATTAAGTGAAAGTAATAAATGCATCAGCATCCTAATTTATTGTTTACTGTCTTTTAACGCTCGTCAACTTCAAGTTTGACGAGATCTGCTGAACCAACTAAAACTACATTTTATGAATGTTGGTAATGAATACTGAATATTATAAGCGTGGCTTTTCTCTCAATGTACAAATAAGTATCAACTGTGGAAAGTTCTATGGTACCTCTTTGAGCATTCGCGTTAATGTAAAATATTCATCAGATTCGCTGGTGCTTAAACAACGTAATTATTTCTACACGTCCTGAAAAAAATAAATTACGTCTACTAGAGACATGATTATTTATATTGATGCCAATAGCCCGTACACGTATTCTTCATGTTTCAATAAATCAAACATCAGCCGTTCAACTTTGTTTGCATGCTTTAAAGTAACAGAATTGTACAATGTTTATATGTTCTCTTGTTTATGTTTGTACATACAGAGAAATGTAAATGGAAATAAACTTGAAACTTGAAACATCAACTAAATTCACAAATAGTTTGTCAGATACAGTCTGTGTGACTTTGATCGACAGAAAACTGGCCATATCATTGACTTACATTCGTCCAAAAGTAAATACATGAACGAATACATACCTACTTATTCTTTTAATTTATTTGCTAATGACCGACTAGCTTTTTGGAAAGCTAAAACTTGTATATTATTACTATGTAACTATTACTTGAGTATATTTACTTTAGTACAATTAGGCCGGCTGAAGGGGAGTTTAGGCCCGGCTTTAAATAGAGGTTTATAGCGAATGCTGAGAACAAGCTGGCCCGGCTTTATATATAGATCGTTGAGTAATGAACGGGAACCATGTTGTATGCACTTTAAGTTCAATGTCAAGCTATTTATAATTGAGTATATAAATATAAATATTGAATTGAATTATCTCCCCTTAACTATAAATATAAATATATATGCATGTATAGATTATATAAATAGATCGAGGAGTCGGTGTTTCCTTTTAATTATGCGAATTGAAAGTTTATTGTTGTAAGCAGTTATAGAAAGAGTGTAGTAAGAGACATTGTTCAGATAGTTATTCTTGGATGATATTAAAGTTTGTGTTCTGTTTACGAATATTGGCAATCCTATGACTTGATTTTCGGCGCGTGAATGTGACCTATATTATGATGGTTCTTTGTTTACAAATGTTTTTGATGTTGAAATTGATGGTTCTTGTGGGTTTCTGTTTTACAAGAAGGCGATTTCTTGTCTATAAAGTAAATAATTATTGTATAACCATTTTTTGTAGGTCTTTTTCTGTTGTTCAGAATAATTGTGACTCATCCCCATCCCCTCCCATCCCCCCCCCCCCTGGATCAAGATGCTGAATATAGAAAGTTAGTATAGATTTTTCATCCTGAAAGTACCAAAGGAATTACCATGTACATGGTAGAACAATTTTGAAAGATACTGTTGAATTTAAATAGAGCAAATTCATTCAATGTGGTTAGTGCTATGAAAATACCTGCATGAACTCTTACACCCAACATCTAACCTCTTTTAAATGTCGTCCACATATAACACATCTGTGTTATACTTTTCTTGTTTAAGTTTGTACGCGATCTTTGCGATGGTATTGTGTATCTAGTAAAAGAGTTTCAAATACAATTTTCACAAGGTATTTTACATATTTTCATGTTATAGTTAAATTATTTCACAATAGAACATTCCTAGTAACATAATGCAGCGTTTTCTATCATTCATTCAGTATTCTTTGTGAAAGGGTCATGTTATGTTTATTTGATGTGCGAATGTATCTGAAACTACCTATCAACACATGTTCACTTAACTTCAATTGCTGAAAATATTTTTCAAAAAATGTAATATAATACTTTTCTATTTAAATGTGGAAATGTTTGCGTTTTGTAAAGTCTTTATTTTATTTACCTTTATTAACATTCAAAGGATTTCATATTTTAGGAAAAAAGGAACACCTGGTTCATCACCAGTGAAATCACTTTTTGTTTAACAAGATAAATTGTCATTTATCAAAAGCTGATTGTAAACGAAAACGAAACGCGTCAATAAAACAACTTAACTTAATTGTTTACGGCTCTCTTGGATTAAGTTAATTCTGAATCTGTGTTCAAACAATATTTCCGCAAATGCCAACAAGAATTAACTTGCTGTTCACGAAACATATATGACTTCAAATCTTACTTGATGTTCACATGAATACTGCTGAAAAGGCTTCAACTGAGAATGATATTGTATTGCCCACACTCTACTTATTTCAAAATTAGAATCATTGATAAACAAAAATAGGTAAAATAAACTACTAAATTATCTTTCCATACATCTTTTAGCACAAGGGTAAATGTACACAAATGAGAATTTTATTTTTATAAAACACATCAGTAAATTTCAAATGAACGTCTATCAACTTGATTAACTTGATATTATACAGCGCTCTGCATGCTTCGTATTTAACCCATTTACATTTGATAGCTTTACTTATCTCTTTGTTTGTACGACTGTGCCTGTGGTTCAGGAGATAATGTATGTTGTAAGGAAACTATCTGTTTCCCCTTTTCATGCAATTGTGATCTTGCGATTTGACTCCAGGTGCTTTGGCCCAAGTAAGGTCATCGAGTGCCCACTTTTTCGCTTGACAATGTAATCAGCATTTTATGTATAATAAGCTTGTATTCTTTTGCCTACAACATTTGAGGCTTGATGGTTGAGCTGGAGATTGTTCACTAAGACAACTTGTACATGTTTTTTCACTCACCCAGTGTTCTTACAGGTTATCAATTGTGTGTATGTTTACAATACACTCCAACCGTTATGAAGCAGCCACCCAAAGGCGACTGTTTAACACAGGTTGCGGTTCAAAACAGGTAAAATATAATAAAAGAACAAAATGGCTGTTTAGGACATAATCAAACTGGTTGTTAAAAACAGTGTCAACTGCATATGCTAGTTTCGTCTCTTCCGTTTGGCGCCCCTGAACCTGATTTAAACATAGAGTAGAAAATTGCGTTGTCACTGACAGCTCTAAAGCGGAAATTCTTTTAGGTTTACGATTTCGTTACTTATTGTGGTGTCTCATTTGGAAATTGATCAATTGATCAATTAATAAGTCATGCTTTATTTTCCTCTTTACTGTTTGGTTGTGTGGGGGCTGTGTATGTTTCGCTTTCTTTACATTGACAATATGTATTGTAAATTAATCAAAGCAGTATTAACATTTCATTTGATGGGTATTTTTTAAAAACATTTTCAACAATTGAAGAACAAATTTACCTGCAAGTAAAGAATCAAAAGCGTATAAACACTATTTGTTTCATATGGCATCATGTGGGGAATTACTTGAAAACAAAACAATGGCCAGCTCTTGATTGAAGATAAGTTGTTTTTTTTAAATTCTCGCTTACCCATGGATCATTTTTCATGAAATTAAAAACCAAAAGCAAACACAACAACAAAAACAACCAGAGAACACTCAGCTGTTAGAAATCGTGATGAAATTCAAATTTTCATGTTAAACTTTCATATATCGGTTTGCCTGACTTCTACTAGTTTTCCGCCGGAATTACTTAAGAGAAATAACTTTATTTTGCTGTACTTGAAATAAAACCAAATAAATATTGATAAGTTTGGATGACCTAGTAGTTGTTACGTGGTACAAACCTTTAAATAGGGATACGCGGCACTGAATAAAATTTTCAAAACTCACTTTTGTTACTGAATTGAATTTGGCTCGAGCGCAGAATCTTAATATATTATGTCTGATGTAGAATTTCCTACCGTTATAAAGCAAAACGTAGAGTAGATCTCTTATATAAACCACCAGTCTGGTAATTTGAATCATACGTTCTTTTGAAAAAAAATCTATTTGAGTTAATTTTGAGATCAATCAAGGTCAATCTTCTGGTCTAGAAGGTTAATTATAGGGGAGCTCAAATGTTAAATTCTACACCAGGCTGTTAGCTTTGAAGCAAATTGCTTCTATTTAAATTCATTGTACCATTCATGACATACCGTAAAGTACACAGGTTGACTTAGGTATGGCACCATTTATCGATTTTGCTCGTAGCATGACCTCCCGAAAACCCGATATGTTATAAAATGACCTGGCAACTAGATATTCATGTTCGTTTTTTTTTCAGCATTTTTCCAATACGCCTTTGTAAATAAAAACGGTTATTATTAAATCTTTGTAAAAACACAAACCGGAAGGCAATTATGGCAGCATTAAAATGCAACAATAAAGACTGACATGAAGGTACTAGATTGTTTTCAGCACCAGGGCCCAAGATCATAAAAAAGTAATAAAGATTGGATCCAGTCTCAAGTCTAAACCAGTCGCCATTTCCGCAAATCAAATGCTTAAGATTTGAGACTGGTCTTCTGATTTAGTTTTATGATCTCGGTCACAGAATTCTACACATTGATACGAGGGAATGTGAACACAAGTATTAAACTCGAATTTTAATATAGATAATCCCAACATAATTTGTATTAAATTTATGTTTGAAAATTTTCTTCTGCTATACATAAATATTATGATAGATATAAATTATTAATTTAATGCAAAAGAGTTTGGACGTAAATAAGTAACTGTTTCTGGACCTACCAGTAAGGTTATCAAAATCCTCGCAGAAAACAGTTTTTAAGTTTTGATCGAATGCAATTTTGAAAAACACGATATTTTATATGTTGCTGTTCAGTTTTCACAAACCAATGATCTTGCGAAAAAATGTTCAGTTATTTGTGCCTATAAATAAGTTTAATCCCATTTTTGTTAATGTTTACCTGTAGCGTGTCAAGAGAGTTTGCAAAAATGCAATATAAAAGTAATTATATAAAAACGCTTCTGCAACAAATCAAGTCAATATTGTCTTTCAGTGCTTCATTAAAAGAAATCACGACATGAATTATTAGGTGAAGCTGAAAACGTATTTGCAATAATCACGGTAAATTATGGAAAGAATAATGTATAAGTAAGCTTAAACCATTGCAATTTGTTTCCAGTTATACTAAACCACTGGCAAATATGTTTCCAGTTATACTAAAATACTCTCATAGAATACATCGTTACGAATGATTGTCAAGCGTTATTTATGAGAAAATGCTAAAAGATTTTCTTTGAAAATATATGCAGGTCGCCAGTCTCGTTCACTAGCCACAGATATGCAAATTTTTTAAAGAACAGCCATACCCATATTTGCATTGTGTAGTTCGTTTTTCCTAAACTCTTAACTTCTTGGTCTAATTACATTCCGTAAATGGATTTAAGTTATATATACTGCACAATTTTGATATTTACAAAAGTCAATAGTATTCTAAACTCTAGTTTAATGGAATTTTATTAAATCGTAATATATCTAATGGTATTTTAAAGTTGTTTTTTTTTAAAAGTTGTTTATTATTTTCACAGATTTAGCTGATGATTCCTCTTTCTTAAAAAGGGAGATCGAATTTTGTTACAGAACAGTCTGGTGTAAATTTATTTATGATCACGTTGAACCTTTATCGCAAGTATGAACACAAAAGATCCACATAAGCCGGCATATCCATCCCATGGGATCAGGATCTACACTGTTCGTTTCTTGATAAGAAAAGCTTTATGGATCAAAAGGTGCATATTGTAGATCTTTATCAGACGCATTGATTCACACTGTATACCCATGGGTAACAGCCAAAATGCATATCCCATTGAGTAAGCCACATTCAGAAAATACAGCATCTCCATACAGCTAAAAAGCTCTATGCCACAAAACGATTTAAAACATAAGAGCTTGGTGGATGGCCTCCTGGCGTAGACAGCGGTAAAGTATTTTGCCACTAGTGGTTTGAACCGGATTCTTTGGCGCACGAACCTTGTACAGCCTATTCAGATTCTCAAATGAAAATAGTACAAGATGTCTTGGTGAATTCATTCCAATCTACCCACCACTTAACAGTGTTGCATTCAAAAGCATATAATTACCTTACCGAGCGCATCAAGATCTCCTGGAGTCAAATCAACAAGAATACGATGACAGGGATATAAGAAGCAGTTCGGGCTTCTAGGTTCTTTTACAAGGATTCTCTACAAACCTTCATCCCTTAACTCTTTAATCCCTGCATTAATACAACGCTTTCGCGGGTGAAAATAACACGTTTTGTCAAGTGCTTAACAAAACCACCTAATATGTTATAAGCTAAAATAATAGATGATTTTAAGTTTTTTCCTCATATAGAAACAACTTAAATATCACAAATATGAAGCTTTTTCCCATGACGTGTCCGAATAAGATTAGCTTAAAGCAATAATAGGCAAAGATACGAAATAAAATTAAATAAAAGTTTTTTTTTGAGACATTCTAGGAATAAATTAGAAATATCAGAAAGTAAATTTAAGAAAGTGATGCAGACATTTATTTTAAATTTCAAAGAAACCCTTAAACATGCGCTTATCGATTTATCAGTCGAAAATGCAGTAGATACATGATATTTGCGCTGAAGAATAAGAAAATGTAATTGTTGTAAATTTCCGCCGGCGACGTGCTTCCAGAAAGTGTAAGACAACAGTATGTTTTGAAATCAATTATTGTCTGAAGTTCGAAGTTTAGAGCTTTCAAATAGATCTACGTTGTTTTCTCATCTTTATTAAATTATCTGCGATTGTGTTTCCATATTCAGTACTTTGAAATGAATGATTTATTGTTACACAGTAGTAGTAAATTATGATTTTTATACCAATGAGTCATATTTTTTAAGTTCATTGAACTAAAACCATTCTTTAAATTTAATTTTATTTGAAGTCATAATTTTACATTAAAGTTAAAAATAAAAAAGACATCTATCACATTTATTATTCGCGGGTATACATTTTGTTTTATTCTACTGTTTTCCTTCTTCGATGCTATTTTTAATTATTCATATTCATTTTGTAAACTTGAGCTAATAAAATACTCGTAGTCTTTAAGCAGTGGCGAGCATTCATCAAATTACAAGGATAATAACTCGTTCCACGGTATGTATGTGCAAAAGAAAAAATCAATTAGTTTCTGTTGATAGATGCCCTTAATGATATGACATGAACCGTCTTTGTGTCACTTCCTTTTCAAACTGTTCGTGTATAACAACTTTTAACGATTTAGCATTTTGTTGATTCCTAAGAGATATAGAACCTCGGTGTGTCGATGTGTTTGGTCCAAAATCGTAAATCGTTAAATACTGTAGAATCTCGGAAATAAGCGCATAAACGAAAATAAGCGCATACTAAAAATAAGCGCATATATGTCTCTTACAGAAAACTAATACCTAAAATTAAACGCATACCCGTCTCTTAAGTTAAAATATATCCCCAAAATAAGCGCATACCCGTCCCTTACAGTTAAAACATATCCCCAGAATAAGCGCATATATGCATACCTAAATTGATCATTGGTTTAATTTTCATAAAGCTGGGAGCTAAATCGGTCTTTTAATTAAAGATAATTCCAGTATATCTGTATCGTTAACAATGATAGTAATAGTACAACATTATAATCATTATTACAATAAACTGAGTTTCAATTATGAAACCGAAACGTAGACCTGGCATGTATAGCCTAAAAACTCAATCTGTTTCTTTTATTCATTACATCGTGTTCTTGCTGATTTAACTCCGGGATTCTGGTTTCGGTAAGGTCATTGAATGCCCACCTTTTGCTTGACAATGCTATTATATGTTGTACTTTATATTTGTTTGTTTTTACATGCAGTATTGCCGGATTGATGGGTGGGTTGAAGCTAATATATCAAGACGAATTGTACTTTTGTTTATATAAGAACATGTTGAGGGGGGGGGGGGGGGTGGAGTGTGAGGTTGGTGCATCCTTTTTGGTTGCGCGGGTTGGCTTCGTTTTCTGGGTCAGGCACTTACTGATATGCCTTGTATTTTTTCTAAATCGGAAATTTATGGGAATGAAATCGTTGTTCTGAATAACATTATAATGAACGCTTGAACGTTATGTAATTCAAGCCCTTTTTAAAACGTCATCCGAGATGCTAATAGATTTTAGCCAGTGGCATCACCTATTATGTTCTTTGATGGCTGTAAGACAAGATGTTAAGAGTAAGGATTAATCACTAGTTGCGCAAGAAATAAAGTTCGCGATAAATCGTGGTTTATAATGTAGGCAACAAAAACGTTGTAGTAATTTAATCTTGCTTTAGGTCAACTTAATTTCTAAGAGTTGTAATTTGTGTGCAAGCCATTATCATGAGCATGTATTGGTCTATTAAATACTTAAATAAATGAGCTGTGCATGTGAAATATCACATGACATGTGGTGAGAAATCGGGGCCCAAGATCATAAAATTAAGATTGAGCTCAGTCAGATGCTTGAGATTTGAGACTGGTCTCCAGCTTTAGTTTTGATTTTATCTTGGGCTCAGTCTTCTAAATTGAAACAAAAACAACAACAGAATGACTATGACCGTGCGAAAATGTGAGAGACGTCTAATTTTAAATTTTCAGTATAATAAATAGTTTTGAGTGAAAATATTTCAAAATAAAATATCAAAAGATACCGATGATTTCTGAGACTTTATTTTGAGCTAGTAAATAGAAAAATCTTTGGACGAAAAACAGTTTAAAGCTAAATTAAATTCATCACTTCAAACGCCAAGTCTTGATATTTTCTTTGCCTATCAAGACATTATAAAAACGAATCGATATTCATTGTAATAATGTTTGAAAATTGAGCAGAATCGCTCGGAATATTGATTTAAGATTGCTAGAGGCTTAATTAATTCCTCCATTCTTTTAACATTTCTTCATATTAAGAAAGATTGCTTCTTATATTTATTATCCATCATTGGATTGCTTAAAGTGCATTTAATTATAGGCCAAAGAACCCTGAATTAAAATTTGAAACTCTATCTATGGTTTGTTGTTTTAAATTTTATTTCCTCACAAAGTGAAATATGAATATTAGGAATAGTCGAATTCGAAAAACACAGCCCCCTTTTCCCACAGGCACACAGCAAAAAGTAGATTAAAAGTAGAGCATTATTTAATAATATTATTAGTTTCACCGAAACCAATAAAAATATCACAATAAAATTTAACAAAAAATAGAATATAGATGGGTGACCTCCTTAGGTCACTGGCAAAACATTTAAGATAGGAATACACTACTCAAAAGTTCTAAGTGCACACTTTATAAAAGGAATTTTGTTAACTTTTTTTTTTAATCATTCGAGTTTGAAGTTTAATTAATTTCTAATAATTTTAGATTGAGATTATTGATAAGTGGGCACTAATCAAACAAATGTAATAAACATATTTTCGTTTTAAAGTTCTTGAACGTAAATATTTATTGACGTTAGAGCGCAAACTCAACGTGCAACGTAAGCAACGTCATCAATCTAGAAATTAATATTAATATTAATATTTGAATTTTTCTTATAATGAAAAAATATACAAAAATGATGCATTAATTTTGCATTTACGAATAACATCAAGATGTTTTTATAACAAATTTAAATTTGTGCCAGTTTAGAGCATTTGACGGCACTTTCGCGGTCTTCAGTCGTCAAAAACGTTCAATAGTTATAAAGTGTTCGTGTTAGGTTTTAGATTTTCCGGTGTCGGTGAACATGTGAAAAACAAAAGCGATTGTTACATATATCCAATGTGATTGCAGCACGATAATGTCGTATAAATAGCGTATGATGACGTGAATAACGTAATATGTCAACATACGCACGGTTTTCAAATAATTCTAATTGTTTGATCATATTAAACAAAATATTAAAATTTCTTTTATTACGGATAATTCTATTTTGAGATATTCAAAATTCTGAGATGTGCACCTTTTGACAAGTGTAACCACATGTTAAAAAAAAACAAAAAAACAAAACAAACAACAACAAAAAAACAGGGTTGCTCCCATCTTGGTGATACAATTGAATAGAAATTATACACCACGTAATCCATGTACGTGGCTTTTTTCGTTGTTGGATTTTTGGTGGGTGTTTATATTACAAAAAAGCACAAATTTTAATTAAATAGCAACAATCTAGGTCAATTAAAATCGAATATTGGTTCGTATGTAATAGAAGGAATAGAAGGAAATAATAAAGCCTGGAACATCCAAGAGATTTTCAATAAGGTTTCCCGAATTTTTGTTAAACTTAAAAAATCTGATATATGTACCAGCTTTTCTATTTCTGCTATTATTTTTTGTTTCAGTGACCGGCTAAACTTTCTAATAGAAAGTAACATGTCTACGCACATATTTCAAAACTGATGTTATAATTTTTGAAACTTGACAATTTTAATGATAAATGATTTTTTATACGATATCTGCAAATAATTAGGCGGCCAATAAGGAATTTAGTTCAAACAACATAAGCACATAAAAGCCATGTTAGGTCACTCGTTCTGAATTGTTTTTGTTATAGTTAAACTTATTAATTTAATTATTTTTACAAACAGGAAATCCTGTCCGTAGTAGTAATGTAACAAAATTGCCGGACATCTTCCGTTAACGCTTGAGACAGTGGCATTACACAGTCAGATCGCTCAGTCGTGTTATCGCAAAGGAGTGTTATTGCACAGGGGTGTTATCGCATGGGTGTGTTATCGCACCCGTGTATTATTGCACAGGGATTCTCGCACAGGGGTGTTATCCTACTGCACAGATTTGACAAATAAGTTCCAAACAAATACAATCTTGGGACAAAAGCGAGAAGGTTTAAAGTGATAGGAAATAAAGAAACGGATAGCACTTTTTCGCTTTCATCCCCTCGACATGCTGTTTTTAAAGATACGTTTGATTTTTCACGTACCCAAAACGCTTAATGTCACCGGAAATGTGTCATCTTGGTCTAGGATCTGGGTCAGACAATGTCTAATCCTTTGGACATATCTAATTATATTTAAACACATTCGCAATGCTTTCAACGATAATATTCTACCAGACAATTCGCCGTTAGCTAGGTTGACTTTTAACCTAGTTTAAAACAGAGGTATTATTACAGACAAAAACGTTTGATTGGTGTTATTATAACTACGAAGGCATCTAGTATAACGTTGTTTATTTCTTATTTTCTACAAAGTGTTTGAAATCACGTAGACCTAGGTTTCGTACAACAAGTTCAAGGGCAAAAGAAATGTTAAACATTTTTCTAAGCGAGTTTATTTACATATGGCACATGCCCTATTAACAACATAATTGTTTCCTTATGTTATATCGCCAACAGGGACAATCCAAACGAAGAAAGTAGTTTCCTTTTACGATTTTTACTGTTCCCAATGGAGAGTCCCAAATGAAGAAAGCGTCAAATGTGTGATTTGATTACTTCAAGGGATGGACATAGAGTGGAAATGCTAAGTCGATTCCTTCGTTATCCGGAAAAACTTGATAATTATATAATCTTATAATTAAATTTGGCTTTAAAACATAAAAAGTCTTTTTACTTCATTCTATTTTAAGCGGTTACTGGTCATTCCGGAAAACAGTGCCAAAGACAGGCTGAGATTATAGAAATAAAGGCAGACAGGCGATAACAAAGGTAGGGGGTTTCTGTACAGGATAATTAACAATCTCGTTCGCAGAGTTGTCGTTACTTACACTCACTTTACATCTCTGCGAAAGGCTCAATGTCAAGATTTTTTACCAAACTCGACAGCCCTATTTTATACAGTCATAATTATGAATTTGAAAGCTTGAGGTAAAACAAAGACAGAAATCTTCACTATTTTCATTAAAACCGAAGAAATCCAAGCTATTGCAAATGTAATTGGTGAACTATTTCTTTGAGTTAACGTAAAAGTAGTTGAAAGTAGTCCCAGCCTATAACAGAGGTGAATTTAATGAGCCGATAGTGTAGGAGAGTGGATAATTAATGTTTTCATCATTGATATTTTTGTTTGATCTCGTTTTATCCGATGCAAAGCGGAAGTTAAGGATGTGTGTGAGTAGCCACCAGTTCATCGCATAAAGATACTATATTAACTCGTTTGTTATTTTTGTTTTTTTGGAACTTCCCTGACAGAATTAACTTACATCAGACCAGACAAAACTTAAATCCCAGCGATTTTATAACTCACTTAACAAATTTAATACATTTTAAGTTTTGAGAAAACTGTATCACTGATTATGATGAAGTAATGCGATCCCCGCCAATATATTACTCGTTTACTGCCAATTGTGATGACCGCTGGGGAATTTAAAATTTAAAATTAAAATTAATAATCATTGTTAAATATTAAGTCAAACTGTAATGGTTTAAGAAAAGTTTATTGCAAATCAGGTATCATACTTGAATATTTTTCCTGAGATACAATTTTTGTTAAATTCTCATATCTTCCACTAAAATTCTATTCTGTTCATTTACTACAATTGTTTTCTCATAGAAAACAACAAATTATTGTATCTGATTTTTGAATTGTATTAATCTAAAACTACCACACTGAATATTCCATATTCACCGTCATATACATACTATTGTTTATTATGGATCAAAATGTGGTCTGTTTGCTTGTGGAACTCAACCTGTGGGCCATAATATGCATTTCAGTTACTTCAGTTACTGCCCGTGGAAAGACTGGGTATTTTAGACCAAATATGTCATCACATTTGAAGTGTTTGGTGGCATTTTATGGTACCTTTACATCTATTTCAATTGAACAGAACCATTTCTATTGTCGTGTAGTGGCTGTAAAATATCTCCACATATATTTAATCAATTATATTATGATTCATGATTCATTCCTTTCAAATTTCAGTAAACGTTACTTATGGTGTTTTAAAGTATTCCTTGAACAATTTTTATTTCTGTTTTAGTCCTGTTCGATTCGGGGCGGGGGTCTTAATAGAAAGCCTGCAATATGTTCATATTTGCCATGTTTGGTGGCTTTCAATGTTCACTTTTATCTATTATACAATGAATTTCAAGCAAATTTGTGTGTTTTTTTTATTTGATTTTAAATTCGTCATTTTAACAACTTTTTACTGCAATAATTTATTTTTCTGTATATAAGCGTAAATATTATAACGTATTTAGTCTCATTTACGACAGGTAAACATTCGCTCCACAACCAAAATAAGAACAAAGCAAAATAAACAGAAGCCATTTTACATAGAAAACACTGATTTGTTTGCAAACTTTGAGTATGATTAACCATTTTCATACGAAAATCATTTTCAGTCAGTCTAGATCGTTTTCCCCTGAAACAATTTTTATATTATTTTTTTCAACGAACTTTCATTTCGACTCGTTGCTTTGAGAAAAGTTTTCTATGTTGTGTATAAACCGAATCCCAATGCTAGTGACTGCCAACCACATTTTGAATCCTGAAACTTCTATTCATAAGGCAAATGATTTATTCCAAGTTTTAAAATGTACTGTAAAACCACAAACATTTATTAGGTACTGATTCTCGCGGAATTTAAGGACTGATCGGTCCACGAGTTTAAAACACGAAATAAGAATTAAACATAATCAAAGTTTAGAAAATTGAGATCAACGAATTTTGCTCACCCACGAAAATAGTGGCTAACGGAAAACCTCGAAATTATATGCTCACGAATACGAGTGCATCCACAGTATTAAAAGGGTAAAGTTTAAATGATTTATGATCATTTTCAAGAGGTATAGGAGCGAAATAAACTATTCAAATGCACTTTGTCAATGTCAAAAGGATTTCAACTTTTTCTTCAACATTAAATATGATTTATTGGTTTCTGTAACTTCTCAATATAATATTCACATTAAATTTACTTTCATAATTGCAGAAACAACTTGTTCTGGTAAGGGTAAAACACAATATTTGACTGAGCCAAAGACACAAAAAGATGGGGGAATTTGTGTACGGGATAACTAGGACAACAACATTTTGTGTTTTAAAAATAACTCTGTTGTTGAAGAAGTAACGTTTTAAATTTCTGTTCAAATAATTAAATAAATAAAGATTTATGTTTTTCTTCCGACTTAGGGTATCTTTTAAGGGTTTCTTTTAAAACCGAACAAGTAATTGAGAGTGTTTTTCAGATTGTCTGGCTTTAAACTGCATGAAATGCAGTTTTAGAGGGTAGATCGACTCATAAATAGAATAATGTGTATCGATCGGTATTCGAATAATACGGTATTCGAATAACACGCAACATGGAACAACTTTCTGAAAGCTATCAGTGAAATGACAAATTCGTGAAAAAAGCAATTTACTGTTTTTCCGGGAAAAATGTTCTGTCAGGAACATTCTTAAAATATGAAACAGTGTTTTTCGTAAGAATTCATCATTCTTACGAGTCAATACATTTCCCGATTTTTAAAATTATCACATTCGCTATCGGATACAAATTAATAAAAATGGTTATACAAGTTTGCAAACAAAACAACATGTTCTCAGTAGCCCGGAAATGGCTTTTGGTTATTTTGCTATGTTCTCTTTTTAGATATAGAGCGAATGTTGTCCAGATATGCCATAAGGAGATCAGAATCAAACTCCAAGAAGACGTCGAAAGTGAAATGCTAGGCCAATTTAAATCACAATTAGAATAAAACGTCCCTGATACAGCCTAAATCTATTCAAAACGTTAACAATTAATGAGGAGACTTAAGGAATGATTCTTATTTTGGTGCGGTTCATGCAGATTGGACGTGCACGCGAGAGCTGGCAAATCCATAAAGCGCGCTAGAAACGTTTTTGTCGAATGTTGCGTGAATGAGGTAAAATCATCCATATTTTAGAGGCTGAACAAAATGCTGTTCTGCCCTAAGGATTCAACTAGTTTTAATGTGCACATAAAGGTAACAGTTAAAACAATCGTCCTATCCTTTTATGGAGGATAATTTTTAAAAAGAATTTCGTCTCAGTTCACGTCGTTTGGTTAGTGTTCCGAATTCTCTCCCTAAATAGTCCACACACAAAAAATTTCATCATTAATTAAGTAATTGAGTCATCTTAACTTTTTATTTCGATTCGGCGCATAATTTTAAAATATTTACATTCCTATTGATTTCTTCGTTTAAAAAAATTCTGTTCATTTTGCATGAACCGCATGACCCGTAATGACGTCAGTAACGTCATGGCTGTTACTATTGAAAACTCCCACGTATTACTCCCCCTTTTCACTTAATACTAATTTTTGAAAGCGTTCGACTTATGGATTTTTATTTATATCTCATTAATTTTTAGGAGAAAGAACTATTGGAAACACCATGACTTTGCCTCCATGTTATATAGGATTTAAGATATGAGTAATAGAACAATGGAAACAAAAGCTCCCTGTCATATTACTGGATGTTGTAAATCTTCTTTGTTATTCATTATTCCTAACAATGACATTTTGACTTGTGATATGATGAACGGCATGCATAATGTGTTACAAATATCTCAGAAGCTATATAAAAATTCCACCGTTCTGCGAAACGACCTTATTAATATTTTGTTCGCTGTTTTGTATTACTCTAAGAAGCATTACGTCACGTACATATTCGACGATTTATTTATTAAGGATCTTTACGATCATAAGCTATATATCGTGGAATGAAAATGTTCAAGTTAGCTTTTTTACTTACTTTTGAGTTTTGTTTTCGCTATGCATTCTACCGAAAAATGTGTGCTTATCATAATTATTTCTGATAAATATTTCTTGTACCAGCTAAACACTTTATAAGTTAATAAAATAAAGTGCCTTAACTGAGACATCATACTCGAATTCCAGTTAGCCATAACATTTATGAATTCTTTTGAAATGCATGTTAATTTTGAAATAAGGTCAGGACAACGAATCAGGAATTTTAACCAGTTTTTTTTCTGTAAAATCTTGCAAAACGTCGCAAATGACAAATGAGTTTTGCGCAAGTCGTGCAAGTTTCCAAATTATTATTATTCGAATTCAGTATAGCGAAATGTAATGCCCCGAAATTGTGCCAACTTAGATGACATCCAAACACTTAGTCTAGCATGTAGTGTTTCCGCAAATTTTCTATTGGATTTTAGTCGACATGCAACTATGTTATCCCCGAATCCATTTTTCTTTATTACATTTCCATTTAATATAATGTTTGTTTTAATGTTGTTTTTGTTTGATCTTTATGTCTGTTACATCAAGGAATGCACCAATATCTTTAATTCGGCTGACATGCAGAAAATAGAAGGAAACCATTTTGACAGATGTGCACGTTGTTTCCGAATAAATTCAGAAAAATCTTCAAATTGAACATTAATCTTTAACTAATTTATTGTTTTACAATACAATGTATGTTATCATTTTACCACGTCCTTGTTATACGCCTCTTTCAAATAAATACGGGCGGGTGGGTTTCACAAAGTTATCTGTTTTTTTCTTAACTTGAGAAATCTTAATTTTAAACCCGGTTATAAGTGCCGTGTGGCGGCTGTTAATGTTTCCCGTACTTCACTCCAGTGTAGTTATCAGTTTTTATAATTACATACCTTGATGTTAATTTGCTATTTCAAAACAATGTAGAATGTCAGTGATCGTGGGTGGCATTATATAGGCGACTTGAACTATCCCTTTTGGGGGAGGATACGGATGGAATGTTCTGTGTCTGTCTCATGCATGGTTGGATAGGCGCTGCAGACGCAATTTTGGCTTTTGGTTATCTTTACAATTTATTAATCTTCAATAGTTAACATATGTTGTTTTAAATCTCAATATGATGCCACAATGATTTAAAAATTAAAACTACACAGTCATCGTTTTTATTCGAAATATGCCAAACATTTTATACATGAAAGTTGTTGAATAATATGCGTTTGCTTTTTTTCAGAATTGATGAAAAGATTGGAGGGATTGACCAATGGACACACTTATTTTGTTTGCAGCAGATTTAGCGACCTTGGTAAAGCTGGGTCAATTAGCTTGTGCATTGTATAGTTCCAATCTCTTTGTGTTATGTCGATGCCTCGATCTGCTAATATTACTCATCGTATTCTCTATTGGTAACATACAGTCCCCGTGCAAGCGCCAACGACAATCACAGCATTTGCACTGCTAACTCCGTGCGCGCCCTCCTGCGAGCTCCTGTGACATTATAAGACCAAACTGCGCTGCTATGATGACCTGTCGGCGACCCTACAGCGTTTATATTCAAACGTCAAGACTTATGTTTTGTGCGTGACCAAGATGCGCACTGTCGCTCAGAGTTCAATGTGATCCCAACGTGTCTGCTGTCGATACCGTTATTTTCCTCCGGCGATTCTTGCAATTGATATTCACGCACTTCGGCGTTCGTCATGAATCAATGTTACATGTAACGCTGCACTAAGTTGACAGAATCTAAACAGATTTAAATTAATTAAATAGGACCTTATGTCAGTGAGATAGGTTTTCATGTTTGAAATAAAAACATGCAATGAAGGAATACATAAAATAGCTGGAATTTTTGCCAGTGGCAATTATTGCACTGTATGTGTATTACACTAGTACTAACATTAATCGCCTTCTTTGATTTTTAACAGACGCTCTTTTTGCTCATTGGCCTAATAAAAGGCCACAAGTACTCTTCCTGACACAAGTTAAAATTATTTGTTTTGCTTGGGTTTAACAATTGCAGTATATTTTCCAACGATTAAACAGCTGACGCTAAGTCAAATCCATCAATGTCAAATCTCTTTTCGAACTTGAAAATACTTCAGCTGGATGTATGATATATTTTGATTGACTTAGCAGTTCCCCAAGCAATACTCGACTGATTATTATCAGGCGTCAGTTAAATTGTGTTTTGCTGTTATTTACGGTACAAACTTGAAACAAAATGTGTTGTCTTCAGTAATTAACATATCACAGTAACAATTCTAACTTTCTCTCATACTGTACCATCAAATCCTCGTTATGCTTATCGTACATTTCATTCTTTCGCATTGAAGATAAGTAAGCTGATGTTTCCTTATAAATTAAACTTTGAACACTTATATAGGTCACACTAGTTACCTTTTCTAATGAAGAAAGCCTGAATGTAATGATTACTTTCTGGTACCTGGGATTTGTGCCCAGATAATAACTTCTTATTAATTAAAATAGTTGATCAGATGAAGCTTTTTTGTATTTTCATAGCAACTGAATATTTAATATCGTGGAATTGAGTCATTAAACCGCTGTTTTATTAACCCATTAGAGTCAATGTGCTGTATGTTAAACTTTTGAGTTGGTTTAGCGTAATGTTGCGCACATTTAAATGTTTTAAACCTTTTCATTGGTCAAATGTTTTAAACTTATTTATACACACAAAAGACTAATGTACATAAATAACAACCTGTGTTACAATGTATCTGATCTGGGTGTAAGGGGTTCCAAACAGCGCGAATACAAAAATTGGCCACTCTACAACGAATATGAATATGGGAAAATCAATCACTCGTCAGGTTTTAGTGTAGTAATAATTTT
This sequence comes from Corbicula japonica, assembly GCA_038501625.1. Taxonomy (NCBI): domain Eukaryota; kingdom Metazoa; phylum Mollusca; class Bivalvia; order Venerida; family Cyrenidae; genus Corbicula; species Corbicula japonica. The sequence continues at coordinate 3,321,888 of JAZAYU010000035.1, forward strand.
ATTATTTTGAAGCTAACAAACTGGAGCTTTTATAACCAAAATCACGCTAAAACAATAGACAAAACTCAACGTTGGCAGGGGTTTATGGGGAAATCTTGAATAAGAACATAGAAGCTCGATTTGTTAAATCCCTGTCATTGTGTTATTGCGGATTTGACTCCAGGTGTTCTGGTCTCGGTAAGATCATTGAGTACCCGCCCTTTTGGCTTTGCAATGCTAATAGCTTCTTATATTTTATATGTGGCTGTGTGCTTTTGCATGCAACATTGTTAAGCTGATGGATGTGTTGGTGTTATTTCACCAAGACAACTATAATTTTAATTCTATTACCGGTATGCATATTTAAAGCCTTTTGGTTATGTTTTGTTGAAATTCCGAAGACAATCTTGATTAATTTTTCACATGTTCACACACAACTGATACAGCAGCATTCTTATTTTTGGAATGTTCACACACAACTGATACAGCAGGATTGTTGTTTTTTGGGGAATGTTCACACACAACTGATACAGCAAATTCTTGTTTTTAGAATGTTCACAAACAACCGATACAGCAAGATTCTTGTTTTTGGAATGTTAACACTCAATTTATACAGCAGGATTCTTGTTTTTGGAATGTTCACACACAACCGATACAGCAGCATTCTTATTTTTGGAATGTTCACACACAACTGATACTGCAGGATTGTTGTTTTTTTGGGAATGTCCACACACAACTGATACAGCAAATTCTTGTTTTTAGAATGTTCACAAACAACCGATACAGCAAGATTCTTGTTTTTGGAATGTTAACACTCAATTTATACAGCAGGATTCTTGTTTTTGGAATGTTCACAAACAACCGATACAGCAAGATTCTTGTTTTTGAAATGTTCACACACAACTGATACAGCAGGATTCTTATTTTTAGAATGTTCACACACAATTGATACAGCAGGATTCTTGTTTTTGGAATGTTAACACTCAATTTATACAGCAGGATTCTTGTTTTTGGAATGTTCACACACAACCGATACAGCAAGATTCATGTTTTTGGAATGTTCAGACACAACTGATACAGCAGGATTGCTGTTTTTGGAATGTTCACACACAACCGATAAGCAAGATTCTTGCTTTTGGAATGTTCACACACAACCGATACATCAAGATTCTTGTTTTTGGAATGTTCACACACAACTGATACAGAAGGATTCTTATTGTTGGAATGTTTACACACAACTGATACAGCAGGATTCATGTTTTTGGAAAGTTCACACACAACTGATACAGCAGGATTCTTGTTTTTAGAATGTTCACACACAACTGATGCAGCAGGTTTCTTGTTTTTTTGGAATGTTCACACACAACCGATACAGCAGGATTCTTATTTTTGGAATGTTCAAACACAACTGATACAGCAGGATTCTTGTTTTTGGAATGTTCACACACAACTGATACAGCAAGATTTTGTTTTTGGAATGTTCACACACAACTGATACAGCAGGATTCTTATTTTTGGAATGTTCACACACAACTCATACAGCAGGATTCTTGTTTTTAGAACGTCCACACACAACTGATGCAGCAGGTTTCTTATTTTTGGAATGTTCACACACAACCGATACATCAGGATTCTTATATTTGGAATGTTCACACAAAACTGATACAGCAGGATTCTTGTTTTTGGAATGTTCACACACAACTGATATAGCAAGATTCTTGTTTTTGGAATGTTCACACACAACTGATACAGCAGGATTCTTATTTTAAGAATGTTCACACACAACTGACACAGTAGGATTATTATTTTTGGAATGTTCACACACAACTGATACAGCAGGAATTTTTTTGGAATGTTCACACACAACTGATACAGCAGGATTCTTGTTTTTGGAATGTTCACACACACCTGATACAGCAGGATTCTTATTTTGGAATTTTCACACAAACCTGATACAGCAGGATTCTTGTTTTTGGAATTTTCACACACAACTGATACTGCAGGATTCTTAATTTTGGAATGTTAACACACAACTGATACAGCAGGATTCTTTAAAGAAAACGATGGGGAAACAGATACTTGAAAGCACAGACATTAAGCGATTAATTAACAGGCAATCGACTAGATTAGGTCACCGCAAACGATGTATAATTTAGTTGTATAATACATAATTTAGGACTGTAAAGAACAAAAACGCATTGATAAGAGTATAATATTTTTGTTGAAATTGAAACAAACAATACCCATTTTGTCATGATATAACATAATAGTTTATATAAGTTATTTCATGCTTTACAGTGAATTATACGAGGGCTGTCCGGAAAGTTCGTAGACAAGGCTACAGAATAATTATAAGCAGTCATATCAATAAGCTGTTTTGGTATTTTGCTTAAGTATGTATTGGCTACATATTTCTAAATTTATAAACATTATAACAATAATATTTGCGAAACGCCCATCGCCATGGTAACATGACCGACGGTTCACGGAGCACTTTGATTCCATGACAGTAGCTACTCAAAATAAAAGTGAATAAAAATTAAAGTTTTATGCCTAACGCGTTTTTACTTACGCGAGGTTATTTGATATCATTGCATGACATTTGGTGAAAATTATGACGTCATAAAAACATAAAAACAAGTTGTAAACGACCGTTAGACGCATTGGGGGCGCTTAACATTTGTTTCGAAAAAATGACGTCAATTTCACGGACGGAGCAACGGAGTTTTATCAAGTTTTGTGTTCATGCTTATATGACACCAACTGAGACGTGGAAGTTTATTTCAAAAGCAGATACGACCGGTAAATGTTCAAGGCAACTTGTGTTTAAGTGGCACAGCAGATTAAGAAGCGGAGATGAAAATGTGTTAAATAAGAAACGAAGCGGACGACCGAAAGTAGCAGAGCCGAATTACGTAGAACGCGTTAGAACAGTCAGAATTGCGCGGGAAAAGATTTGCAGATTTGGAAGAACTTTGCGTCGGTGTTAGATCGGCGATATCTGGTTTTGATCGAGAATGGTACGAAGGGGTATACCAGCAATGGGTCAGCCGGCATCAGAAATGAGTAAAATCGTGTGGGCGATATTTTTTGAGGAGTGATTACATGACATTCATTTGACGTTAATGACGTTTAAAAGTGCTCCGTGATTATGTATATGTGTTGGATGTTAGGACTGTTTTTATGCTAATGTTCATCGCAGCCTGACAGTTTTTTGTAAATTTGTTTGTTAGATATGCATGTATTTGCTGGCCAAATTTGTTTTATGTATGTATTGCTTGAGTGTAAAAAATAAAGTAGTATATGAACTTTCCGGACAGCCCTCGTAGAATTATAGAATTTTCTCGGTGAAATAAAAGTATATGGAATCATTCTTTGAAGATCTGCATGACTTTATAGATCGCTTGAATAATTGTCACAAAAATATATAATTAACTTATACTATTTCCAAAACTAATGTTTCGTTTTTAGATATTGATGTTATAAAAAATGATTTAAATCAAATTGTTACAGATGTACATGTAAAGAATACTAACATTCATCAGTTTGTTGAGTATTCATCATGCCATCCTGTGTCATGTAAAAATGGAATACCACTTAGCCAGGCTAAGCGGTATAGGAGGATCATATCTGACAATGAAACGTTTGATAAGTCACTTGAAAAATTACGGCTCTTTTTTAAGGAAAGAAATTACCCTGATTTTGTAGTTAATAACGCTATTAGTGAAATAAAAAATATGACACAAGATGATGCTTTATTATGCAATACCGTGAAAGGAAAAAAGAATGTTATTCCTTTTGTTGTTGAGTATAATACATCTTTGCCTAATATTGGACAAATTTTACACAAATATTGGGACTTACTAAAACTTTCACCAAAGACATCGGTAAAATATGTGCATAGTTTCAATCCTATAATGGCTTATAAAAGACCTAAGAATCTCAAAGATTTTTTAGTTAAGTCTATATTAGATTCACCTCTGCCATACACATCTAAAAAGTGTAACAGACCTCGTTGTTCTCATTGTTCTAAAATTGTTATTACGGACGAATTTAAAAGTTCGGTAAACTCGAATAGGTTTAAACTTAAGTGTAATGCTGATTGTAGTACTAAAGATGTAATATATCTTATAACATGTAAAAAATGCGCAAAACAATATGTTGGCCAGACACGGCAAAAAGTTTCACAAAGAATGAATAGTCACAAATTTGACATAAAAAATTTCACAGATCCTTCTTTTGCTACTAGCATAGCTGTACATTTCAATGATGAAAATCATTGCTTTGACGATTTTAGTTTCTTACCAATCGAAATTATTAGTGATAACATGGAAAGATTACTTCGTGAAACTTTTTGGATTCATAAACTAGAGACATTATATCCCAAAGGTTTAAATACTAATAGTTTATATAAAGTGTAATTTGAAATGTTATAAAGGTTGTTTGTTTTTACCAGTGTGTGATATTGATGTGTTTCGCCGGTTGGCTCCGTGATTCGTATTTTCACAAGTGACTAAGCCACTTGTGAGGGTGCATAGTTTCGGGGTTTGTGGGTGTAATATGTTTCTATTTTTCAATGGTGGAAGCAAACTTTATTTTTCTTTTTATTGTATGTTTTCAGTGAACATTTTGCGTAAACCGTGCATGAAATGTTTTTTGTTTAAGACTTTACGTCTTTATTTCATATATATTCATACTTATGCCCGTTTTCTAAGCGTTATCGTTCGGAATTTTATGTGATTGTTTTGTTTTTTTTGGTACCTGTATGCAAAAATAGTGAAACCTAAAGTGATATTCCACAATTGGAAAATAGTGTGGTACCACTTTTATTTCACCGAGAAAATTCTATAATTCTATAATTCACTGTAAAGCATGAAATAACTTATATAAACTATTATGTTATATCATGACAAAATGGGTATTGTTTGTTTCAATTTCAACAAAAATATTCTTACACTATTGAAACATTTTGTATCTTATGATCCATGTCCTTTTTAGTCATGATGTTGTATTATTTCAACATCAAATAAGATTTCATGTTTGTTATTTATATTGTGCACATGTAAAATGTCTGTTTTTGCGCGTAACGTCGTTATTTACGCTAAATAAAACATTGTGCATTTAACGCTACTTTGCGCGGTTTTATTTACGTGCAACGGACGTTACGTGTTTTGTTTATTATACCTGACGAAGACTTATATGTCGAAACGCGTCGTATAAATTTTTACAACAAATCCAGGTGTTGTTTTCCTTTTAACAATTTATTATAAGAGTATAATACTAAACAATCAATAAAAATATTGTTTGTTTGTTTTTTTAATTTAGGCGTTGCTCCTTCTGTCATTGCTATCAGTGTATGTTTTTTTACATACGTTGAAAATGTACAGTAATGACAAAAATAGACCAAAATTCCATACAGTTCTTTTTGCAATTAAACACAAAAACGAAGCAACACAAAACAACAATTCAAATGCGCGCATGAGTAAAATTATATTGACAACAATAATTATCTAACTGCTTTTTTTCGTCATCCATTTTTGCGACTGGGAAATTAAAGGTCAAACATAGTTTATCAAATATCTCATATAGTATATATTTGTTAGACAGAAAAACATTGCCGCATTTAAACATAGCCAGAAAAAAACGCGTGATTTATTACGTACAGAATTGGACGTGTGTTTTAGAATCAACAGAAAATTAGCAAGTCGGCAAAAAATATTCTTCTGTTAATAATTGTTGGATAACATATGACTTGACCGTGGGTATAGCAGTTTAGAAACTAACAAACATCGTTCACGTCAGTGACATGTTATGATCATTCTTTATGATTCTACAACGACAAAGAATATTAACTTTAAATAAACTGTCGACAATGATGTCATTGTTACAAATAGACTTATTGTCATGTTATACTCACTGTACACATATTCGTTGTAAACGTTCAAGTTCTAATTTCTATCATTATTGTTATCGGGCTATACTTTGATCCGTTTATTGTATTTTATAGTTTCGGTTTCCATTTTAGAGGTCATCCGTGTAATCTTATATGTAACTGCATGTTGCAAAAACCACCAATCTCTTTCCACTTTAGCTATTTTAGCAATGGTGTGTCAAAAAACTTGTTTTAAAATATATTACGATATTTACGGCATTCTACAAATCTTCTATCAGATGTTATTTAGAGGAGTAATTAATTTCAACATATTGGCGATACCGTTTCCACAAAAACAATTAGAAGTTGACAAGTTTGTAGGAATTAGTAGTTGTAATTATGTACTTGATTCCATTAAAGACGAAATGTGGGACTGAACTCACATATAACTCAATTTATTTTAATTCGATCCGAGCACGTTTAAAGGGGTCATTTGTATAATTTAATACCGCAGACTTCCGTTTTCGTACTTTAAACACAACTTAAGTCTATTATGGCAAAATCAAAATAGTTTTAATCACATGGTCTTTGAATTACATTTCCATTCTTTGTTTCATATACAATTTATGTATTTATCAAGGACGCAAATCAATATCAACTTATACAATCACAATGCGTTCATAGTTTTATAATTATTCACTGTAATTGTTACAGTTTCGTCTACAGATGTAAAATAATCCGATTTAACTGACATCCACGTTTCTGATATTATTTTGAATAATTATGCTGAGACATATATTTTTCATATTATAGGCAGAATAAGCATTGTTTTCAAAAATTCCTCGGCTATGAAGCTTAAAATCGTTAAGCACCGACTTACGTTTTTTTGTTTATAGTCCTTCATGGTGTCCTGTGTTTGAGTTTTTCTTCCAGTTTGTAATCGATCTATGCTATTGTATTTTTGCGCCAAGTAAAATAAGTGTAATACAATTTTCACAAGGTATTTAACATATTTTCATGTAATAGTTTCACAATAGACCATGCCTATTACAAAAAATGCAGCGTTTTCGTTCATTCATTTAGTATTCTTTGTGAAAGGGTTGTGTCATGTTTATTTGATGTGCAAATGTGTCTGAAACTCGCTATCAACACATGCTCACTGAACTTATATTGCTGAAAATATATTCCAGAAATTAGGAAATGTTTTTATGTAAAATACATTTGCAATATTCAAAAGGAAAGTCTAACAACTCGATATTCTACAGCGCTCTGCATGCTTGGTAATTAACCATTATACATTTGATCGCTTTACTTAGCTGTTTGTTTGCACGAATGTTTCTGGGGTTTAGAAGGTATTGAATGTTGTTAGGACAATCGTGTTAATAAAATGTCGATCTTTTTTCTTTTTCCCTGCCGTCGTGTTCTTCCTAATTTGACTCCAGGTTCTTTGTTCTCAGTAAGTTCATTAAAATCCCAACTTTTTGCTTGACAATGTAATTAGCTCCTTATGTGTGATACGTTTGTGTGCTTTTTCATACAACATTTTAGGTTTGATGGGTGAGCTAGGGATAGTTCACTAAGACAACTTTTAAATTGTTGTTCAATCACCCAATGTTCTCAGTGTGTAATTGTATGCAATACATGCTAGTTTCGTTTCCTTTGTCACCCTATATCCTGATTTAAACATCTAGTGGTTAATTGTTTTGCTACTGACAGTATCAAAGCGATAATTCCTTAAGGTTCTCTTTTTCCTGATTTGTTTGTAGTGTCTTATTTGAAATTGATAATTTTAATAACTTATACTTTCCTTTTTTTCTCTACTGTTTGGGTTTGTGGGGGGTTTTCAGGGTGTGGCTATTCCTATGCATTGTAAATTAAATAGTATTAAGTTAAACAAGTATACTTATTCTTTGATATTGATGGGTATTTTTCTAAACATTCTGATGTATTAAAGAACATATTTTACATGCAAATCAAAAATCCACAGTTCTTAAAAAACATGTTTTCAAATGTAGGGACAAAACAATGGACAGCTCTAGATTAGAGATAAGTATCCATTAATTCTTTTTTCAGGATCTTTTTTATGAAATTAAAAACCTGACTGACTTATTCTAGTTTTCCGTTGGAATTCCTTTAGAATTAAAACTTTATTTCGCTGAACTTGACGTAAAACCAAATAGATTATGATTACTTTGTATGAATTAATAGTTGTTAATATGTTCCAATCTTATTATAAGGACATGCGGCACTGAATAACATTTTAAAACTCACTTTTATTACCGAATTGATTTTAGCTTTAATAGCTACTATATTATCTTGTCTTACAGCCTTTTATTTATTAAAGGCTGTAAGACAAGATAATATAGTAGTTATCCAAGAGTTTGCAATATATATTGCTTTAAGTGGTGTGTTTAGGCAACCAATACATAGTACATGTAGGTAGTTTACCTAATTTGGCTCATCATTAATAGCGTAGAATCTTACTTAAGTCTTTTTAGAGTATTTAACCAAATTGAAACAATACGATGTTCTTTTGTATACACAGCCAGTCTGGTAATTTAAAACAAATGTTAATTAGAAAAATAATCTTATTTGAGTTGATTTTGAGATAAATTCAGTGAGGTCTATCATATTGCCTAAAGGTTTAATTTTGGAGCAGCTCGAATGTGGAATTCTAGACCCGGTTGTTAGGTTGAAGCAATTTGCTGCTATTTATATACATACATTATACCATGCATATCATACATAATAGTACACAATGTGGTTTAAGTATGGCACCATTTATAGATTTTGCTCGTAGCATGCCCTCAATCAGATTTGTTTTAAAACGACTAGGAAACGGTGAATCCATGTTTGTTTCTTTTCTGCAATTCTGCAATTTGCATAAAAAATTTAAACACGATTTCAATAACAACGTTTTAGGAACACATATAGGAGGGCAAGAAATGCATTATTTAAATGCAACTATAAAGACTGACATGAAAATTATTTTCTGAATCAGATTTCTATTCATTGATACCGGGACACGTAAACATTCAATGGATTTTAAGATAGACAAAGTCACCATCACTCTGTATCAAAGTTATGTTTCAAATGTATTATCGTCTTCTAAACAATAAATACAATGTACACAATAATGACATATATTTATAATTACAAAGAGTTTGCAGGTAAATAAATTACCGACTCCGTACTTCACAGTTAGATAATCAAACGCTCGGCAGAAAAAGGTTTCCCAGTTTTGGTCCGATGCATTTTCAATAAAAAAACATCGATATTTTTATATATTCATTGGAATACATCGTTACGAATGATAGACAAGCGTTTTAAATTAGAAAATGTTAAAAGTTCAATCTTCTTTGAAAATATAATATATTACGTTCGTCGTCAGTCTCTTCACCGGCCACTGATTTTTAAACGAACAGTCTTACCCAAACTTAATGTTATAATTAACTATAAGTTGCACATGAATTGTGCTAAGATTTAAATGCTTTATTGCTACTGTGTTCTCTGAAAATGGATTTGTTTTGTTATTCTGAAAAGCGAATGTTTTCGACATTGATAACTTAAAGGCGATGACAATGAGTTACAGAACTAATCTTCTGTTGCAGATGTTAAACGTGATTAAAGCGTTTTGATTATGCTATACATTTAACTAAAATACGTCTGATTGCAACTCTTATTTCAAAAGGAAAACGAATTATAAACTTATACATGCTCAAAGGAAGCATAGATTCCACAAAATATTTTTGAAATGACAGCATGCACCTGGTTCAGCAACCAACACCATGGAAACAGTTTGTGTTAAACATGATGTTTTATCATTTAGCTTGGAGCTCTGATTTTAAAATGAAAACAACCTCATTGAAAAGACAATTTACAGAAATTTTAGCTGCTCTCATGCACTTATTAAACAGCTGTGTATAGCAAAGTCAGTTTTAAACAAATAAGCCACATTTTAGCATTTATAACATTTTTTAATTTCAAAATAGACACCACAAACTTTTTTTTAACGAAAATGAGAACCTCAGGGATTATCGCCTTAGAACGGTCAGTGGTAAAACAATTTGTCTCTGGGGGTTTACATAACTTAAAGGTTATTGAGTGCAATAACATTGCACTTGCCTCGAACAAACACGTACACGTTGTCTTGGTGAAATAACTCCAACCCAGCCATTAACCCGATAACGATATATGCAAAATCATACAAACATATAAAACATAAGAAATAAACAGCGTTATCTAGCAAAATGGTGGGTTCTATATTACCTTATCGAGCGATACAATAGCCCTTAGAGAACACGTTGACAGGAATAATAGAAACAGTTCGAGCTTCTATGTTTTTTGTTACATGATTTCTCTACAAACATTCTTATACTCAAAAACCTCTGCAAATAATTTAACAATTTATTATTATACCTTCGCGGGTAGTAATATTGTATTGCAAAATGTGTAACAAAACCACATTTAAGTTATCAGCTTAAATAATAGATGATGGTAAGTAAGTTCCAAATATAGTAACAACTAAAATGTCAAAACTATGAAGTATTTTCTCATAACATGTCCGAAAAAACATTAGCTGAAGCACCAATATGCAAAGCAAAGAAATAAACGTTTATCTTTTCTAGTCAAATCCATTATAGGACTAAATCAGCAATATCAGGAATTAAAATTAAGAAACCGATGCAGATATTACGTTGTTTTTAATTTCAAAGAAACCCTTAAACAAGCGCTAATCGATTTATCAGTAGAAAATGCAGTAGGTCCACGATATTTGTTTTGACAAATAAGAAAATATAATTGTTTTAAGTTTCCACCGGCTACGTGCTGCCAAAAAGTAGAAGACAACAGTTTTGAAATCAGTTATGGTCTGAAGTTCGAAGTGTAGAGATTTCCAATAGAGCTACGTTGTTTTCTCATCTTTATTAAATTATCGTCGAATATTTTACATAGTCAGTACATGGAAATGAATGAATTATTGTTACATTGTAGTAGTGATTCATGAATTTTTTTCTGCAAATGAGTCATATTTTTAAGCTCATTGAATTAAAATCATTCGTCAACTGAAAGTTTATTTGAAGTAATATTTGTACATTGTAGTACAAAAAAGAAAATAATCTTTCACTGCCACCATTCAAATGCGTAAGCATGCATTTTGTTTTTTTTTTTTCTGTTTTAGTTCTCCGGTGTGAATTTTTCTTTATTAATAACATAACAATGAACTCATGAATAATGTATAAACATTGGCGAGCATGCATGAAATTACAAAGGTAATAGCTCGTTCTACGGTATTAATGTTCTAAAAAAAGCAAGTTTCTGATGATAGATACGCTTTATGCTATGGCAAGAACCTATTATTTTAGCACTTTCTCCATTTTAGTACATCTTTACGTAGTTGCTTTCTTTTATTCCTTTCATCGTGTCTTGCAGATTTAACTCCTAGGACTCTCGTTTCAGTTAGGCCATTGAGTGTTCAACTTTTAGTTGACAATGTTATTATCTTATGTATTTTATGTTTGTTTGCCTTTGCATGCAACATTGTCAGATTGATGGGTGGCTTGTAGCTAATATATCAAGACAAATTGTTTTTTTTTTGTTCATATGAAAACCAGTTGGGGGAAGTGTGAGGTTAATGCACCCTAGAACCTAGTTAAAACCCCATGTAGCAAATTGTTTTGCCACTGACATTACCAAGGCGGTAACCCCTCAGATTCTTTATTCGTTAATTGTTTGTGATGTCTTGTTTGAAATTGATTATTTTATAAACCCATACTCTCTTTTCCTTTTTAATCTGCGTTGGTAGGCTGCTGTGTTATATGGCAATTCCTGATATGCATCTTTCACTTTTGATATTATTTTTCAAAATCTGTAATTCGTGGGAATGAGATCGTTGCTCTTTACAACTTTTTTGTGTAATAATTATCTGACTTGCACCGAGCTTTCCACAATAATTAACATCTAATTGTCTGACAGGTTACTGCGCTATTCCGTTTAAAATGAGAAAGATGTCTTCAGTTCATTAAGTGTATTACTTAGATTTAGATCACGCCCACTTGTAGGTCAGGAAAACACTCTTGGCCTTTTTTGTGCATTCGTTCTTCATTTTAAACTTTCGGTTTTTCGTTGAATTCTTGAGAACCAATAGATGATACTTATTGTTTTCGAATTTAATAGGTAAATATAAGAGTGACGTGAATATTAAATTCTATCTTTGACCTGGATAAAAATGCCTGTATGGATTTAAGAAATTGAAATATTTTAATATCAATAATTGTCACATCAAGAAGACACAGCCTCCCCAAAAAGCAAACGAGTAGAAAGAAGAAAAGAGCATGAATAAAAAAATAATCAATTTCAAAATAGGCACTGTGACCTCAAACAATTAACGAACAGAAAGTACGAGGAACGTTTTAAGGCCGCTATAAAGATGAGACAAAACCATTGTGATTTTAAAAGTAAAGCAATCACATCAGAAATAGTCAAGCCTCTCTGATAAAGGCTGTAATAATATCATCTCGATGTTCGACAGAAAGACATAACATACAATCTCTTTCAAATCAGTGTAAACAGATCAGCAACTAGAAGTGAACAATACGAACCTTTAGGGATACCAATAACTTGTTTATTAATAGTGGTACCGAGTCAAACCTGTATATTATCAAGAAAGAAAGTGACCGGCTCGATTAGTTCCTGTCCAGTCAAGGAAGAATAATTATCATACCAACCATCTGTTGAAAAGCTCTATACTCATTACAAGCTATAAATGATTTTTCTTCTGGCAAACGTTCTTTCCTTAATGAGACTGGTCAGCGGCTTTTCTCGTATTATATTACGAGGAAGTGAAAGATGAGCTGACAAAGAAATTGCATGAACATAACTTAATTCAAGCCTTTTTTAAAAAACGTCATCCGAGTTCTTAATAGATCAAAACAGATTTAGTCAGTGGTTTACAAACGTTTAGCATCACCTTACAACTTGCTCTTTGATGGCTGTAAGACAATATGTTTAAACTAAAGATAATTTGGTAGTTGTGAAAGAAATAAAGTTGATGATAAATCCTACATATTTATATTGCAGGCAAACAATACAATGTTACTAAATCTTGTTTTAGGTCAACGCTGATCCTAACTGTTGTAATTTTAAGGTTTGCAGAAATAATATCATAAAAAGCGCGTTGTTATGATTTATTATTAAATAACTATACGTTATTAGTCCTATAAAAAAGCATCTGCCACGTTCAATAACACGACGGCCTGCTTTATAACAGGGCAATAATCATTAACACTTTCTCGGCCCCGGGCCGAGAAGTGTTATAGATATAAAGCCCGCGTCTGAAGCAATTTGATTGGCTAATAAGACAGGGCCGAAAAAGTGATAAAGATTTTAGCAAGAAACTCTAGGAAATGGCAGCCATTTTGTTTTAACTCGCTAATAATTCTGGATGTGCTTTTAACATTAAGATTATGCCGGGTAAGAGAAAGTTTTCTGATATTGAGAGCTCACAGGAATCACAGTAGACAGTCTGACATTTTGTTGTACAAAAGTAATGACCAATATTAGTTACAAAATGTAGCATTTCCAAACAAACTGATAAAATGTACTGTTATTTTTATAGTTGTTATCCATGGTTTCGTTGTATTTCTTGATTAAATAAGATTAAATTTTACATACCCATGAAATATACCGATTTAAAATCACTTTTACACTTTTATTTTTCATTCATTTTCCCCATAATTCGCATAAGGCTTGATGTTTTACGAAGCTTCCAGCAAGGGTATAAGAATGAAACACTCTCAAATCATAGCATTTACAGATTCATTCCATGAGAATCACTTCTAGCATTCAATGTTCAGCAAATACCCATCCTTTCCATTGAATTAAAACTTAAAATATACAAATGGTACTGTTTTAAAGTTTAAAAATAGTAAACATTCGTCAAATTACGTCACATATCTCTCAAATGACGTATGAATTGGCATCGTGAAGTAGTAATTTAATTAATGAAAGTGCTCAATTAATTACAGTGAAGCGAGAGTAATGTTATAACTTGTAAGTACTTGTGGTTATTTAATAAAATTGTCAATAAATAAGTGATTTGATATTGGCCCTGTTATTTGTCCTCGGGTCAGTCGTATTAGCCCTCGGTCTTCAGCCTAGGGCCAATACGACTGCCCTCGGACAAATTACAGGGCCAATATCAAATCACTTATTTATTTACATATAATCAATGTGCTTTTCATGTGAAATTTCACATGGACTTTTGTTAGAAATCAGTGTTGAAGATAATACAACCGAGATTTGAAACCAATCTCAAATCTTAAGCATCTGCTCAGTCGCCATTTCAGTCAATCAGATGCTTGAGATTTGAAACTGATCTCCAGATTGTTTTATCTTGGGCCCAGTTTGGAGAATTGAAATAACAAAATCACTATGATAGTGCAAAAAAGTGAGAAAAATCTAGTTTTAAATTTTCAGTTTTAGTGTTTTGAGTAAAAAGATTAAAAATAAAATACCAAAAGATACCGATGATTTCTGTACAGACAATCTTCCGAGTTATTAAGAAGGCAAATTTATTGACGTAAAACAGTTTAAAACTAAATTAAATTCGTCCTATCAAACGCCAAGTCTTGATATTTTTTTTGCCAATCAATGCATTGATAAAAACGAATCTATATTCATTGTAATTATGTATGAAAGTTGCGCAGAATCGCTCGGAAAATTGTTTTAAGATCGCTAGAGGCTGAACTAATTCCTTCGTTGTTTTAATAAAATTTCATATAAAGCATGATTGCTTCCTTTATAATCCATCACTTGATTTCTTGAAAGTGCATTAATTTTGATGATAGGCCAAAGAATCCTGAAGACAAATATTAAAAAACGTTTTTTATTTAAATTTCATTTACAAAGGAGTGAAATATTATATAAATGTAAATGTAATTTATTGTCAAATTCTGAAAATTCACCCCTATTCACAGCAAAATGTAGCTAAGAAAATGGTGCTTTTGTTCATAATATGACCAATTTCCAAAAAAAAAATAAACAAAGTAAACAATTCACAAAAATTAGAACAGAGATGGTGACCTCCTAAGGTCCCTTGCAAAACATTTTAGATAGAAATATTTTATCGCATTTTTAAAGGGTTCCTTTGTGGTAACCCATGTAATATACGTGGCTTTTTGGTTGTTGGATAATTGGTGGGTGTTTGTATTACAAAAAGCACAAAATTAATAGCAACATACTTTGTCAGTTAAATTGGATCTAGTTTCGTATGTAAAAGATGACAATAACAAAGGCTGTAACAAGAAAGAGATTTGCAATAAGGTTTCTCACATTATTGTACAACTATTAAAAATGGATTCATTCAACTCTAGCGTTTCTATTTATGATACCGAGTTGTTTTTTAGTGTTTCAGTGATCTTTAAAAGCAATCGTTAAGTGTAACGCAGCAGCAGAAAGTAATATATATTATATTAATGACATTTACGCACATATTTAAAAACTGAAATTTTATTTTTTTTAATCTGACAATTATAATAATAAATGATGCTTTTCAACCATATCTGCAATTAATTGGGCGGCTGATAAGGAACTGAGTTCAAACAACGTATGCAAATAAAAGCCTAAGGTTCTGTAACTCGAACTGGATTGTTTTATTATCTTATAAATTACTTATTTCACTATCTGTACAAAGTGGAAATCGTGACTAAGCGTCTGCAATATGGCGGATTGTAACGTATTTAACACTCAGTCTGAGTCCATCACTGGATTGCTTGAGCAACAGGGTTGACCTGTCGTTATTTCAGCCAATCAGATACTTGAGATTTGAGACAGGTATCCATGCTCAATTATATAACCTTAGGCACAGAATTGATGTGGATTCTAACCACAGTGGCACTGCACAGGCAGATCGCACAGAGGTGTTTATCCTACCGCACTGATAAAACAAATAAGTTCGCAACAAATACAATCTTGGGATGAAAGCGAAAATATTCTAAATGATTTGAAATAAAGAAGCAGATAGCATTTGTTCGCTTTCATCCCCTTGACATTTTAAAGATACATTTGATTTTTACATGTACTCAAACCCCTTAGTATCAAGGATATATGTCGTATTAGTTCAGAATCCGGACTAAAATAATGTCTGATACTGTTGGATATATCTAATAATATTTAAAGACATCCACAATGCTTTGAACGACAAAATTCTACCAGACTATTCGCCTTAAGCTAGTCAGGATGATGTTTAACGTAGTATGAGAAGAGATCAGATGTTGCAAATAAAGCGCTTTGTAAAGAGAAGTATTTTGACTGGTGGTTTGAATGATGGTTATTATTACCAGAAAGGCATCTAGAATGGCGGTGTTTATCTCCTATTGGCGAAATAATCTAATTCTCTTAAACCTGTTTGAAGTCACGTATATTTATGTTTCGTAAAATTTCAAGGTAAAACATTTCTGTTAACGAGGTAAATATGATCTTTTCTAATTTTCATGTGAAACGTATGTGGATTCAGAAATAAAGCAAAACAAACTTAACAATACAACTTCATTTAGTATTATGTGCGGAGACTGTATATTGTTATATTGTAAAAAAGGTTCTTGGCGTGAAATTGTTGAATTTGGCTTTTGTGCGCTAATTTATGTCCGCTCGATATTTTCATTTGCTCATACACGTGGAAATAAGGTCATGTGAAATAAAATAATAATAAAATAAGCCAAGACGGAGACGAGCTACTACAAACGTCAACTATGCTAGCTTTGTTTTCTCACAGGCCTTTTCAAGAAATCATACCATTGCTTTCTTATTCTGAAGAGCCAAGGGGGACAAATAAAACTGAGAAAAGTATGTCTTTTTTAAGATTTTTACTGTCCCCAATGGAGAGTCTCAAATAAAAAGTGTGTCAAATGTGTGATTTGATTACCTCAATAAATGGACATAGAGTGCAAATGGCCAGTCGATTCGTGTGTTATCCAGAAAAAAAACTTGATATAATCCTATAATTGAATTTGGCTTTAAGAACTTTTAAAACTGATCGTTCCGGAAAACAGTGCCAAAGACAGTCTTAGTAATATCCAGCTTATAGAATAAAGTTTAAAGAAATAAAGCAGACAGGCAAGATTAAAGGTAGGGGGTTCCTATACAGGATAATTTTATTATTATTATTATTATTATTATTATTATTATTATAAAAATTATTATTTTATCCGACGCAAGGCGGAAGTTAAAAATTTGTGCGAGAAAGTCACTAAAGTTTCGCTCAAAGATGCTTTATCAACTTATTTCTTTACGTTGTTTGATTTGGAACGTCCCTGATTGAATTATCATCCATCAGACCAGACGACACTTAAATCCTAGCGATTTCATAATTCACTTGACTAATTTAATAAAATTTAAGTTTTGAGAAAATTGTATTCAGTGATTAGGTAAAGTAATGCAATCCCTGCCAATATATTACACGTTTATTGCCATTGTGATGACCACTGGAAAATTAAAACAATTAATAAACATGATTTCTTGTTAATTATTAAGTAAAGCTGTATTTTTTTAATAATGGTTTATTGCAAAACAGTTATCATACTTGAATGGTCCAATGTATTAGCTGAGATGCAATTTTTGTTAAATTTTCATTGTAAATTCTATTGATTCTGATTTTGGAACTAGCATTAATATAAAAAACCACATTGAATGTTCCATATTCACCGTCATGTACATACTATTGTTTATTATGGATCAAAATGTGGTATTTTTGCTTGTGGGATATAATATGCATTTGAGACTCAATATTTCAGACCAAATATGTCATCACATTTGAAGCATTTGGTGGCATTTTATGTTAACTTTACATCTATTTCAATTGAACAGAACCATTGCTACTGTCGTAAGGCGGCTGTAAAATTTCTCCACGTATATTGAATCAAGTCTATTATGATTTATGATTCATTCCTTTCATTTTTCAGTAATTACGTTACTTATGGTGATTTAAAGTATTCCAAAAACATTTTACATCTATTCTAGCTTTGTTCGATTCGGGTGGTTGTCTTAATTTTCGATCAAGTATAGAGAGACTGCAATAAGTTCATATTTTGGCACCATGTTCTGTGGCTTTCAAAATAAGCATTCATCTATTATACAATGAATTTTCAAGCAGATTTGTTTTTATGGCAGTTGATCCTAAATTCGCCATTCTCACAACTTTTATACTGCCAATTTTTTTCTGTATATAAGCGTAAATATCGTAACGTTTTTAGGCTCATACACGCCAATTAAACATTCGCTGCACAACCTAAACGGGAACAAATAAAAATGAACAAACGCCATTTGAGATCGAAAACACTTATTGGTTTGCAAAGAGTGAGTATGACCAACAATTTTCATATATTAAACACATTGCATTTCAGTCTAGATCGTTTTCCCCCTGAAAGCATTTTCCATTAAAACAATTTTATATTGTTTTTCAACAAACTGTCATTTCGACTTAATTTTTTATTAGCTTTGTCTATGTTGCGTATAAATCAAATACCCAATGCTGGTGGCCGACAACCACATTTCGAATCCTGAAACTTCTACATAAATGATTGATACTCAGTTTTAAAAGGTAAAGTAAAATCCTAAACATTTGTTGGGAACTGATTCTCTCGGAATTCTTGGACAGATCGGCCCACGAATTTAAATCAAGTCAATGTACACCAAACATTAAAGGCAGTTCATTCACCTATAACAACATCATCTAGATTTCTACTTTTTCTTCAATATTAAATTTATGATTTATATGTGTCTGTAACTTCTCAATATAATGATCACATTAAATTTACTGTCACAAATGGCAGAAAAAACAAGTTCTGGTTAGGAAAAAACACACTATTTAATTTAGCCGAAGACGCACAGATGGGGGGGGGGGGATTTTAACTAGGATAACCAAATTTTGTGTTTTAAAAATATCTCTGTTTTGAAGAAGTAACGTTTTAAATTTGTGTTCAAATTTTATTGATTGTTTCCAAAAAAATAAAGTTGTATGTTTTTCTTCCTTCTTTGGTATCTTGTAAGGGGTTCATTTAAAACCGAAAAAGTAATTCTGAGTATTTTCAGATTGTCTGGCTTTTAACTGCATGAAATTCAGTTTTAGAGAGTACATTTTGTAGATCGACTCATAAATAGAATTATGCGCAACATGGAACTACTTTCTGAAAGCAATCAATGAATTATGTGTAGCGATCGGTATTCGATTTCTACGCAACATTGAACTACTTTCTGATTTTTAGCAATCAATGATATGACAAGTTCGTTAAAGAAAAGGAATTTATTGTTTTCCAAGAAAAAAGTTCTGTCAGGAACAGTCAACATTCTTAAAAATGAAACCGTGATTTCATGAAGATTCTTTCATCCTTACATGACACTACATTTCCCGATTTTTGAAATAATCAAATTTGCTATCGAATACAAATTAATAAAGTCGGTTATATTCACTAGTTTGTAAACAAAATAGCCCGTAAATTTTTTGTAAGTTTGCTATGTTCTCCTTTTAGATGCGAAGCGATTGTTTTCTAGATATATCATAATGAGTTCTAAACCAAATCCAAGAAGGTGTCGACGGAGAAATGCTGGGCCAATATAATTCACATTTAGAATAAGATGTCCCTGATTCAGGTTGAATATATGCAAACTTGATGCGCCGATTCGAACAGTGAGGATGACTTGACTCATTTACTTAATTAATGATATTTGTTTGGTGTGGATTATTTTGGAAGAAAGAGTAAACACTTACCGAAAGACATGAACAGAGACGAAACTCTAATTCAAAACTATCCTCGATAATATTTTGACATTTTACGTTAACTTTTTGTGCATATTAAAATTAGTTGAATCCTAACGGCAGAACAGCTTTTTGTTAAGTCACTATTATATGGATGTTTTTTGCCTCTTTCACGCAACATTCGACAAAAACATTTCTGTTGTAAAGGATCTACCGTTTTCTCCCCCGTCTCCCTGCAAAAGAAATCTTCAAACGAGCAAACTGATTTCAGAATACTGTTTTTCAGCTGTTAGTATGCTATCATCAAGTCATCGCGCTTATATGACTACCCATTGCCATAAAATGGCTAATGTGTATACACTTGATTAATCAAAATTCTATCAATTAATTAATTAAAAAAGATTAAACTCATATACTAAACTGGGCCAATAAGAGAATTGTTGGGCTTATACGAGAACGTTTATAAATAAATTAATATATAGTTACTATATGAGATATTACATAATTTTTGGTTACACTTATTTAAGAAGAGAGAGAGAGAGCTTTTTGAAATAACATGACTTTGCCTTAATTCTATAAAGTATTTAAATATGAGTATTAAACACTGGAAAACAAAAGCGCCCTATCATATTACTCGATGTTGTAAATCTTCATTATTATTCGTTATTCCTAACGATGAAATTTTGACCTGTGATATGATGAACGCGAGCATTATGTGTTACAAATATCTCAGACGATATATAGAATGAGCAAACGTTCTGTGAAACGATCTTATCGATATATGGTTTGCTTTTTTGTTAAACTTAAAGAAGCATTTCGTCACATACATGTTGGGGGATATATGTATAATTTTTCATTAGCATCTTTACGATCATAATCTATCTCGGAATGTAAATGCTCTGGCTAACTTGGTTTACTTACTTATGATTTTTTTGTTCGCTATTCATGCAACTAAAATATATGCTAATAATAATTTTTCTGATAGATATGTCTTGTGCCCTTGAACACTAAAATTTGTCCAAATAATTTGCCCTAACTGTTACTCGAATTCCACTGAATCATTATGATTTTTTTGGAAATGCATGTTGACTACGAAATACAGTAAAGAACGAATCAGAAATTTTACCATGTTTTTTTTCCTTGTAAAATCTTGCAAAACTTTAAAATGACATAGCAAAGAGTTTTGCACAAGTCTCGCGAATTTCCTCATTTGTGCATAGTTTGAATTTAGCATTAGCAAAATGTAATATCCTTTAAATTGTGCCAACTAAAACTTGACATCCGATCACTTTCATTTTGTATTCCTTCAAAATTTTCCCTATTAGATTTTAGTCGACATGCAACTCTGTTATCCCCGAATCCATTTTTCTTGATTACATTTCCTTTTTAATATAATTTTGTTTTAATGTTGTTTTTATTTTATCTCATTTATCTCACATCAGGAAATGCACCATAATCTTTTATTCGGCTGACATTCAGAAAACAGAAGGAAACCATGTTGACAGATGATGCACATTTTTTCCGAATTAATTCAGGAATTCTACAAATTTAACATTAGTTTTTAAAGGATGTATTAAAATAAAAAGATCTATAGTTTCTTTGATACTGTAACCACGTTTTGCACGCCCCTTTAAAAACAAATTGAAATTTGGGAACATGATCGGCGGACGGACGGCGTTCACAAAGTCGTCTGCTAATTAACTTTATAAATCTATGATTTTATAGCAGGTGTTAAGTGCCGTGCAAGGGCTGTAAAAAAGTCTCCTAGTGCTTCACTCAAGTGTATTTATCAGTTTCAATTACCACCCCTGATGGTAATATGATAATTTCAAACAATGCAGATTGTCAGTCATTGTGGATGGCAGTATATAGGCAAACTTGAACTATTCCTTTTGGGGGTAGGATACGGATGATATGTACTGTGTCTGTCTATTTCATGGTTGTCTAGGCGCTGTCGCCGCATTTTGTTGCTTTTGGGTTATCTATATCTTTATTTGGGTTCTCTATTTTTTATCAATCTTCAGAAATTATCATATGGTGTTTTTCAACTCAATATGATGTTATCAATGTTTTAAAACTATACAGTCCTGGTTATTCTACGAAATATCCCAACATTTAATATATGAAACTTGTTAGATAATATGCGTTTGCTTCTTCACAATTGAAGAAAAGAGTGGTGGCATTCATGACAAATTGACACAATAATGTTGTTTGCTCCAGTTTTAGTTGGGGACATCTTAAAGCGACGTTGGTAAAACTGGGTTTATTATCTTGTGCACTGTACAGTTTCAATCTCTTTGTTATGTCTATGCCTGGATCTGGTAATATTAAATCATGTTCTCTATAAGTCATATATAACACCAAACAATCTCCGTGCAAGCATCAACGATAAAAACAGCGTTTGCCCAGCTACCTCTTAGCGCTCCTGCCTAGCTTCTGTTGTATGAGACCTTCTTGCATTACTATGACAACCTTCCCGCGAACCTACAGCGAGCGCCTTTCTCGAAACGCTTGGGCGTTTGTTTTGTGCATGATAAAAATGCGTGTTGTCGCTCGACGTTTAAAGCGATTCTTTGGCGTCTACTTTCGATGCCACTGTTGTGCTTCCGTGATGATTGCGATTGTTATTCGCGCACTTCGGCGTTCAGCATGAATAAGTATGTGACAGAGATTTGACAGATTAAACTCAATTACCTTAAAGAACCTTTTTGCGTAGGATAGGTTTTCGAGTTTAAAAAAAATAAATATAAAAAGTAACACATAAAACACCTGCTTACGATTTCTTGTCAGTTGCAATTACACTAACATTTATCGTCTTCTGTGATTGTTTACACCCGCTCTTTTGCCTAATTGGCCTAATCAACGAACACGAGTACTCATCCTGACACAAGTTACAATATTTCATTTGTTTTGGTTTAACCATTGCAGTTTATTTTCCAATGATTAACTTCATTCAACAGCTGACGCTGTGTCAAATCCATCAATGTCGAATCTCTTTCTGAACTTGAAAATACTTAAGCTGGAGGTATCGTGTATTTTGATTAACTTAGCAATTCCCCAAGCAAGACTAGACCGGTTACGATCAGGCATCAGGTAAATTGTGTTTTGCAGTTATTTACGGTAAAACTTGAAAAGAAAGTGTTGACCAGTACTTAAAAGTATCTCAGTAACAGTCCAAACTTTCATTAATACTGTTCCATCAAAGCCCCGCCCTACTTGCTGTGCATTCATTCATTATTGCTCTGGAAGATAAGATCAGCTGATGTTTCTGTAATTGGAACTTTCAACGCTTAATAAATTGTTCACACTATAACCTTTTAGGTGACAGCCTGGGCTGAAGGTAATAAAACTGAGATTAGAAACAAATCTCAAATTTCAAGCGACTGATCGCCATTTCAGCCCATCAGATGCTTGAGATTTGACACTGGTTTTCATGCTCAATTTTATAACCTTTGGCCCTGGATGCTATAATAAGCATGCTTGCACCTAGGATTTGTGCCCAGCTAATAACTCCTTTTTGATCAAAATAATAAATCAGATGAGTTTTTTTGTATTTCCATACATTCTGATTCTCTTTGAAATATTGTTGAAGTAAGTCATTATACTGTTGTTTTATTTACTCATTATAGTTAATTAATTAAACTGTTTTAACCCTGAAGCCGCATTTGTCCACTTTAAAAAGTCAAAGCAAAGACAAGAAGGTAATGAAGCCATGTTTCTATTGTAAAAGGATATGCAACTGTCAATTTTTTGAAAACAAGTGTTGTTTAAATAAGATAGATGAAAAAGGAATCTTTGAAAGCCACCGAACACGAATAGGAAAATATTGCAGGCTCGGGTTGATTGAGCATGTTCATGGTCAGTAATGGAAATGCATATTACTGCCCTCGCCGCCTAGCCCCTGGTGGAGCCAAGCTCAATATTTACAACAATATACAATTTAGATTCAACCCAAACGATGGTGTGTTCTCTTAAACCTTAAAATGCAAAACAGGTCAGAGACTCTGCAATCTGTGCGTTAGAGGCATTAACTCAATTAAAGACAGACATTTGATTTGCAATTTTTTAGCAAATAACATAAAGACTATCATCAAGGAATATAAACAATCACACAATTAAATTTTAAGGAAATCAAAGGGGATTGTAATATTTTTGTTAAATTTCTGATTGTTTTGTTGCATTGCATTTATAACAAATGATGCGTGAATCCATTTTAAACTGTTCTGGCGCAACGAATTCTGTAGTTTTGTAAATTTACATGGGGGGGGGGGGTCAATAAAATTTATTCGCTAATTAAAAAATTGTCAAAAAGTGTCCCCGACGATCAGATGCCATTTTTATATGTGGCCGGAGAACATGCCTGGTGTAACACTAAGTTCATAAAGTGAATGGTTTCGTATTAAGACAGTAAAAGTGAACTGAGAAGACCTATCAATTTATGACTTCAGTTTGTGATCAACACATATCCACGGTTTAACGAAACACTTTCGTTTCAAAAATATTTATTAGTAGAAGGAAACAACCGTTCCCTTTTTTTAATACTGATTAAAGGTTTCATAATTTGTAAACAGTACATATCGAATGCTTAACGCAACTGTCTCAATACACTTTTTAAAAATGTAAAGTAGCAGGAAACAACTGTTTGCGCTTTACCGGAGACTAGGCCGATTTGATAATAATACGCAAATACGCATTTGCATTGCTGATCATAAACAGGCTCAACCAAACCGAACCTTCAGTACCTAGATATTTTTCGTGTATATATATATATATATATACATATGTTGCTAATTAACTAAAACGTAACATTTTGCACGTTAAGGAAAATGTGACTTTGAAGATATTTTCTAACATTATTGATACTTTTTTTGGAAAGAATTTAAATTAACAGTTTTTTTTTAAATTTTGTAACATATTTTGACTATATAAAAAGCTTTTTACCGGCAAAATGCATACTTTTTAATCAATGTCGTAAGCATGTATGACGTCATTTCAAGAATTGACGTCATTATCATTGAGACAACTTTTCCCATGACGTGCCGCAAATCTTGTGCATAGTTATCAAGGTGCCCTAACCACGTGGTTTTTTGACGTCTTTTTTGGTATTACGGCAAGCATAAACCCATCGATTCAAATCTTTGAAGCATTGTAAGTATCTTATTGGTCCACCTAATAGTAAACAAATAAAATAAAATACTAGGTATTTGCTAGCCGTAATAACAAAAATGACGTCAAAACCACCACGTGGTATGACCACCTTGGTTATAGATTTTTCGAAGATAAAATGCAATGGCTTTAAAGAACGTGTGAGTTATTAATCTTAAAAAACACGGGATATTTGTGTTCATGTTAATGCGTTATTGTTCTTTACAATCCTAAATAATGTCTTGTGCTTGCAACGTTGCAGTGACCTTATCTCGTCCATTGCCCGTAAATGAAACGCTTGATAGGTCTATATGTGTTTTGCGGCCTTCCAATATCTGTCACTCATAATTTTTTAAAGAAAACTGCCCTGCCTATTTACGTGTGTGTTAACATTGAATTGGGATTATTTAAGGCAAGACGAATGGAAATAGATGAAAAGGGATCTTTAAACGCCAACGAACACGACAAATATAAAAATATTGCAGGCTCGGGTTAATTGAGTCTGTTCAGTAATGAAAATGCATATTACTGAACACGCCGCCTGGGTTGAGCGCAACTCAGTATTGAGACAAATAAACAGTACAATTTTTATCCATCCCAAACGAACGAATGCATATGGCGGTGAGAAGGGAACCTTCACTGGGGTTCTAAAATAGATGAAAAGGGAACTTTGAAGACCCTCGATCATGACAAATATGAAAATATTCCAGGCTCGGTTTGATTGAGCCTGTTCATGGGCAGCAATGGAAATGCTTTTTACTGCCCACGGCGCCTAGCCCCGGGTTGAGCGCATCTCAATATTTACACCAATAAACAGTACAATTTTGATCCATCCCAAACGATGGTATGCATATGGCAGTGAACATAGAACCTTCATTAGTGTATTTTCAGATTAATAGCATTCCATGTTCAGCGGCGTATGGTCTCTAGATAAAAGAATGGGTTTGCCCTAAACGAGAAAACAATGCATTTAAATAATTCCCGTGAATATGATAAATCGAACTGAACGAGTGATATTACCATACTATGTTGTCGTTATATATCATCTTTCTGCTTCCTTTGAATCTGTTTCAACGATTACTGAATATTCTGTTAAAATTTTCCAGAGCTTAGTTTTTAAATAAAAAGACGCAGCTGAAAAGCATAATAATTTTAAAATTTAAGTCTTCTGTCAACCGGAGAGAAAATATTAAGAGTTTGTAGCAAAAAAAACTAAGATGGAATTGTTTTGTGTAGTCGTGATTGCAGGAATATGACTTCCTATTTTGCTTGACAATGCCATTAGCTTCTTATGTTTTGTGTGTTTGCGGGAAATCGCATGCAACATTGTGCAGCTGACGGATGGGCTGTAGTATAATCACCCACGAAACTTTACTTGTTTGTTAATGTCTGATCATACGGTGCAAGTCTGAGGTGAAACCCAAGAATCTGGTTTAAATTCCTACTGGTGAAATGTTTTGCAACTGAACTGTCTGAGGCGGAAACCCCTCAAGTTATTATTTCCGGTTATTGTTTGTGGTGTCTTTTTCTAAATAATTCATAATAATGATAATGATATCGTTTCTTTTATTCCTTCCGGCTGTGTGGACAGGAAGTGTTTTACCGAATATGTTCCTGGTATATATTTTAATTCCTTATAGACAGTTTTGCAACTCGGCTTTAAATGTTATGTTCCATGAATTAGATTATGTTACTTTTTCATTGCTGTCAATTTCCGGACTTCGTCAAATGAGTGACGTGTTTTGGTTCTGAGCAAATTAGTCTCAGACAAATGTCTTTTCCCTGAAGGAGTTATTACGTGACCTCAATTTGATAAGAATATAAAACGTCATAACAAAATGTGTTCTTTGGAATTGAACCTCATCCCTAGAAATAAAGTTGCAAGATTAGATACAAGTACAAATGTTCTTATTTTCTTTCCCCTAGTGGATTGACTTTTCAATGTTTTGATGGCGTTTATACGTTTTGTAACGATGTGTTTCATGATGTTGAATATTTTCCAAAACTGATTAGTAATACGCTTTTTTTTTCATTTTTAGGTCAGATAAAAACTGATTTTCTGCTTATATTTTTTAATCTTGTAGATGCTATTGTTATACGCATGTGCCAGATTTATTCAAATTTCGATGCATTTATTATTTATTAATATACATTGGACCTCACATTAGATGATTATATTACCTTACATTAGATGATTAATTGTCGAGTGTGATTTTATTTTAAATTGTGGAAACTATAGTTTCTACAATTTAAAATCACACTCAACATTTAAAAACCTTTTTGCTAGACTAATATATATATATCCGGAGGCATTATAATTGTAAATACATTATGGAATATTATACAATATGCAATATGTAGGTTTGTATTTGTCGAGTTGGGTATGTAAACAATATCACTCGAGACCGAAGGTCGAGCGTGATGTGGTTTACTTACGCAACGAGAAATAATACAAACCTACAGATTGCATACTGGTATAATGTTCCTTTTATTATATACCCTTATTTCACTGCCAATTAAATTGATCAAATGTTTACATTTTCAAGCGTCATGATCGATTTTGTCAGATAAAGAATTCTTTAACTTTCAAATCTTTGAAGGACTAAAAAAAATAACAGCAAAATGTGGACAAGACCCGAAGATGCTGGAAGTGTTTACCGTGGTATTCGAAATGTAACGACTAAGATTTGAAAGTGTTTCATTCTTATACCACAGCAACGAGATACATCGAATCAAAGGGTCATGCTTTAAACAGAAAATAGGAAGGATTGTTGCAAATGGATATTTAAATTGGGATAGTTGAACGGTTTGTACACTTTTTTCGCTCCTTAAAAAGTAGTCGTTTGCTTGTTCTATTTATATCCGCAATGACTATCTATTTAATTAACTTTCTTTCACATTTTTGACGATTTCATAATATTTTTATTTGTAAAGACCGTGAAATCAATGATTATTTTTAAAGAGTGTCATTGGAGTCAACAAATCCAAATTATTGAAAATATCGCGGTTTGAAATTTTCCATTTTGAAACCTAGAAACTGCATAAATACAGAATCGGAAAATTGGACAATGTTCAATACGGAATTTTTAATTTGACGATCAAGATCTTAATTTATTCTAAATTCATGATATTATAGACATAGATAAACAAGTACTCCCGAATGAAAAGAACATTTAACTAACTTCAAAATTCATCGATGACAAAACCAGATGGGTGGGAAGCAACCATAATGTATTCGCTGTCAAATACTAGCCTCGAGTGATTCAAAGTAACGAAAATTCGGAATATAAAACACATTTGCACGAAAAATACATGCGAAACGTCCAAAAAACCGGGAAAACCATAAACCTAGCAAATTCTACATAGACTGGCTACATACTCCATATAGACTGTCACAAAGCGTAACAATGTCAAACGTGAATAATTTTATTTTACTCAGTCATAAACATTGAGTCTTTCAAGTGAAAGTAAAGACTGAGTATCTGCAAATTATGAGTACAGTGCCCAAGGTTATAAAGCTTAGCATGGAAACCAGTCTCAAATCTCAAGCATCCGATTGGCTGAAATGGCGACCAGTCGCCATTTCAGCCAATCAGATGCTTGAGATTTGAGACTGGTTTCCAAACTCAGTTTTATAACCTTCAGCCCAGGTATGCAGAGTACATTAAATACTGTAGAAATGGAGGGTCACGATAGGAAAACAATATGTTATTAAATATTTACTGGCCGATAGTTTCCGTCATATTCCGGCCATGTGGACATTGGAAATCGTCATCACACTCACTATTATTTGCGAAGCTAGTCGAAAAGAGAACCGGCTAAGAAAAGAAGAAGGGTATATCGATCTCCCAGCACCAACTGTAATTATATATTTTGGAAAAATGTGCAAGAGCCACAATACCCACAAAATAACAACGTACACGATAGTACATTGTATATCGTCAAAAGTAAAAAACGATAAACGTAATTTTGATCAAACTCAGAGCGATTCCGAAATTGATTGAAAAGGGGGTCGGACTGCAACAAAACTTTTATCAAAAAAATAGATGTTTGTGGTATATACACTTTTGTTTATTAATGACTTGGATTTCAACTTAGGTAATAAAAAATCTACGCGTGCCAACATGCCCGGTCCGATGTTCTTCACCTATTGGACAGATAACGAAGTATATCGGGTCGTGCATGATACTCGCCTTTCAACAGCACGAAACTGTTACAATTCAAATTAAAAGTTAGAAAAAAGGTGTATAGAAGCTTTTTAAGTTAGAGAGAAATTTAATGTTAAATCTAGTACATTTATGTCTCATTTGTTTTCTTGTTGCATTCATTTCCTTGTTTTAAGATACCGTCATCGTATGAATATAAGCCGCTTTTTTTCCAGGATTCGGCGAAAAATAGTCGGCTATTGTTGCCTACGCTGATGCACGCGAGAACCGGCGATTCAAAATGGCGATCAGTCTGAAAACTAGGCCGCGGCCTATACATTGAGTTAGGCCTTTTTCACCCATTTTGGGGCTGCTGCTTGTACATCAATGCGGCTTATATTTAGACGATAACGGAATGTTTACAGGTGAGGACTAACTCCCCGAAAAACATAAAACCGAGTTGATGTTATGCTGAAAAGAACTGAAAATTAATTACATTTTTTGACATTTACCATCACTGACATTCGAAACATATTTCACACATCTATCTGTGAATTTATTGCATGAGCGACATTTACTATACTGACATTTAAATTTGATAACATATATCTATTTTGCAGCTGTATGAATAGATACACTATTATATTTGCAAATGTTACTTACCAAAACTTATATAGTGACTTAAAATTATCATTCTTTTTTTATTTTAAATAAGTTAACCTTTTGTATTACAATATCCATGTTCAGAACTGTTTTCGCATGGCTGTACCATGCCTGCAGCTGTAATTATTTTTGTGCACAAAGCAGCATATAACCCAAGCAAGTTAAAGCACCAGCCCTAAACTTAAGTAAGAATATACTGTTGAAAAATCATATTTGTCCATATAGACTCCAATATAGAAACTCTCTATCAGAACACAAAAGGTCCGATCGAATTCTTTCTTATAGACGGGATTTTTAATGATATTGTTAAATTATCGTTAACGAACTTTTAAGAAGCTAAATATAGTGGATGTATATTTCATGATATTTAGCACCGATTTTTGACGAAGAGACCACTTCATGCGCGATCTCGATTTCTGTGACGTTTCGGAAATCCTACTTTCGCTTTTAGTCGCGCGGACCAAATTTATTTTAGTAAATTATAATTTAATTAGCCGGAAAAATAATGCAAATTTGTGCCTATAGTTCCAAATACATGTAATATTTCATACAAGAGCGGGTTAAATTGAAGTAATGCCGCTTTAAGTGGTTCGCCAGAGACGCGCAAGTATATAACGTTTGCTTGTCCGTAAAATGTTTTGGCGGTGGTGGTGGTTAATGTCGTTGGCTGGCAATCTCAGACCCCTCATTAATGTGGTGCAGTGAATACCAACGGCTTCGTGAATAAAGGTGTGAGGAAGCTATTCAGCTATTTATCTACCTGACAGAGTTTTAAACTATTCCTTTTAAAAGATCTTCAACAAAGTTATGTATGTGTGTTTTTAAAAAATGAATTTCAATTGGTTTAAATAATTCATTGCGTCAAATGGTGATTTAAATGCTAAGAAAATATCACAAACTAGCAATAGAAAACAATTTTCATTCACTGGATAAACAGTTGTCTGCAGTTTTTTTAATTCTCTGAAGATGTCTTTTTTATTTGATCACTTAAGATTTTATTCCAAGATTTCAGAATGGTACAGACCATTCGACATCCAATGGTTTGCTACATTCATATCTCCGGACAGAGACGACAACTTAAGTGTAGTAGTCAACCAATGAAAATCAAATTTAAAATGGTGTCTTTATGCAAGGGCCCAAGATAATAAAACTGAGATTGGAGACTATTCTCAAAGATCAGTCGCCATTTCAGCCAATTAGATGCTTGAGATTTGAGAGTGGTCTCTTGATACAGTTTTATGATCTTAAGCCAAGGTCAAGGACAATGCCTACAGGAAATGAATTCACAGTTCCACACCACAGCGAAAGATATTAATTCCCCCCTCCCCGTAAAATCTTATAATAATTAACCAATTTCTTTGTTTAAATGTGTGGGTTATAATAAAAGTTAGGGACCTTAGATGTATTTCTTGTAGAGTATCATATAGAGGCATAAACAGATTCCCAGCTATTTTTTGTTAATTTTCTTCCTGGTTTTTACCACAATTCAAGTAACACAATTTTTGTGGTTGGCCTCGCCATTAAAACTTATCAGTCTGAGTATTCTGTTTTGAACACAATACATAAAAAGCAATGAAAATATTTATTTAAAACACGGGCAAAAACAAATTTCTTCCGTTAAAAGTTACAGGTGACTTGTTTAAAAGCACAAAGCTGCTTATTCACAGATCAAGGTTGAATACTTCAATAACTTAGATACGGGTAATATAAATTGTATAACTTTGTTGTACCCCTATACAGTAAATGAATAAAAAGAAGCGAATTCAGCCTAAATATTTGACTTATCTGCATATTTAAGGACATGCAGTGAGTGCATTGGAATTCACTTCTGCGTCAACTGTGTAAGAAAATTACTTCACCTTTATTTGTTAACATGTCTTCAACAGTTTAAAAAACAATGTTTGACATTTGAAAACCCCGAATCGTTCTCACAAGTAAAAAAGCACCTTTAAAGCAATTTCCGACGATCCCCTATTGGATTTTCCTTCATGTAAATTGCATTTCCTCCTTAATTAGCGCTAAGATTACATCTTATCGAAATGAAAACTCTTGCAAGATAAATAAACTTTAAATGATCCATTTATAAAGAACTATTTTTGTAGCATAACTTCTTTATAATTTATTTCGAGACAACCTAACGATTCTCATCAAAAGCACGCTTGTAAGAGAAAATAAAAACTTTATTAACAGGCTTATTTAAACCGAGCCTGAAATATTTTGACATTTTTGTCGTGTTCGGTGGCTTTTAATGTGTTTACCGTCTATTGAAATTGCTATAGAGATTTCTTTACAGATAGTTTTAAGATAATTCTACTTTATGAACCTGCAAGATCTGATCGAGCCACTCTCTTTCAAACCGGATAATATTGATATTAGATTAAGTACATCTATTTTATAATCAAGAGATAGGCAAACCTATGGGTACTAATTGTGCACCTCTTGTTATCAGGATCACATATATCATAATAATATCCACCCTTATAAAAGCAACACCTCAGACGCGAAATCTTTAACTTTCTGTTGAAATGATTTGAGAACTACCAAATAATATGATAAAAAGAGAAGATTTTGATTTAATATAATTTGTTAATTTTCCATCTTGATGTCGAAGTCCGATTTGTTACATCTTACGGGGTTTTTATTCCACAGTTTTTTTTCTTTTTAAGAGCTTGAATCAATGTCAAAGGTTTCAATTAACCCAATATTTATATAACCGAAAAAATACTTTTGGAACAGGGGTATCGTACTATAAATTAAGGAAAACGTTTTGTACATGTAAGTTTTTTCGCCGTTACCCAGGTTTAGTGAAAAGTTATTGCAGCTTAAAATTATTACTGCAATAATGTATTTCTCAATTAGTGCTTTATGGAAACTATAAATTAAAAAAATAAGCCAATATTTACTTCTCTACTTTTTTGTAAAGACCACCGGTTTGTTCAACAAAAAGAAAGGTCATCAAGATATTTTACAGCGCTTTGCATGGTTGGTGATAATCCCATCGATAGAAAATCGCTTTGCTTACCGCTATGTTTGCAACACGGTGGCATGGGTTTAAGAGTTTATGAAGATTTCTTCGGAACTCTTGGAAAAGAACTTAGAATATCTATTTATTTCTTTGATTGCTGATTTGACTCCAGATGCTCTTTTCAAAGTATCTATGGTATTTAATACCTATATTTTCGCTATAAGATACCGTTAGATTCTTATGTTTTATATGTTTGTGAGCATTTACATTTACCATTTTCAAGGTGATAGGCAGGTTGAAGTCAACAAAGACTACTTTTGCATGTTCCTGTAAAAACATAAATATACTAATCAAAATGTGATAAGGATCACTTTTTGAAATATGTATGTTTTTACGCTTATATTTTTACATCGTGTTTCAGTTCAAATATTATACTCAGATTACTAACTTATAGGTTTTATCAAAATTAATAAACAATTAAAAATTAAAAAACTTAATGTTTCATAAACTGTTCGAAATGTTAACCAAAGAAACCAATAATAATTACAGACTACAAAAGTGGCCCATATCAAATTTTAAGTAGTATATCTTTTTACAATAAAAATTGCCTGAGTTACTGCTGCATTTATTATATAATTATACTGTATAAAATATTTCATAATGTCAAGATATATGACCTTCAAATGCAAACTTCAAAACCAGAACAAAAATGATGGATGATGATTTTTGATAATAAACAGATAAAAAAAAAGCCATTAGAGGAGTTGATTTGATCGTTTTATATGACAAACAGGTAATAAAATGTTTTGTAGATTTATATTTCATTAACATTTAGGCAAAACCTCTTAAATTTGGTACTAAGGTGCTATTCTATTTATGTTTAATGAAACTTTATTAAGCTTTAAGGTTCACAGGTTACTTTAAATGTGCGATTTTTCAAAAAAGAAACACTCACTTTATGTTGTGATTACTTACCCGTTTTATATCTTGAATGTTTCTATTGTGTTTCAAAAACCATACAAAATATTGTAATTAGCATTCCTTATCAATAAATACTTCCAATAAATAATAAATAGTCTAAGAGCTAAATGCTAAAAGAAAATGTTGGGAAACACTTACAAATTTAGAGTAAATTATTGTATATTGCAAATATTTGTTATGAAATCAACAATTTAAACGTTATGCATCAGTCCTGCCAATAAAGATTTTGCAATGCTGTTTTGATATTGTATAAACGTTCAAAATAAAACTCAATATCATTTGAACTATGAGCTTTTGCAACGTATACTATTTGTAATAAATTGCACCAGCCTTAAGCGATCCGCCAATATCTGATTATCCGCTTGTATGCGAAGGTTTTCATCAACAAGTTAGTTTATTGGATGCTTGACAAGAAACCAGTCGCGAGTGAAACATGCACGTTATACAGCGAACAACTGTTTAAAATGTTAATTTTTACTGATTAACATGAGAATTATAATTAATGTCGTTGATATTGAATTTTGATGTCATGTTATTATTTTAAGAAAAGACCTTTACAAGTCAAAGATTTCTTGCATTTTTAAGTGCTTATAAATTCGACATGTGAGGTGTGTATTTTCTTTGTAGAGATGCAACCAATAAATAATAGTGTAAACTTTCTGGATGGATCGTTTAACATTAACTTTACAACGTATGGCATAAAAAACTTTAATGATACACCTTATTTTAGCAATGGGTCATTCAGCAACGGTACTACTTGGAATTACTCTGGTGGATTTAATAACCCCTTTAAACGCACATATTTTCGAGCGATGTTCATCGTTATATATTCGGTGGTATTTACACTCTGTATTATCGGTATGTTGTCTTTCTTGTTTTCTTCAATAATTGTGTAATAACGATCGTCTATAAAGTTAAGCTTTCAAATTGTGCACCGCCTTACCGTTTAAAAACTCACAAACTTACAAAATCTTAACCTTCAATTTGCTAAAATTTACTCTTTGACTTCAGGGGCTCTGTTCTCAGGTAGTTCATTGAGTACCCACTTTTTTGCTTGACAGTGTTATTAGCTTCATATGTTTTAGCATGCAACGTTGAGTTGATTGGTCGGTCGGAGCAAATTACTAAATACACATTGTACTTGTTTGCTTATATAAGAACCTGAAGGTGCAAGGTCGGTGCAACTTAAAACCTGGTTAAAACCCTCAGTTGCAATTGTTTTGCCACTGACTGTTCTAAGGCGGTACTCTCTCAGGTTCTCCACTTTGCTCATTGTTTGTGGTGTCTTATTTAAAATAGACCATTTTATAAACGTATGCTCTCTTTTTGTATTTACATTTTAACAGCACTGGGAGTCAGTGATTTCTGGGTGTGACAATTCCTGATATTCATATTTCGTTTGTTGATTATACTCAAGGCAATGGGTGGAAACTTGAGCCACCTGTCTTCTCGCGAGATATCCTGGTTACCTGCATCGATGTACCATGACAGCTTAGTGACTAATTATGCAGAAAAGTATTCCTTAAGCTGAAAATAAATTTGTTTTGTTTGTTTTGAAATTTCATTCTGAAAGTAAACAATTAGTTTTCATAATTTATAATAATTTCGTCTGAAGACGTTGATAAAACTGGTGCCGTAAAAAATTAAAATTCTTCATCACCGGCTATTATTTGTTTCCATTTTAAGTACGATAATAAATTAAAAAAATGTTGGTTGATGATAAGGCGAAATATCAATATGCATTTTACAAAAAAAGATAAATAAACGGATTTTAAAGAATACAGAATTTCTTCCTCTTCGCCATTACAAAGCAACATCTTGAGAATAATTGTGGCATTTTAAATCGGATGCGGAAAGCTTATGTAAATGTTAGTGGCTGTTTACTGATTGTATCTGAAATAGTACTTATAGCTAGTTTAACTGATAACAACACATTACTTGATACTAAATGTGTGAAAATACATACAAACTGGCATTAACTCGACATAATGATTTGTTTTCAAATCTAATGTAACGCTGCTAATTGGTGATTAGATTGTAATTGCAATGAAACATGCCATTTTGTGATTTGTACAACCTAAATAATGGACAGACATTCTCTCAATACATTTTGCTCGCATATTTGTTTTTATAAAATTCGTGTTTTTTCATGTATCAACAGTATATTGCATCATACAATGCGTAAAGTCATGTGTAAAACAATTTCTGGTGAATATACTGTTACCTGTTTACACTAATAATATTTGTTGGAAATTTGAAAGGTTATTGTTTAAGCATTTGTTTGACCATTATCATATGATTGTGTTTGATAACCAAATCCAATCAATGCTATTAGACCATTGTGTCAAATATACTTTAGATCGTTGGCCTTGTTATAAGTGAGGTGAGTTGACCTACATGTGTTGAGTTTTTTTTCACTTGAGGATAACATTAACATTAAAACAGTCAGATTCAACTGTACTAGCAATCTCTAACGGCGATAGAAGTATTGTAGAAGAACCATTATTCACAACAAATGACATATTAGACGATAATTTTTCCCGAAGGATTTGTCAATTACAATATCCTCATGATTCAACGTAATCTGCGAATCTCAGTGTGGCAGTTTGAAGAGGTATTATAATAATAAGCACCTTAACTGTCGCGACCAATCGACCAAAAATCGCTTTCAAAGAAATAAAAGAAATAAAGTAGTAAAAAATATTGAGCATACATTTAAGATTAAGATTATATACCCAACAAAAAAGTTCTGCACACAAGTGCTCTTTTGCGTTAATTTTATAATATAGCAGATAACTGGTAGAAATACTTACATTTATATCAAATTAATTGTTTGCGGAGTTAAAGACAAAAACAGAATTAAAATTTGTTGGTAAATAACCGAGAACTATCATTTTGAGTATGAGAGGGGTCAACAGTCAAAAATTGCAAAATTTGCTGTATCGAGGTATAGGTGTGAAATCTATGAAATCAGTCAAAATTTCACTAGTGTCTGTTTTGTTTTATGCAATTATCATCATGCACTGTGATGCTAGTAACAGGAAGTAATCAATAGTTAATACCAAGCCATTTCCAGAATATAAGTTAAAATCAAACATAAGTTTTTATTAATTACATCACATTATATCACTTTGTCTCACTCATTGACATAAGGTGTGTTAACACAGTTTAGTGGTGACTCGAACAGTTTTCATTCTGTATTAATCAATCAAAGCATCTTGTTTATTAAGTGTATAAAATAACCAAACAATTCAATCAACATCTAATCTTAGAGAAAGACAGATCTGCATTGTTTGTTATTCAAATTAATTATTTCTCATGGTCAACAAGGAAGATTGTCGTTAATTTGACCTTAATGGCAAATGTTGGACCACACTGGCCACCTAGACGTCTTTCTAAAGAAGACAGAGCGCGTGAAGTAGGTCGGCTAGCTGATCTACCCAGTTATCTTGTTCACGAATGGATCGATCCTAATTCCACAAGTGGCTTCAACAATGAATTGCTTATAAAGTAGTGATCGGATTTTATTTCTGATTTTTTCACATTGTTAACTATGGATTGCTGATTTATTTGATATGTATCATTTTATTGTGTTTGGTGAAATTAAAAAGATTTTTTATAAAATGTCCAAGTGTGCACAACTTTTTTGGCCGCGTATATAACGAAAGACCTTTAAGGAGCATATTCACAAAGACATGATCATGAGCCAGAAAGGAATTGAAAAATAACATTGTGTTACTTATGTCGAATTTTAATGTCTTTGAATACAAAAATGATTACTGTAAGAATAGATATTTAATAGGTTTATGTCGAGGTTGTATAACTATTAGCACAGGTGAATGATTGACCATAATAACAATTTATGCAAAAACTTACTTTTCATTAACAGTTTTTACATAATGACATTGTATGGAAATTCACTTGAAGTGTCCTTGTTCACCGATATGTGTACACCATCGTTCGGGGATGCATCAAAAGTGTTATGTTTAGTTGCGTAAATACTGATTTGCGCAGAACCCGGTGCTTGGCGGCGGAGCAGTACTAATATGCATTTTCTATTCCTGGCCATGCTTTTATTCTGACAATATTCACATACATCTCATGAAATGTTTTGTGGTGCCTTGAATTAATTAATTTTTACGCAACCATCTCGAATGTGAGTTTTTTTTTTTTGTATTTCATTCTCATTATTTAATTAATACGTTGGTTAAAATGTATTCATATGTTTATCTGCCTATTATTTAGTCATCTGAGCAGAATGTTAATATTCGAGGTTTTTTTTTATTTTTAAAAGACACATCATTTGACCAATTTTGGCGTTATAAAGGCAGGAACTAAACACACCCAATCAACCGAGCCAAGGATCTATCTATCTGCGAAATGGTACCCAACTTAAAATTATAAACGCAGATTTTTTATCAGGTAAAATTTGTTTAGTGTCAGCTTTTCCGAGACATCAAAGTCCTCCTTATGATATTATTTTAAAGCTTATTACAGGACAAACGCAGTCATAAGGAGAAAGCCCTATAAGAATTAGAAAATACATCAATTAAGGAAGAAAAAATAGAGAGAGATTACTTTCTTTATCCGGGCATTTAACGAAGAAAGTGTTTCACTGCTAGATTGATTTCAAGGGACTTACGAAAACGTATGCATATTTTATAAGTTGAGATATAAATGGTTGTTCTTCCTGTATTATGAAGAATGTCTCACAATCTGATGATAAGTTTCAAATTGAAATGAAACCTGTTATTGTTTAGCTGTCATATATACATGCTTTAGGCCATAACACTTCCCTGTTTAATTTTCCGTATTCCTCTTATGGTTTTTAATGTTTTCTTCATACAAAAGATGATCAAGATTTACACCACCAAAGCCAAAGCCCATGGGTTATATTTGAAAGAACAGGATTTCTCTTTTCCACTTATAATTAAATTATTTCCAATGATGCCTCTAAATGACAAAAGACCAAATGACTTTGCTCTTTAGTTTGATCAACCGAAGTATAAACAAAGGAATTTATAATGATAATAATTAATTTCTTTTTCTGCAAATGACACCAACTTAGCCAAGTCATAATTCACATGAAATTGTAGATCTTTTATATAATTATACATATTGAATTTGTTGAAAGTACTTGGCGACTTTTTACAAACATGAAAAACAGTAGTGATAGTCTTAAAGCGACTGATCAAATACTTTAAGTGATGATGACTGGGATATTAAAATCCCCATATATGAAACAGATCGTGTTACTAAAAGATGAAAATGGACCTTTGAGTGCTACTGAACAAGTAAATTATGAAAATATTGCATGCTCGGTTGGATGGAATCCGTTCAAAGGCGGTATTGAAAATGCATATAATTACCCAAGCCGCCTTACACACGTTTGATCGCAACTCAATATTTACACTACAACAGTACAATTTCGATCCGTTCGAAACGAAGGTGTGCAAGTGGTGGTGAACGCTGAACCTTCAATGCGGTATTTTTAGATAAATATCATCCCACGTTCAGCGTCGTAAGGTTACCAGATTAAAGAAAAAGTTAAAGCACAGAAATACGTGTAAGTTCGGAAAATTAAAATAATTAGTAATAATCTGACACAGATTATTAAATCAACACTTCAATGTTCAAAATAGCATAAACGTGTTTAAGATTATCAGTAAATGTAGATCTGGAAGCCGTAACGTGTTTCAGATTATCAGTAAATATAGATCTGGAAGCCGTAACGTGTTTCAGATTATCAGTAAATGTAGATCTGGAAGCCGTAACGTGTTTCAGATTATCAGTAAATATAGATCTGGAAGCCGTAATGTGTTTCAGATTATCAGTAAATGTAGATCTGGAAGCCGTAACGTGTTTCAGATTATCAGTAAATATAGGTCTGGAAGCCGTAACGTGTTTCAGATTATCAGTTAATGTAGATCTGGAAGCCGTAACGTGTTTCAGATTATCAGTAAATGTAGATCTGGAAGCCGTAACGTGTTTCAGATTATCAGTAAATGTAAGTCTGGAAGCTGTAACGTGTTTCAGATTATCCGTAAATGTAGATCTGGAAGCCGTATTTCTTCTTTATATCGCATTTTTAATTGGGGCGCGTCACGGGAAAAGGTACCATCGGACAGTTGACGTCAATCTTTGAAATGACGTCATAAATTTGAGCAGACGACATTATTTATTATGCATTTTGCGGTAAAAATACCATTTCATTGTCAAATGTGTAATAAAATATCATTTTAGTAATAAGAAATTGGTTTATATTTGTAAATTCATTCTAAATTGAGTAAAAACTTAAATATCACTAAAAATGACCGAGGGTACTTTTCCCGTTACGTGCCCTAATTAAGACTGTCATATATCTTAGCCTAAAAACATTTAACAATTTCTCATACTTGAAATTTGACCTGACAAAATGTCTGTCTGAATTAGTGGTTAATTGATTTTCTTTGCGTATATCGGCTTGAGTAGCTATATCAATTTGAAATATTTCTGTACATTTACTTTATCCGTAACAATCAGACGGGTTGGCATGTTTAGTCGTTTAGATTTTAATAATCATAACAATTTCATACCAACTTTATTATTTAAACACATCTTGCTCTTCGCTAAGATTCTTCGGAATGTTTGCATTCTTGAATTCACTTTGTCGTCAGAATGGCTGTCCCAGCAGCCATTCAAAAGGTCTTGGTATCACAAATTCTTCTCCATATTTTGATTAGAATTGAGAATATTTCGGGCATTCACACATAATTTGTGCTGTCGAACGTCGTCAATTAACTATGATCGATAAATAAAAAGAAAATATCAAATCTCTAACGGCAAAATGTAGTGCAAAAAACTTAATAAATATATCTTTAATTTACTTCCGTTAAGAAAAGTTAGAAAATAGCTAGACATAAATATTGCCCAAAGCTCCACAGACAGTGCAAGCATAAAGACTCATCAACATAAAACATTATTTAACCTCGCCTCTGCCCGTTTAGGTTCTTATGTAAACAAACAAGTTGCCTTATTGAATTCGCCAGAACGTAACAGTGGTTCATGAAAAAAGAGTCACAATTAGAAAACTTCGCGTATTATTTTATACAAATCGAATCTGACATGAGTTGTCATGCAATACGAAGAATATTTAACGAGTAAAGGAAAATTTCCTGGAAGAGTTTTATTTTTTTTTATAAAATCACAACAAGTGTCACATTCCTTTTATCACATTCTTTCAAAATAAAGAAATCAATTAAAACAACCTCGAATAAAAAATATGCGCGGGGAACAGCGCGCGCTGTCTAGGCAACGGTAACTTGAAGTCACGATTCTCTTTATTTTGGCCCTAGAAGAATTTTGATGTATTTATTTTGATCATTGGCATTAAATTATTGGTTATGTTTGTAACCATGTAATCAATAACTCAAAAAAAACAAACAGGAAAAGTAAGCATCCAGTCGCAATAATCTGGCCTGTATTTCACGTGTGTGATCAAAATCTCTGCCATCAAAAGTGACGTAACAGACCACGTGATGATGAAACATAACATGCGACAATGTTAGAAAATGAATTATATTTTCAACGACTCCTATGAATATTTTTGGCCTGAGTTATTTTTGTATATTTTGGACGAATACTGAAGCTTGTGTCACTTTATAATTAAAATATATTTGTGAGATTAAAAATAAAAAATAACAAAATTCTGTTACAAATGCCCGTGGTCAGAGTGGTTTCTGTTATGTTAAGGGGAAGTTACAGCTGCGAGGATTTTTTTCTATAAAAAACATCAAATTGTTGTATTGTATTGCTAACGATGGTTGGCATGTGATCAAAGTACAGCTGCAGAAATGCGCATGTTTGCATATCTCTGGCTTATCTGATCTGTCATGCCAGGAATTTATCAACTTCGAGTGCATTAGCAATGGCATGCATATTTCACTGGTTTAACAAGAAACTACTCTGTCATTCATGTGATTTCATTTTTTATCTGGTTCAATTGCTGACTAAGCTATGTTTTGATTATAAATATGAAAAATTATTAATGACAAGACGCAAATATTACTGCTGTGGGGTATTATATTCGTAATTTTGTCTGAAAAAATGTGGAGCTCCGTGTTTGATTAAAAAGATCATGAAATGGCGAATTAACTTAGAATTAATATGAATCCAGTTTAGAGGCCATCGCAATACAAATATACTAAAAAGTTATTGTGTGATGTATAAATTTTATGTGAGAGTAGAAAGAAGAACATTGTAATCGACAATACTTTTTAAGCATTTCGCTGAAAAAATTTGAACTGCATTCATAATGTAACAAAATATATTTAACTGTTTAGATAATGAAATAAAGTTAGCAAAAGCAGAAAAGGCTATATTATCCCATAACAATGCTCGATTTGATGTAATTTACACGTAATAAGAAGATAAGATAAAGTACGGTACTTGCAAGCTAGAAACTTGGTCAGATTCATTAAAGAACATGACATGTCACAAGCCGTTTCGATTCAGTACCCCGTTAATGTTCTGTCCTCGTAAATTGTTTGTGATGAACTAACTCCCCAATTCACAGAAGTGTAGATAATGTAATTTACGACATATAAATACGCGTTGACGAGTTATTTTGTTTGCAAGAGCACCTAATTTATCTTTTGGGCCTTTTCATGACCCATTGTTTGTGTTGGTCTGGTAACCGAAAGAATTACTAGTCCAACTAAACTAAAAGGATAGTTTGAACTATAGTGACAATAGTAGTCTATACTAGAATAGTAATATCTTACTTACTCAAAATGAACGTGAGTTTAAAAAAGTAAGGATTTTGCTTTTCCTCTGCACGTCACTTGTGTTTTCCTACTTTTTATTGCATACCAGTTAAGTATTTCGCGTGTTTTACCGTGGAAAGAAAATCTTATCTCTTCCCTAGGGAAAAGATATCGTTCGCGTGCTACACGATTGACGTCACGTCTTAAGTATCTGACGTAATTTATTCAAGTTAGTTACGTTACTTAGAAAATTATGTTTATGTTAACGTCAATATTTCAGGGTAAGGAAACAAAATTTAATTTGTATACATATACACAAACGTTATGAACAGTAAAAGGTATGCAAACAAGTATCTGGCATGGGACATTCGGTAAAGATAGAAAAATCTGTCACCTCGGTGAACTGTTTTGGCGGGAACTCGGCACAGCCTCGTTCCCGAAAAACAGTTCCCCCTCGGTGACAGATTTTACCATCTTCACCTCACACTTATGCAAGATACTTATAATCTTTAACTTTATAGGTATGCTATTGGGAAGCGTGTTTAAGCAGAGACAACATGTCTATTTAACCACGATTACGTTGATATTTCAGGAAACTCCATGGTGCTCTTTGCAATAGCTAGAAGTCCCAGACTACGCACCATGACAAACTTTCTTCTTGCAAATCTGGCGATTGCTGACCTGAGTGTAGGGGCGTTTTGTATCCTCCCAAACCTGTTCACT
The DNA here is from genome assembly GCA_038501625.1 of Corbicula japonica. Classification (NCBI taxonomy): domain Eukaryota; kingdom Metazoa; phylum Mollusca; class Bivalvia; order Venerida; family Cyrenidae; genus Corbicula; species Corbicula japonica. The sequence continues at coordinate 3,364,855 of JAZAYU010000035.1, forward strand.
TTTCTACAGCCTAACTGGATCCTCGGAAAGGTAAGATAATAATAAACATGCCTTTTTTCTCGGGTCTCGACCAATTAGCGCAGTTTCCAAGGAATATGTTAAACAATCGCACAGTTATTAATAGTCTCAAACTAAGACAAATGATCGACGCGATTACACAAAGCTAATATATATGTCCGTTATGAAAGTATTAGGACTAGGTGATGAATTTCGTAGCAATCAACCTAAAATTAACTGAAATATCGGTTATTGTTGCCCGAACGTTGGAAATTTGTCAGACGTCTCAAAAGTGACATTAGTGGCATACTTTGAAGGCTTGAAGTTTCGAAACGGCGAAGAATACTAACATAGTAAGCATGCATCCAAATCAGCTATATGCTCGATTATATTAATGCGACATTTCGTGAGGAAACTCGAAAACGAAATTTCGAGCGCGTTCCACCTTAACAACACATTAGCAAAAAAAACCAACCATAATAAAAGTAGAAACACAGAATAAATCAATCTTATTTCCAATGAGGAATTCTTACAACAAATAACAACAACAATATATTACACACGCATGCATGCACGTACGCACGAACCCCACGCTTAACCAAAATCACAAGTGCAACATCAAACGCTAAGAATTAATCCGAGCAAAAAAATTATTTAGAACACATTTTGAAAATATTTTAAATTTTGAAAAGCTGTGATTGCCAGGACAAGAATCCCATAAAACCAAAACGCAGTAACCTAAATTCTTTTTTTAGAAATAAATAACGAGTACAGCGTGTTTGTGACAAATCTAATTTTGACGCTTATTTTACAAGAGGTAATTTGCTATCCGATTAAGAAACAAGATTGCAAATATTTCGTAGTGTCAGATTTTGTAATGCTTTATAAGTCATAACACAGGAACGCTTTTTTAGGTTGTCATGATACTTTAGTCTATTGTTGTTGTCATATTTGCATGGTAGATTATATGTTTCTATTCTGGAGAAAAAATTTTGCCAACCTTATCCAGTTAATATTTTTATCCGTTGTGGAAAAATAAATTAAAAGCAGTAATCTGTTTTTGGTTGCTTTTGTTTTATAATATGGTAGATGTCTAACCAAAAATATGTTGCAATTACTTTAGTCTCAGTATGAGTTTACTTTCATAAATGTAGCAATTATTGATAGACACATTTTAATCAATTCCGATAAATCAATTAAGGGACTTCACTCAAAATATTTTTGACTGTTAGATTTGACAGCTATGTAATGGTTTTGAATAGTGTTAGGAATCGACTGGAATTTCAGAATCGATTATCGGAGAAAATCGGCTTGTCTCAACCGATTGATAATCGGATAATCGGAACATGTTGTTTCATTAGCTTTTTTAGTTTTTGTTATAAACAAATCAGTAGAGACTGATTTAATATATGTTAAAATGGAAAATAAACACTGACAAACAGCACCACTCCTTTCTCACAGAGTCAACCTTTTCTCACACAAAAAATTGCAGAATTATTAAACTGAAAAAGGAGGGTTCAGTAAGCTCTGATATTGTATGCGGTATGGCTAGTTGTTGTACCGAGTATCAAAAATCGGAACTCAAATCGAAATTGGCTTTAAAATATCTTGGGTAACATAACCGTAACAAGCGTGATATTGTGGGTGGGTTATTATTTTCATACATTTATTTATGCGTAGGATTTCCTTCAAAGCGTGCAAATGACTCTGCTCATGTCTAAATTTTCTTTAACTGGAGCTCCATCTTTCATTTTTCGGAAGTAAAAATACTTCCAGACCCGGGAAGTCGTCTTTCCCGGGTAAGGAAAAAGGTCTTCGTTATTGTGCCATCCATTACTGTCTTGATGGATTACCTCCCTTCAGAAATAATCGAAAAGAAAACTACCGGCAAGCTACTACCGAAAAGAGAGAAAACATTCATCCGCCTAACCTAGCGACATCGATTCTGAACAATTGGACTCGATTGTCGCCGACGTTGAAGTTATCCGACTGATTATCGATTGTCGGCGACAATCGGGCAAACACTAGTTTTGAAAGACTGAACACATTCTCACATATGATCTGCCTTGGAATTCAAAACAATTATGAATATAATGTGTAATAAATAAAATAACACAGTTGTGCAATAAGTAAGATTTTTTTTTTTGGGGGGGGGGGGGGGGGGGGGGGAACGGCATAATTTAGCAATAGAAAATTTATTCATAGATTCACATCCAAATTTTGGGAAAAATGATGCGGGTGGGTTTTATGCTTTATTTTTCATTTATCATTCTCACTGTGAAATGTTCCTTCCCTCCAGTTTCTAACGACTTTGTGTTGTGCAAAGATAAATTAGCGTCTAGCCGACTATGAATTGCCGACTAGCAAATGTTTAATATTGCGTTTTCGTATTCGTAATGTTAATTTTGACGCAATCACTTTTTTTTCAACATATAAAACGTTCGGCCGTGATTTTCGAGAGGCGGGCGGGTATGAGAATCTAGGAATTTTTTTTCTATTGCCTTAATAAGCACTCACTCCATCGCAAATTCCAGTGCAAAGCCTTCAAATATTGAATTAAGTGCATCTGATACAACCTTAAAGTCATATTGACATTAGGTAGAAATGATTAAATCACATGATAGCACTACACCATCTCTCATCATATGCAGCTGTTGGGTTGTTAGATACTGGTGACCTTGTAACTTCTATGGACACCATATTTGACTGGGAAATCTCTAAAGTAGGGCGCCATTGACCATGGGAAGAAACTGAAATTAGAATGATCGCCAATAAAAATTTTTTCGCAGACTGTTTTAAAAGATCTTTATGTTATACTTTTACATTTAATTGACTGTTTAGATAAAATCTTATCTCGGCTAGTGAAATCCATAGGATGACGGTCGCTGAAACCAGTTTCACAGAATTTTTTTTGTATTGCTATAAAACGAACAACAATCGTTTCCTCAGAAGCGTTTGTTACTGGTAGTTAATTGAATATGCTGTAAAAGACAATTACCATTTATCATTCTTATCCATTTCTTATTTTAAACTCAATAATAAAATCCCATAAGAAATAAAACTATCTAACAAAAAAGACAACTTCTGATAACAAATTAACGTACCTGTCATCCCAATCTGACGACAATCGAGTTTCTTAAACACATTTTTTTAAAAACGGTTTACGTTTTGTGAAATCTTACATGTCTTTAGAATCATTTTCAATATCAATAGTATATAAAGAACGTCGTCAGCAATGTATAAAAAGTGAAATAAGGATATCAGGAAAGGCCACATCCAGCAGCCAAAGCCTCCCCACACAGATGCTTTGACCTTCAGCATATGGTTAAATAATTGTTTATGCAGAAAGATACACACAAAAAGACAAAAAAAAAAGAGATGAAAAAGTAATATATGCATATCAGGAATCGCCACACCCAAAAAACACATCCTCCCCACGCAGCGAAAAAGACGAGAGGAAGAGAGAGAGAGCATGTTTTATCTAACGATGTCAATTCATATAGGACACCACAAACAATTAAAGAAGAAGAGAACCTTTGGGGATATCGCCTTGGAACGGTCAGTGGCAAAACAACTTGCCACTGGGGGTTTAAACCAGGTTCTATGGTGCACCAACCTCACACTTGCCCCAAGAGAAACCGTATGTTCATTAAACAAATTCGCAATACAAATATTCCATAAACAAAGGCACAAACAACTTTTATCATGAAAAAGACCAAACATTTTACCTCAATTGGCCGGTCAGTTGCAACACTAATATAAATTATAAACTATTGTTCACAGTCTACCAGACGATTCGTATTAACAAATAGCATGTATATCAATACATTCTTAATCGAAATGTATTGTTTTATTATACATTTGTATATTAACTTTATATTATTTCGTTTTTTAGGCAATGTGCAAGATATACTACTTCATCTGGAATGTCAGTTATATAGCCAGTATTTTAGTCCTCACAGTCATCGCTGTAGAGCGATACATCGCTATTCTCCATCCACTGAAGGCGAGACGATATATGATCAACTTCCGGTTTCTTTTCTTGCAAATTTGTATATGGGCTATTGCTCTTGTATACAACATTCCACTCATAGTGTTCTACGATACAATATCTTTTCATGAAAGCAAAAAAGAGTATTGCTACGCTCCTTTAAACCATATGGAGAGCTTAAAATGGCTTAGTTTAGTCAATTTAATTCTTTGGTACTTTGTACCGTTAACGATAATAGGTTGTATATATTACCGCGTTATAAAATTATTGTGGAAAACGACAGTTGTTTCCGCTATGCGGTTATTGCCTTATCCAGAAGCAGGAAATCTTCCATCGGGACATACCTCATCTCGTATGACACATTTCAACAACGAATCAGAGCAGAAAATGTCGTCTTTGAAAAATGTGAGAACACATTCATCCGACGGTACGGCAGGAAATGTAGGACAATCAACATCTTCAAGCGAAGCGGAAAGGTTTGAGAACAAGGTCATTTTTACATTTAAAGGAAAACACGCAATAACTCTGGTGTGTGGACTTCGACGTAGAGATGAACATTCACCACAAGAAATCAAATGTTTTCTACCTGTTCAACCAACAGCGTCTCATTCTGGCTCGGAAGAACGTGAATCAGGTGTCAATTCAAGAGATGGCAATTCCGATACACTCAGAGTCAATACAATTTGCTCTTCTGAATATAGTTTCAGACAAAGCCGATATAGACAGACGTATTTGTCGAGTTCCCGGAGGGTAACTAAAGCTCGACGGAAAGTGATTCGCTTATTAATTTGTGTTGTTATTTGTTTCGGGGTTTGCGTGTTACCTCATATGATGCAAGTGCTCAATCACTATTGGATTTTATATATCATACCTCACTCTGTCAACACAATCTTATCACCTATTGCATTTATTGTTTTGTATTTAAAGTCCGTACTTAATCCGTTTTTATACGCTATGTTTTCCACGAATTTCCGAAGAGGTTTTAAAGAAGCCGTTCACTGCTGTAGAAAACGGGTTGATAAATTTAACGCTGAGGAAGTAAAATGATTATTTCACATGTGACAAATATCTCGCTAATATTTGTAATTTTACAAAGAATAAAGGAAGTAATTAACTTGTACGAATTATCCAAATTGAATATTACTGTTCCAGTTAATTTTTTGCGATTTAGAATTTTAGTTCTTGGCTATTAAAACGGTGTTTTTAATTTAATTGCAATGTTCTTGAATAGGTATTCATTTATCGAGGTTTTGGTTGACGGTGTCAAACAAATCAATACATTCAACAAATTATTTATATTTAATATATAGATACGAGGTAAAACGGCTCAATTCAACAAACGAACGCACGCACACACGTACGCGCGCACTCACCTCAAATAGACGCTCAGACGAAATAAATTGTAATTCACAATTGAGTTTTAAAAAAATTAATGTAAAAAAAGAGCAATTAAAGACCCGTTGCTGTGCTTTTTTCTTCAGTGATCAGCGTCTCAACCCTATAACATCGTTTCGGACCTGACAACCATTATATATTGAATATATAAATGACTTAAGTATCTAAAAAGATCTCTTTTATTATCATGTTTAATTATATAGTTACTACGTAATTCAAATTTCGAAAATCTTGAAGTTCTTAAACATACGTCAATCAATATATGCATCTTAATTTCAATTATCAAGCTGTAGATTTTAGACTTATTTTTAAATGGTAAACATATCTTAACAAAAGATGCTCAAAGAGATACCATTGTTTGCAAGAAAAAGATAATAGGTATAATCTGCACTGCTCATGAGCACGCTCAATAAAACCGCGCCTGTAATATGTTGATATCTGTCGTGTTCAGTGGCTTTCAAAGTTCCTTTATCATTATTTTATTTTTGAACCGAATTTTTAAAAGTTCTCAAGATTTGAAATTAATTTGATAAGCCCATCTTAAACCATAGCATTTTGAAAAAAAAACATGACGTTAATAATATTTTATCTTAAAAAGGACACCTTTCTGACGATAAAAGGTTCATCTTTACAAAGACTTATTTTTAATAAAGCTGTTTTTATGTACAAAGTAGCCCACAATGTCTTACCTGATTATATTTGCAATATGTATGTTCCTCGTGAGCAATTACAATTCGAAAATTATACATTACGATCCCATATTAACCATAATTTTTGTATTCCAATGCCACACTTAGAATTATATAAAAAATAGTTTATTTTATTCAGGCAGTTGTTTATGGAACAGAATTCCTAAAGAAATAAAAGATGCTTCTTCTGTAGACAACTTTAAAACTTTGTATCTAAAGTGGAATGGATGATTCATTGATTAGTTCCTTTTATATTTTATATTCACATTTTGATGTTAAGATAAGAAAAAATGTATAATATTGCCTCAATGAAACAGAAATGTGTTGAGGCATGTATATAAAAATACATTGTGTATTATTGATTTATGTTCTCAAATTTCTTAAATATTTAGTTCTTCCTTGCGAAAACGCAGTCACATAGGCCTCGCACACACACTCGCGCACCCACACACACGCTCACTCACACGCACACACATGCACGCACCTACCCATTAAATGCAACACCTAAACATTAACACAGATACATTATTTGCAGTTTCATTTCTTATTATAATATCAAATTGTATTTTGTGATATTGTTTTATTTATGATCACCGTGTTTATCTTAATCTGTTTATGTTAATACTTGTAAGGAGGGCCATATGGAAGATTAGTTTATTGCTAAATATGTCACCCTCTTTAAATAAAGAATTTACTTACTTACTTACTTACTTACTTACTCAACTTGTCTTTTTTTCAGAAGCATTACATGCTGGAAACATATCGCTAATTTTTCAGAAGCATTACATGCAGGAAACTTATCGCTAATTTTAACATGCGTTAGTTCTTATTGTAAATATTTATGATTTGACTGTATATGTCAATCACTTTACTGTTGAGGATGCATGTAACATTGATTTTGAGTCATTTGTTCATTAAAGCAAATTTTGGATGCTTATTTGAAGAACTCCTCATAGGTATATATAAATATGTCATTCTGTCCTATTCTTTTCTGTTCTATTTAGATGTTTAAGTTGACCAAGACCCCCCCCCGCCCCAGAAAAAAAAGTAAAATAAAACTGAGAATAGAAACCAGTCTTAAATCTCAAGGATTTGATTGGCTAAAATGGCGACGCGTCCCATTTCAGTTAATCAGATGCTTGAGATTTGAGACTGGTTTCAAATCTCAGTTTTACAATGTTCAGTAGAAGTGTAACGAGTAGTTCGCGTTTGGACATAATACTATTATAATATAATTGAAATTCATGTTTACATAATTGGATCTTAATTTGACTTTCTAGAATTTACCTGTATAAGAAATTCGTGAAGTTTATAAAATGTTCCTGTCATGATGTTTAATGTTGGGGAAAACGAAGACTTATTTAGAAACTCTGGAATGTTTTTCGACAGTAATTGACAGTAATATGTACTGTCTTAAGTTCTAAAGTCTTTGGGTTTTTTTGTTGGTTCTACTTGGAAACACTTTGTTAAACAGTGTTTTAGTGCTTTGCTTTATTTTATTAGTGATTTACCAGAATTTCTTTTTTAAAAATTGTAATTACTTTACAAGTGATATTTGAGTGTTCTGTGAACATTTTTAAAGCTGACATAATCCATGGTGAGTAAAATACTTACTGTTGATTACAGAATTATAAGGTTTTACATTTTATTTTGTTGTAACCTATACAATATCTTTCTTTAATAAGTTTTGAAGTTTTTTTGTTTATTGTTCACTGCTCGTGTTTTATTTGCGGTTGCTTTCAAGAAACAACTTGAACAAACCTACATAAATCATGGATAGTATAAATGTTAAATAAAATGTTTTTCTGTTCTTCGTTAACATTTACAACATTTCACTTAATATTCCATTTTATACACTATTCGTTACAATCGATCTGGTGTAATTTTATGCACTTATACATACTTTTATTCATCATTCAATATATACAGTGTGCGCACGTCTTGATATTTACCAAAGTGCTTATTGTTTAAAAATCTTAATTACTTGTTTTATTGGTATAACAGCTCCTTTGAGATTGTTTTAATAAAAAGACATTCACCAAATTACAAATGTAAATGATAAATTAATGTATTTTTATATGTATACTGAGAGGTGCTGCATGTAAAAGTTATTCATTCGTTTTGTTCCATATATTATCTTAGTGTTGTGACAATCATATTAAGATATTTTCCTTTCAAACTTTTCCAGTCGTTTTGTCAAAGTATTTTTCTAATTATTGGTAAATTAATACTTTTCCGATAAATTTTATTTGGATTTTAATACTTTTATTTAATAAATAATATGTTTTGCATAGTTGGTTATTATCACTGATGTAGTGCGCAAGCTTAAGATTAGTGGTGGAGATTATATCATATGCAAAGATGCTTCAAGACTACAAGATTAATTATTTTTCTGAAGAGGGCACGTTCTTCTTAAAAAATAGTGAAATATTAATATCAGGAATCGCAATGCTAAGAAAATACAACCTCCCCACGCAGCATAAAAGTAGAGAAAAAGAGAGCATGTGTTTACAGGAATATCAAATAAGACACCAAAAACAATTAACGAAAAAGGGAACGTTTGTGGTAACCGCCTTGGAACGGTCTACATGTTCTTGGAAAGGTCAGAGGTTTAAACCAGGTTCTAGGGTGCATCAACCTCACGCTTGCTCCAACAGGTTCTCATATAAACACACATTTAAAAAGTTGTCTTGGTGAAATAATCCAACCCACACACCAACTAGACAATGTTGCATGCAAAAGCGCACAACCATATAAAACAAAGGAAGCTAATAACATTGTAAAGTAAAAGGGCTGGTACCCAATGACCTAACCGAGACCAGAGCACCTACAGTTAATCAGCAAGAAAACGGTGACAGGGATAAAAGAAACATAAAACGAAACAAAAAATGCGACTACGTTCCTAGACTTACACGTTTCTTAGAAAAAAGTGAAATATTCATATCTCAAATCGCCACACTCACAAAACACAGACTCCCCACACAGCAAAAAAAGAAGAGAGGAAGAAAGAGCATGTCCGTTGTAAGTAAGCCATTTCAAATAAGACGCCACAAACAATTAACGAAAACGAGAACCCTTTGGGTTACCGCCTGGGAACGGTCAGTGGCAAAACAAATTGCCACTGTGGTTTTAAACCGGGTTTTAAGGTGCACCAACCTCACACTTGTCCCAACAGGTTCTCTTATCACAAAACAAGTACAAATTGTCTTGGTGAACTAATTCCAACCCAACCATCTCATAGGAGAACATTTGCGGATATGTAACCAAACTTTTTCAGTAATTCAGCGGGTAAAAATTGACAATGATATCTGGAGACCAATCGCAAATCTCTTTCTTTGCCTGAAATAGGGACCAATCTTCATTGCAGCCAATCAGATGCTAGAGATCTGAGAATTGTCTCCTGTAATAAATCAATTTTAATATGTATCACCCATCGCCTTTGCCCACGTTGTCCTCATTAATACAATCGCAAGATATAATGAGGATAAACATGACACATATCAAAATAATATTACATGTAGAATATTACGTTTATTCATAAAATGTAAAGATTACTCCGAAGCCATACTAACACGTTGGCAGCGCCTAGCAAACTATAAAAGAGACAAACGCTGTATATATCATCCATTTCCTTACTGCCATACACAATGGTAGGCATTCTGCATGGTTTGAAATTAGCATGTTACCATCAAGGGAGGTAATTAAAACTGATAAGTACACTTAAAAAATTAAACGCCTAAGTAAAAACTTGATTCTTTCCAAACTCGTGCTTTGATTTTTCTTCCCATAATTGAAAAAAGAAAAATGTCGCTCTCGAACCTTTTTTTTCTCAAGGACGAATACGTTTTGTTCTCAAATAATATTCCTAATGGGACATTACGTACATGTGGTGCTCAATTAAATATTTACAAACTATTTGGTTCTTCTTCAATAAATTTGTAAGAAACAATTAAATCGCCCTAGAAATTTAAAGTATCAAGTTTCTACTCTGATTCAAACCTAATTAGGTCGCAACGAAATGTCTAGATAAATATCTGCAATCAATTATCAACAGAAACAGTAAGTTTTACATTGGAATTACAAATATTATCGATTGCTGCAGTTAGGTTTGATTGCTTGCATAATGTGAATCCGTCAGGTTTTCATGGATTTCTATTAATGTCGTTTCTTTGAGCTTATATATGAGTTTGTATAGTCCTAAACTCCAAATAAATATGAACTTGTGATCATGTCATGTTGATTCGAAATGGAAAATGATCAACATTAATTTAGCTTCATTTTATGTTCGGAACCTTGGATTTTGAATTTTCAGATTGATTGTACGAATAACATGGAGAAATTAATGTCGTCTTTTATTTTATTTAATCTATAAATAAAATCTTCATAGAACAATGGTGCAGAAATATCCTGTTGCAATAATGATTTTAAACTGCAAAGGTACTTTTAATGAAATCAGGATAGGGCAATTTAACCTTTTTTTTTAAATATGTGGTACCGATATGTTTTTAAAGTTTTTCCATTAATATCCAGAGATAACGTTCAAAGAGAACATGTTGTGAAATATAAACCCCTTTAAGGTGTTGCACGTGGGACATCACCACGTTAAATGAACGAAATTAAAAAATCATGTAGTTAATCAAAGCATATCTTGTGTCATATTTTTTAGTTATGAAACCAGTTGCAATTGAAAAAATTAGGCCAAGGAAGTTTGCTTGCTTTTTTCAATTGTTTAAATTTTTATTGACCAAAGATGGAAAATGGTTACTTTCAATATTTCAGAAATTGTCAAGGTACCAAGTGTTGATAAAGGCTCTAATGTTAACCTGACATATAGCGCACAAGATTTGCCCAGAGTTTTCTAGGACCTCACGTACAAATGTGACTGTAACATTTGTAACAATATTAGCATGCATTTTCAGAGCATTTCAAACATCTGTGCGTTTTTAATACCCAGAATGTTCTAAGACCTGACGTACTAATGTTTCTGTAACATTCTTAGCATTTGTAACATCGCATTTCAAAAGAAATATACCAACATTACTTTTTACATACGTGACATTTGTAACAAAAAAGTGAAATATGCATATCAGGAATGGCCACATCCAGCAGACACAGTCTCCCCAGACAGCCAAAAAGTAGAGAGGAAAAGAGAGCATGGTATTACAATAATCAATTTCAAAATGGACGCCACAAACAATTATAGAAAGTGAGAACCCCAGGAGTTACCGCCTTGGAACGATCAGTGGCAAAACAAATTGCCACTAGGTGTTTAAACCAGGTTCTAGGGTGCACCAACCTCACACTTGCCCCAACAGGTTCTCGTATTACAAAACAAGTACAAGTTGTCTTGGTGAAATAACTCCAACCCACCCATCGGCTCAACAATGTTGCATACAAAAGCACACAAACATATAAAACATAAGAAGCTAATAGCATTGCAAAGCCAAAGGGCGGGCAATTTCAAAAGAAATAATCCAATAATATTTTTAACATGCGTAACATTTGTAAGATAGCATTTCAAAAGTGATAAACCAAAATTACTTTTAAAATGCGTGACATTTGTAACAAAGCAATTTCAAAATAAATAATCCAACAATACTTTTAATCTGGGTAACATTTGTAATATCGCATTTCAAAGAAATAAACCAAAAATACTTTCAACAAGCGTAACATTTGTAACATTGCTTTCCAAAAGATAAAAGCCAACACTACTTATTAGAGAGGATTGCAAGTCTTGATATAAATGCAATCTGTGTGATGGAGTGTCGCGGCTTTGTCATAAACTATGCTAATGAACAAAAGTCTCATCCGGTCTTAAATTTGCAACATATTACTCTGCTTGCAGTACTGGCTCAAATTCCAGAATTCTGCTTTCATTGAACGCATATAAATGTCATCTTTATGTGATAAAAACTTCTCGCTTTTAAAAGATATTATAGAAACCTGTACCGGATAAGACTTTTGTCCGCGAGTATATATTCCTTCTACAAAGCCCAAAGTCACACGAATGGTTTAGAGGTTATTGTGCCAATTTCTAGTTTGAATGCGTTTTTCATGAGTCACAATTCGTGATGTATAACTAAAGGGTCATTCCCCACCTGTCATTTTAAATATTTAAATTTAAAAACCAAAATGTTAAATTTGGGTTGAGCAGCTGGGCCTTTCTAAACGCCTTGACCTGTTGCGTGTTAACTGTTCTCGACCATTGACATTAAAATGGACATATCACATACGATTACTCGAACATATAATATGCCGATTCCGATCGAGGCAGCGCCTTCGTCCATCAAATAGAGTTGTAATTGTCTATAGTATCAATGTCAGGCTTGAAGCTTGGCGCTCGTATGTAAGTGATAAGAACTACGAACTATTGCATGCTAGGCGGAAATATTACTCTAATGATTTGCCTATAGACACAAGTCGATCAAGCCAAGTCTAACGAAAATTTGAGATGGACTGAAAAAACATGACTTACAATATTAACACAATAAGAAGGATTTTAAAAGGTACATTAACACTTAACTGGTATAATAAAATAAATTGTTTTTGCCTAAGTACCCTCGTGCAATAAGAACCTGAATATCGGTAGTAGTGTGAAAACTCAACTCACAAAGGCGACTCTGTCTTTACTTGTTTTGTGTTACGAGAACCTGTTGGGGCAAGTGTGAGGTTGGTGCACCCTAGAACCTGGTTTAAACCCCCAGTGGCAATTTGTTTTGCCACTGACCGTTCCAAGGCGGTATCCCCAAATGTTCTCTTTTTCGTTAATTGTTTGCGGCGTCCTTTTTGAATTGACATACTTATAAGTAGCATGCTCTCTTTTTCTTTTTCTCTTCTTTCTCGCTGCGTGGGGAGGCTGTGTTTTGTGTGTGGCGATTCCTGATATGCATATATTTCTTATTTATTATAGAATAATAAGTGTCTTCCACATTGCCAGTCTCAAACAAAGCATGACATTTACGCCTGTAATTTGTTACACAGCCGTCAGTAAGTTGTCTTTAAGCGATAAAAATTCGTGATTAGCCTGAACGATGTACATAAAGCTATCCGATATCTATCTTATATCGTTATTGTGGATTTAGTATACTCTATTTGAAGAATGAAGCTGGCTATATTCGTGTATGGATTAATAATTCACAAACAAACTCGAGGACAAAAATCAATTAAGTAGTATTTAATACGATAAAAAAATCTAACATACACCCAAACATGTTTTGTGGCTCAACATGTCAGAATTTCATTGAACCCTCCATTAAACCCTAGATAAATGATTTGTTCAAAAGATAGAACCGTTGATTTTTCTCTTTAAAAGGAATAAAAGGCCATGTAAATACAAGCGGACCACAATGCTGATTTATCTAGAACATTCCCAGTTAGAATCATATTGGAGTTTAGTTTATTATTCAATAAACAATCAATAACAGCAACTTTACATTTGCCTTTTGTCATAGATGAGAAAAATTAACGCTGCATAATGACATATACTAAAAAAACGTTAATATAAATTAACAAGGATAACGGAGACAATAACACCGTATTTTTTGCCATCATTCCACCCATCCTTCATTACATTGTTTCCTAATTATGTCTCTGATCATTGTGTTAATCTTTTTTACCTGGGCCCAAGATCATAAAACTGAGATTTGAAACCAGTCTCAAATCTCAAGCTTCTGATTGGCGGAAAAGCGACTGGTCGCCATTACAGACAATCAGATGCTTGAGATTTGAGACTGGTCTGCAATCTCAATTTTATGATCTTGGACCCTTGTTCGATCATAGAATTTTATTCTAAAGTGATTTAACATGTTCTATGTAAATACAATTAAAATTCACCAAGAGATAAAGAAACGCAAGTTCAAGTTTGAAGGTGATTCTAGGTTTTCCTGTTCCACGCGATTCCTGGAAAACATCATCACGCAATCCCATAATGCGACATTAGAAACTGTATCACATACATTGTAACCTAGATAGTTCCATGGCAGACTGACATATTTTTATCAACGCTTTGCAAGATACTGCAACTAATGTCAACCTAAATTTCTTTATCCCTTGACTATACGTGTCAGGTCTTATTATTGCTTATCAGCATGTCTTTTTATAATCATTACTTAAAACAATAGTTTGCTTCAGAAATATTTAAATGGAACTTTTTTTTAACTTAAATGAATTTGTTACGAAATTGTTTATCGAAAATGTACGAGTTTTCTTTTTTTTATTTGAAAATTCGTTTGAAATTTTTTGTGTTATTTTTTTTTTCGTCAATTACGGAATTTCTATTACGTGGTTATTAGAAAAGAAATAAGTATTATCTTCAAAAATTGAGTTTACTTTTTCATTCAAAGTAATATATCCTATAGTTGTTATGATTCCTAAGAGCTTGATTACAATGTTTGATTTGGTATATGTCTATTCAAAATTAACTGATGTATTATTCGATTGTTTTAGGTATTCTTGCAGATTATAAAATACAAATGGCGTTTGATTTGTTTTCAACAAATCATTTTTTGTGTATGTGATTTTGGCAAATTTATTTATTTGATATTTTATGGTTTATATTGAATTATAAAATTGAACATGGCAGTTTACACTTAACAACTTTTCTGAGTCTACACCTTTGTATTGGGGCATTACTGGCTTGATAATTAAGCAATTGCTCTAAAACTTACAATAAAACGTGCAATTAATACAAACTGATTAATAAGTTTAACATTATTTAAAATGACAGACAACTGACCGCTCACGATCATTAACGGCACCCACACAATAAAAATTCACATCATCAGTTCATAACGCATATGACCACCTTCAGATCGTATAGTCGCAATTGCAAGACACCTTGATCTGATTGAGGAAATACAGTTCCGAAAAAAAACTTTTGTTTGTTCATATGAGAACATGTTATGGCAAGTGTGAGGTTGGTGCATCAACCATCATTAAACCGTCAGTACATGTGTACTTGGTTTGCCACTGACCTTTAAAGGCGGTAACCTTTGGGTTCTCTTTTCCTAAACTGTTTGTGGGGTGTATTTTGAAATTGATAACTGTATAACCATGGATAACACCAAATTTTGTTAAAATATTCTTACAAATATTTATTAAGAAAGGTTGTTAAGTGTAAAAGCATTCGTGACATTTAACATCTACAAGAATATTTAAACAGAAAAAAGACGTTAGATAAAAAAGTTAGAAGTCTGTTAATGATTTCTGTCGTTAATGAATAATTTAGTGTTCTTGTGTATGTTAAATGTCAAGAATGCTACAAGGTTATACAACTGAGCATGGAAACCAGTCTCAAATCTCAAGGATCTGATTGGCTGAAGTTGCGATCAGTCTGGTCTCCCATCTCAGCTTTATAATCTTCAGCCCTTGTGTATGTTAAATGTCACGAATGCTACTTTGAAGTAAGTTTTAAGAATCTGGGAACTCGGTTAAATTAGGTCACAAAATTAATCCAGAGAGAATTTACCACGCAGAAAAATACAGTAATCTGTTTTCAGTGTCACCACAAAATTGAAATTGTGTGACGTTCGTTTACCAAGGCGGTAACCCCTCGGGTTCTCATTTTTGTTTATTGTTAGTGGTGTCTTTTTTGAAACTGATTATTTTATTAACCATGCTCTCTCCCCCTCTCTTCTTCTTGACTGTGTGGGGAGGCTATTTTTTCTGAATGTGGCGATTCCTGATATGCATATTTCACCTTTTTTAGAAATAACGGACATATTTATTTCAATGTCAGCCGATGAGTAATTTGTGAAACATTGACTTCTTCGCCTCAATGACCAAAATCTTGAATTGGGACTGGCCACAAATCTCGAAATGTTAGTTAATCTTTCGATCTGGAAATAATTATGTCTTTGTCTCACCAAATTGTGAAATTAAATTATAAAATAACCGCATATATTGCACTTAAGATAAAAGATGAAAAGGGAACTTTGGAAGCCAGCGAACTCGACAAATATGAACATATTGCAGATTTTTTTATTAAGCCTGTTCACGAACAGCAATAGAAATGCATATATTACTCGCCACGCCGCCTTGTCCCTGTTTGGGCGCAACTAAGCATTCACCCAATGGACAGCACAATTTTGATCTATCCAAAACGATGGTAATATATCGGGGCGAAAACAGAAGATCACATCCGTCTTAGCTGAAGATAAAATAAAATATTTATTAAATTGATTTATATTAAAAGTTTTATAGAGAGAATTTTCTTCGTGAAACAGCCGGACACTGAGGCACAATCTATTTATACTAGTCGCTTGTACATGAAAAGATAAAGTGTATGCTATCTTTCTGCTGTCATAATAATATAGATTTAAATATGTTGAAATACGATTTCTATTTATTAATTTATAGTCGAATTGAATGAATTGTGCCCCGGTGTCCGGTCGATTTTTACGCGAATAAAATTCTCTTTTTATAAATATTAATCAGTTTCATTTAATCCATTCACTTAAGTTATGACAAAAGTAATCTTATCATTTAATATAACTTGACAATCTAGAATCATATACATGTATACGAGATATGAGTGGAAATAAGGAAAAGATATTGCGAGTGGAAATGATTTTCAAATAAAAAGGTTTCTAACATTTTGAGAATATTGACCAGTCCCAGCTCAATGTCTAGGTCATTGTGGCAAAGAAGTCAATGTGCTATTAATCCCTACGGCCTTACTGAAAAATTACAATAATATGGTCGTTATTTCTGTTGAAACCATCGTCATACAAATTTAACTGCGTGGTTAACATTGAACAACAGATTACTGTATTTTTACGACGGTCATTCTCACTTGAATAACTTCACTAACCTCTAGAGTACGAAGGATCATAGGGAAATCTTAAAAAAATGACATAGAAGATCGATTTGTTTCTTTTATCCTGATTAAACTACATTGCTCTGGTCTCGATAAGATCATTGAGTTCCCCCCCCTTTGGCTTTGAAATACTATTAACTTCTTATGTTTTATAGGCTTATGTGCTTTGCATGCAACATTTTCGATCTAAAGAGTGGATTGGAGTTATTTTACCAAGACAACTAGTGCTTGTTTGTTCATACGAGAACCTGCTGGGGCCAGTGTGAGGTTGGTGCTCCCTAGAACCTGGTTTAAACCCCCATTGGCAAATTGTTTTGCCACTGTCATTTTCAAGGCAGTAACCCCAATGGTTCTTCTTTAATTGTTTATGGTTTCTTTTTTGAATTTGACATACTTATAAGCACTTTTCCTCTTCTTCTTTGCTGCGTAAGGAGCTGTGTTTTGTAAAACGATTCCGGATATGCATATATCACTTTTTTTCTCTATCGAATATCAAGAATCTTTTAGCTCAAAAAGTTAAGAAGTTTGTTGAAGATTTCTGTCATTTTTGAATGATTTAGTGTTCTTTTATATGTTTAATTTCACGAATGCTTTTAAACTGTCATGTTAAAACATGCCATGAAAATATCAAATGGATAAAATTGGCAAAATCACATTACGCAATTATTGACGAAAACAAAACAAGTGGTATTTGTTACTAATATTCTACTAGAAAATCTGAATCGAAAAGTATTAATACATTATGCATTCGTAAACAGACATATAACAAACCAAAATATGGGAAATATTATGTTATAATTAAAAAATAAAATTCGTGTAAATCTCCATGATATCAACATTCAAAGAAGTAAAACGAAGATTTGAAGAACTTTAAAGTGATCTTTTTCTAAGAACTACACTTAACCAATGTTCTTACTACACCGATCTTTTCTCAGTAAGGATTCGATATATACACTTCAAACTTGAGATATAATCAGATACATTATTTACACTTCTGTGTATGGAAAAAAAACTAAATTCTCTTCACGAGTTTAGAAACCACGGACTGTAATCAAGGTAGGGGTAAATCCAAAAGTCACAAAATTGTCAGTATTGGGTATATTCTCCGTAAACGAAATTGCAAGTCTCATTGTTTAAATATGGATTTTTAAGTAATTTTTAACAATTCTATGTAATAATGAGATTGTGTAGCAGTTACACAGAAGATTTTTCAGCAGTTTTTGTCGGCTTTAGTATATCTTCTATAAAATAGCTTCGGTCAGTTTTGTGACGTTTGGTTTTGCCCTCACCTCGATTAAATGTCCTTGGTTAAAGAACGCACGGAGGGATTTCAATGGAAATTTCTGTAAAGAAATAAAAATGGTGCATCTTATTACGTTTCAAAATTGAAAATTGTACTCAAATTCTATGCGGAGAAATTAATTTTTTTTATCTGTGTAGTTAGAACATTGGTTAAGTGTACTAAAAATTATATGTATAGAAACCCTTGAGAACATATGCTGCGGCAGCGCATAGCCAACCATGCAAGAGACAGACACAGAACATGCCATCCGTATCCTCAATAAAAGGAAAGTTCAAGTATGCCTATATACTGCCACCGTCAATGATTTACATTCTTCGTGATTCGAAATTGGCATATGAACACATCTATCCAAAAGACAGAGACGGTTCTGTTGAAGTCGGCCGTTTTGATAAAATTATTTTCGTTTTTAATGTGTAAAGAATACTGAAATACCAAAGACACGCATGTAAGTCATTTTGAAACAATAATATATTCGCATATACCACAAGGTTTTAAAAGAGAATTAACCTACATGTAACATCCTTGAACTGTTGAAGTTTGCGAGTCGTGGGCTACCAATTTGTAAAATCCACTGACTTTGTCCTGCTGGCTACTTAATAAAGCTACTCTTGTATTTGCATGTTTAAATAAACACACTAGTCTTTAACTTCTCACTTAAGTCAGTTGAAATTTGACACCAGCAATAAAGCAACTTTAGTTTTTTTACGAGGTTTAAAACGAAAATGTCAAGATGCAGGCAATCACGGGGCGAATCACAAAACTTCATTGGTTTTAGCATATAAATTAGTCAAGCTCAAACTAAGAAATATTTTAAAACAACAACGTTTTAGTCCAAAATATCCATACATTTGTCCAAATTGATTGCACTGTCATGCCGTGGAAATTGTTTGCGGAATGACGTCAGCTTAACTATTATACCAGAAAGGTAGGATTTTAATTATCTAACAGATATCAGTTCAGCAACCAGTGCACCTGGATCTAAATCAGCAATAACACGGTAGCAGGAATGATAGAAGCATGCAGGGCGCTGTAGAATATCTTTTGGGGTAGCCGTTTTTGTTAAATTTATAGATGATTTTAGTTTAAACAATAACAATAATTTCTACTTATAGATGATTTTGAGAGTACATGTTAACTTCATACAGACTTACATTTAATTTAGAAATACAATTATCTCTCGAAATAAATCGTTAACAAATGAGGAAATTATAGTTTATAGATACTTAATATAGCAGAACTTGCAAGAGACGCAAGTAGCTGCATAAATCTTGCTAAAAGAAACTTACTACTAATTTTAGATTATCGCTTTTCAACGGAGTTAATTATTATAAGTGAATTGGGCATAACAGGCTGAATCAAACCGAGCCTGAAAAAGTTTCATATTTGTCATGTTCTAAAGCTTTCAAAACCTTTTTTTAGCTATCTAATAGTACGGTGTAAACTTAGTATGTGACATTCAAACGAACAATATTCACTAGTAGGTACTCTATGCGAACAACTGAAGTAATTCATACAGCGCAAACCAAGTGACATAATATGAGCTCAAATATCAGGAATTGAAGATGGCTTTCGTGTTAGAAGATAGACGTTTAACATGTTTAATGAGGGCTTCTGTACATTAAAAAAAAAGAAAAAAGCGCATAAGTATATGCATAGCAATTCCTGAATGCGTTAGCTTTTCACTTTGCTTAGTGGTTGAAATAATATTTTGTTCAATGCCATTGCAGCATTTTTCAAATTGTTGGGACATTGATTTCAATAAATCAGGACTTAACGCATCATTGATTGATTTACCCAGTTAGTGAATTAATTTACTAAATAGCCTTTTAACCGCTAAGTTGGTTAGTATGAAAAAATGAGCATTTACCAATTAAGGCGGTCGCGTGGCTGCGCCTCATTAGAACAATTTAATTTTGTAATTCTCATTAATAAACACTAACATATACTTAAAAGAATAATTCCACTGATTTTCCTATTTTCAAACAGCTAACAGACGATGAAGTCACATTAACCTAAGACTAGTTCAATTAGCTAATGACATCGTAATGCGCTGAACCGTTGTTCAAGATAAAGTTCATCTAACCATTCATATTGGCTATTAGGTATCTGTCTTACAGATTAAATTAAAAAGTTCTCAAGTACTTCTTCATAGTGCATTAGTAAACAATAATCTAAGAAAACAGCACGCTATCACGAAGTATCATTTACTTGGATGATGACCCGATCCTTTCTAGAACACTTTATCAATGTAAGATCTTTACTGTTCTTCTGACTTTTAATAAATTTCGAGAGCTCTTTCTTTTATCAGATGTAGCATGATTCACTCACGTTTTTTTCTCGCAATTGTTTGATACAATAATGCGAAGAAAATTTCAAACATTAAAGGTGCCTTGTAACGTATCAGGAATAAAATATTACCTTTTTTCAAATATGAAATTTTGAATACAAACGGTAGAAGACAGGTAAACAAAGACAATGTGATGTAAAATTCTTAGATAGTCAACGTACTCGTGAATATATTTAAAGCAAAAGTTGTTATTATAGCGTTAATAACGTTGTAAATTTTACTCGCAACAGGTCCTAAAATGTACCCTTGAGTCTAAAATTCGAGGAAAATAGCTTTCATTTAGAATTTTACAGTTACTACACAGCAGAACAATTAATATAAACCACTTAGAACGGAGACATTGAAGTATATTCCACTATGTAAAGTAAATCGATAATTCTTGTGCGTTCTTGAAGCGTTTTTAACAATATTCCCGCCAATTTGTACAAAATCAATCAGTTGCCGATGTTTATCTATAGTTTTTAAATCAGAAAGTCAAATTTTTAACAGACTGTATGCTTCTGACATTTAGAAAACAGTTAGATATATTGTAAAACTAGGATGCTTAGTGCTTTCAATAATTATCTCAAACGGCAAGATAACAAAATTGTTATGTTGCATCACTGACATTTTGTGTTTCCGTTTTGTTACCATTAAAAAAAGTAACTGTAACAGTTATAACCACTTTAAAAGGAAAGCTAAGTTGTCTAGTTTTAATTTCATTTTGAGAACATAGAGCAATTAATGTTTGCTCAGTGGTAAGTGGTTTTTAATTTATAGAACAATCTAATGCAAGGTTACTTGTATTGAAAACTGTATTAGAAAAATTAGGTACATGTATGCGATAGGTACGGTCTAAACATCTTTTTTCTACACCAAGAAAATAATTTGAAAACTGGGCCATAAATGACTAAACTATGGCTGTGTGTTGTTGCCAATTTAGTCCTTATGGAGGGAGCCATTTTGAATAGTGACGGGTGAGATGATCGATTATTATGCTCTAAATATAAATAATAATTAAAAACTTAATATTAAGTTAACCTTTCCAGGTAATAATGGTTCATTATAAAAACGATTTCCTCGAATTTATCTTAGAATTTAATTCCATATTTTAAGAAGTTCAATACCTTACAATATAAGAGTCTAACGACCCAGACAGATTAAAATTATACATATAATTAAAAAATCTATTACGGCAGTATATCATTCAATTCCCATGAATATATTTAGTACTTTACAGATATAATATTTATTCTTCTGCGCCACATCAAAAGATAACTTAATAAAGGTAATGCATAAGCTTAAAAATAATTAACGACAAAGAACGTTACTTCACTTTTTTTCGTTTGTACAAAAGCAAATCGTTGAGAATCATTACAATATATTTCTGACGAAAATCCCAATATGTTTTCCATAAAATGATACTGTTTCTGATTTCAATAAATATATCAAATTATGTTATGCTGATAGATTCGTCAAATACAAAATCAACACTATACCGGTCACGTGAACGACATCAAATTGAATTTGGTTAGTCAAAAGTGCATCACTTTGTTTATAAACTAGCTGATAACAATTGTCATATAAATTTGTCCCATACTGCGTTCTCATAAAACTCCAGTTTATCTTAACAAAAAAGCGTGACATATAGAAAGAATATTATAAAAACAACAATCTCATTCGTCACCGCCGGGATTGTGTTTCAATTATTCAAATTATGTACTGGAAGAGTACGTAATTTCGGCCACGTTTTGCGTTTTCTTTCAAGACGGTATTAAATCTTGGGTAAAGATTAATGATACTTAAAATTGGGAATATATATAAACATGTCTTATTGGAATTGATCAAGACATGAAATTGAACACATATGAAGTGTCTTCCAGCATACGTCAAAATGGTCATTATTTAAACGCAAATTAACAGGTCGCTGTTTTAAAAAATGAAAGAATATCTAGCTTCTAATTTGAATAAGAAAATATGGCATTAATGTATCAGCATAAGATATTTTTATGATAAGGTACACTTTTGTTTTAAGTTTTAAACTTTTAGTAATTCACATTGGATTTTCTTTGGCTTGAGTGATCCTTAAATTTTGCTTAAAAATGCATTTCATGAAAGGTTAAAAAACCCGGAAACTGCTCTGAATTGCTTGTACTGTTTTAATAGGAACTTACTTTAGAAAAAAGATAACTTTTTCATAAATCAGCATCAGTTTTTTAATTAATCCGTTTTTAATTATCCAAATTGAATATTTCTTTGCTTTCCTGTGTTATTTGTATTTTAAGAGTAAGAGCAATAGTTATATATATTTATATATCTTAGATGAATAAAGAAAGAGTAACCAAGCCACCACAATCCATGAAATAAAAATGTAAGAATATCGTCAAAAATCTCCAATAGCAAATCGTTTTGCAACTGAGAGTGTACAATAAAGGATGCATAAACATCATATTTGCCCCGCAACCGATTTGCAAGACGCATTCGAACAAGATTCATATTTATCAAAGCTATTTTGGAACGTTGTTTTCGTTTTTTGTCAAAATCTTTCTCCAAAGGGAAAAAAGCACTGTTCGCGTTTTTTACATGAATGACGTCTCGTCATAAGAATTTGACGTGATCAAGATTGAGACATCTTTAGAAAATATTCATTGGTTAAGCTGCACGGATTTTTTTATCAACTCTACGTCGCCACTGTTTTTTTATCAAATCTACGTCGCCCCTCATTTTTATTCAGAGAAGAACGTTTTATGATTTTTATGATATCCAAAGATGGAAAAGGAGCCGAAAACGTAAAAAAATCCCCATATATTCGAGTGAATTAGAACAATAAGCAATTCAACGTAATATGATGATAATTAAGCCGTTTAGGCTATGCATGGCATTCACCGATTCGCATTTAAACTTCATAGCCTGTGCTTATTTGCAATACATTTATAAACATATTCTTTGAAGAGTGCACAGGGTTAATTAAAGAGAGACCTTTTTCAAGGCTGGTCAGCATTTTGATATTTTGTACGGGTACAATTCGATTTTGTTTTTCTCTCTGGATAAAAACCTATCGATAATTCTCAGACATAATTATTGCAATAAAGAATTACTTGGAGCATAATTGTCTAAATAGTACCTGAAAAATCATTAAAAATCCTTCTGGGGACAAACACTTGATCCATTAAAGTCCGAGTAGCTTAACCGTGATATTGCATTTTTAAATGCTGCATTTAATTGTTTGGAAATTGGAAACCCAATATATAGGGTTTACACATGATCAAAAGTTATTAAGTGCATGCACGAAGAAGTATCTTGCATAAAAAATATATATCCTCTGCCGAGTTCCCGCCAAAACAGCTCACCCTCGGCGACAGACATTTCCATGTTAACCTAACACTCTTTAAAGATATATCAAATACGTAAGATTGAGCACATAGGTTACCACCTTCTCAAATTGAAAAGTTTAACGAACTTCTAAGAAATCAATTTGAGCCCTAGAGTTTCCTAAATCTGGCTAATTTGTCTGCAATATCGGGAAGAAAATTTCCGACGATTTAGGTGATTAAATTATAAGGGACTTAAAATCTCTATAGTGTCTTATTTTATTTGTGT
Source organism: Corbicula japonica (assembly GCA_038501625.1). Lineage (NCBI taxonomy): Eukaryota > Metazoa > Mollusca > Bivalvia > Venerida > Cyrenidae > Corbicula > Corbicula japonica. The sequence goes on from JAZAYU010000035.1 coordinate 3,388,972, forward strand.
TTAAATTCGTAAAAAGCAGAGTAATGTGAGTAAATCTAACTGGTTTTACATTTGTGGCGCGAATCATTCATCAGTATAGCGGTACACTATCACAATTTTAGGACAAGTCATCTGTGGAATTGAAAGGTGTGTTTTTTTGCGTTGGTTTAGCTCTCCAATAAATGACATGTTTATATGTAATAAATGAGCACAAGACACATTGAGAAATGGAACTAGACATATCAGGAATGTCCACATCAAGAATACACAACAAAAAGTAGAGAGGATAAGAGATCGTGGTTTATAATATGATCAATTTCAAAACAGACACAACAAAAAGTAAGGAAACAAAACCTAAGAGGTTACCGATTTTGGAATGCTAAAATATCGCCTTAAGATCACTGAATTGAACAAACTTGATATTGAAAGGTGTTCAGATGATATTAAAAGCTGGCAGATGTCTTAAACACAGGAAAAGCACGTCAATTCAACATGCGGCTCAATGATTGCAGCTAGTCTTTGACAAATTACAGTTAAAAGTTATTGTTCGAGGATTTCTAGAATTGCCATACCTATAAAGCTTTTGATAAAGGTGTCCGCTGAAAGAAAGCTTAATGAAACTTAACATATCATATTTGAAGTCATTGAGTATGTTTCTTAAAGCGTGCAAAGTTTGGTTAAAATATAAGAATGTCTAAATGTAGGTTGATTTTGAAACTGTACGAGTAGTGATCGTGTTGTTATTATTTGTACATTTTGTAACTAGCTTCTCTTACTAGAATACTTTTAAAATATAACGAAGTAAAATATCAAGTATTCAGCTCTTTGTGTTAATGCCAACACACCTGATAAATGAGACTTCTTAACGTCAGTAAGAATAACTGCATTGCTTATCTTGAAGTGCAAAATAAAAAATAAATGTTATTTACACCAGTCAAAAGTACTATTTCGATCCATCCCAAACTATTTATGTGAATATGCAACCTTCAGTGCTGTATATCCCAATTCATACATTGCAAGTCTCTGCGGCAAATGGTCAACAAATAAAATAATTGGAAGCCATAGTCGAGAAAACAATCAAGGGAACTGAACAGAATAGAATTCTGAGAGGGAATCAGAGACTATTACTGCTGTATATAACAGAGAAGGACAAAGGTAATTAATACACTTAACAACTTCTCTGAGTATACACCTTCGTACTGCGGCATTACTGGCTTGATAATTGAGCTATTGCTCTAAAACTTTCAATAAAAATGCAATAAATACTAAATGATTTATTAGAAAAATTGGTCAAATTTGACAGGCATATTGGAAAACTAAAAGATAAGTGATTACATTTTATGCATTCAAGCTGATTTGCTCGAAAAGGTGGTTGAACTACAAACAGTTATAAAACATTAAGATTAGAATGAAATGAAGATAATTTTAAAATTAACAGAAATAAAAGACTTGCATATTTCTAGGTTCCAAAGGTTCATTTATATGTACGCGTAATTCGTTTAATAAGTTGAATATACGCTTTATAAACTGATTTTGTGACTTTGTATTTTGAGGGTGTCAGTATTCTAAATGATTTTGAGCAGTCAGTTGTCTGTCATTTTGAATGAAGGTTTACTTATAAACCAGTGAGTGTTCATTGCATGGTTTATTAAAAGTTTTAGGGCACTAGCCCAAAAATCAAGCCAGTAATGCCCCCGTACGAATGTGTATACTTAGCAAAGTTGTTAAGTGTATATTATTTGAATGATTCAACAATATCCAAGTCTAGATTGGCTTGGATTTTAGTACGACCCATTTTAAAACTATTAACTTAAATAAGTATCGTGCTCAACGACCTTCAAAGGACGTAACTGCTAAGAGCACTGATTTATTGTACGGCATACAACGCCACAAATATATGAAAAAAGATGGAAAACGGAACATATAAAGCCACCGTACATGACAAATATGAGATATTTCAGTCTCGGTTAAATTACTACTGTTCATATGCATTAATGCATATTACTGCCAACGCAGCCTTGTTCTGGGTTGAGCGCAGCTAAATAGTTACACAAGAGAATTACACCAGCAGACACACGGCACAAAGAACTAAATAGAAACAACCAGTAAGACATCTGCTTTCTTTGATTGCAATAATAAAACACTGTCCAACCTCACATCGATATTTTAATCGAGATTTAAGTAATATTTCGTTCTTCCCCTACCCCGAAATGCAATGAATGTAACGAGAATTTCAATATTTTATATATCTGTATGATATATTGAAATAAACATTAATAAAATAAATGATAAAAAGTTAACAGAATGATCCTTCTCTGTTTGTTATGGATTAATTTCTATCAAGGTGGGCGGATTTGTGGGGAAAATAGGTTGCTATGTGATATGACAGGGTAGCTATACCACGTGACTGTTTGGATGTCGTGCACACACAAAATCACTTGCTTCAGGTAGGTTTTTGCTTATTTCTAAGAATTTCAGGACCGATTTCGATCAGATAAAGAGCACCGTACTCCTGTTCAAAAGCATTTTCATCGAAATTTAACCTCCGTTATCAAACGGCTGCCGTTTTTTCAATTATTCAAAGACAAAATTTTGTTTGGAAGTGTGGACTTGTCTTTGAATGTTTGAGAAAACGGCAGCCGATTGATAACGGTTCGGTGAAAATGCTTTTAACAGGAGTACGGTGCTTTTTTATCTGATTGAAATTTGTCCAGACATTTCTGGGAAATAAGCGAAACCTACATGAAGCGTTGATTTTGGGAGTGCACGACATCCAAATAGTCACGTGGTATAACCACCGAGATGAATCGTTTCGTTATTAAGCAACGATTTCCAAAGGCAATTTTAACTGTTTCTGTGAAAGTAATATATCCTACTTTCCTTTATTTCCATCCTTCCTATAATCCCGTCCCCCTTGAATAAACAACAATTAATAATAGGATGCATGAGCTTATGCACAGTACAGGAGAGTAATCATGATATTTTCAAGTTGCAGTTGTTAAAAAATTGAATTTATTATAATTGAGCCTAAAAATGATTAGAAAACATATTTATCTCAGAATCACTTATCCAAAACACACCATGTGCTAAAATAGCTTTTATTTAGATAATCATGCAATACTGATAAAAATGCATAAAAATATCTTTGACCCTTGATTGACTGCATGGTTTGAACACAACAACAAGTTTAAAATAGGGAAAACGAATTCCTCATTATGTTCTTACAGCAAAGATCGTGTTTATAGGAATGCGGCGGCCATTTTTTCACCGGCGGTTTGTGTCTGCTAAACAACCAAACATGCATATTTAAGCATTGATTTTCAGATAGGCCTATAATGTTCCGTTTCATTGAAGAAAGAATGCTCTTTTGATCACCATGCTAATTTGACCTTTATATTATCTTATAATAAAGTATTTGATGAAAATTCAGTAAGGGGGATGGAAATACAGGAATAGGGAATAATAGCAAAAATAAAACAATAACAATCATCTTAAGGCTTTATTCAAGATAAAATCAACTGTTTAGTTTAACGAAATCGGAAAACAATTTCGTTTAAAATTACTTCGCCTTTCCTGAAGCACGCTTTAAGAAGGAAGCAAATGCGAAGTAATTTTGATTATTCGCTGTGGAATATTTCGAGAGAGAGAAAAATGAGGAAAACAAAATAAACGTTTTAAACACTTTCCTTCTCTTAATCTCCTCTTTCTTAAACAGTGCTAATGCTTTCAGTTCTAATGTAAGCAGACGTAACATAGAAAGGATTCAAATATGACGTGTAATCGTATGTTCTTAAGTGCAAGCTACGATTGTAAAAGTTTTGTTAGGATTGAAAAAGAAGCACTTCGAAATTTACAAGGTTATAAAAATACCAAAATATTTAATTCAAGCGGAATAACTGCTTGGGTTTGGTTAACGCAACAGAATTATGTATTCTGTTTGATTTACAAAGTTTGTATTTTATTGTCTTATTAATTTTGAGATGTTTCTTTTCCGTTCTCAACAATTTAATTCGTACATGTATATGGAGTATTAGTGAAGTAAGTTATTCAGCTTATTTACAATTGTACATTCCAAAGTTTTGTCTCACCCATTTTAACAAAACTTTTAAAATGTAAAATACTAGACCAAGTTAAGTTATTGAAACATCTAGTTTAAAAATGTCTCTATGCTGCAAAAATTACTATTCGACAAGACAATTCTATACTGCAAAGGTCAAGATATGACAAAACAGATTCTGAACTTCCTTTATTTAATTTATTAATTTAATTATGTTTATTAATTTTGATACGCTATAACATTCATTTATCTATTTACAAATATTGCCGTACAGTCTCAGATATTTTGCTTTTTCATCAAACAAAAGAGAAATTATATAAGTTTGCAACATTAAAGAATTCAATAACTTATTAAATTTAAAGGTGTTATTGAAGTATATAAGTATATAAGTACGTCTTTTTGAAATATTCCAAAGCCCATAGCTTGTAGACCAATTTAAACATATTACTTGTAATCGGATATGTTACGAATTAAAGCATAATGTAACTTTTTTTATTCTTTTGAGAAACTAATGAACTGATGAGTGTCAGGAATGATTGTAATTGTCTGTGTTATTATATATGTATATTTAATATATATATATATGAAATCATACATTCATGTATAATAATTGTAATGATTAGAGTAAAATTGTTTTAATCACGCAGATTGATTCACTGACAATTTTGCTAGACATAGATAATGTCATTTTGTGAAAGTTTTAACATTTAGTGAAATTGTGATTTTAAGACGTTTTGAAGACGTTTTGGTCCTATGTAAAATTGTATTATAGCTTGTAACCATTGTGTTGTCAAATATAAGGTAAATATAAAGGGGTCGGTTTCAACTTTTGGAACAAGAAGTTGTTTAACAGCAACTAAGACGTTGTGTAAATACAACACTGGCTGGCTTAAGATAGATAGCGAGGCCAACTGGCTGGCTTAAAGTAGTTAGCGAGGCCAATATTTGTGCTACCGAAAGGTTTCCGCGTTCTCTGTGTGAGCTTGCTCCTCAGAGAGGTTACTTAGTACGTAGTACAATAGTAGTGTTGTAACACAAATAGCTGAATCTGATATACAGTGTACGGTTCCTTCGACTGCTGCCGTAGTCTCTTACGAAGCCCAGCTTCTCTGAGAAGGCAGCATAGATCGAACAATCTGTTGTCAAGATTCCTAGAGTTTATAGGAGTTGGAACTCCATACAGCTGGAATTCATAGTTCCAACATAAAAGTAGTGGCTTACGTCCACAGAGTTGAAGCTGCTCAGTAGATAGCTCATAGATATAGTCCATAGAAAGTCGTGGCTTATAAAGAAACTTGTTGAGACCAAAACGTCTGTGATCAACTCTAATTAGTTTTCAATAAAAATCATTTTAAATCACATAGCTCAACATTTCATTTCAATCATATAAGCAAAGTAGCTTGAGAAAAATTACTATATAGTTGGTATATAAACCACAGTCTAAGGCATCGCCACCTTGTTAACAAACCCTTTTATATTGTTCAAAGCTAAAAGATTGAACAGTCTTCAATAAAGACATAGGTTCTCTCGGTAGCTCTTGACAAATTGGGGGCTCGTCCGGGATAGTTAACAGAAGGTATCATCAGCTGTGCTTTCTCAACTATATAGCCAAATATGGACTACGAAAAGTGGATAACGCTAGGCGAAAGGCTTGGGCTGAAAGGCTCAGAGCTTTCAACATACGTTGAAAAGAAGGAGGCTGAGTACCATGAAAGAGAAGAGCGTGCTCAGCGTCGGGAGATGGAACGCTTCGAACGCGAAGCCCAAATTCGCAAGGATGAGCAAGAAGCCGAAGCGCAGCGTCTAGAACGCAAAGCCCAAATTCGCAAGGAAGAGGCGCTACTTCAGAAGGAGCAGCAAGAAATCGAAGAACGACGTCTTGATGAACAACGGCGATACGAGCTTGAGATGAAAGACAGAGAGATTGAGCTCCTCCGTCTAAAGGCTGAGTTAGGTGACAAGGCTGTATCAACAACAGAGTTTGTGAACAGCAAGTCTTTGCGACCTAAGCTGCCGAAATTTGAAGAGTCTAAAGATGATATGGACGCTTATATAGAACGTTTTGAACGCTTTGCCAAGAGCCAGAAGTGGGATGAATCCACATGGGCTGTGAGTTTAAGCTCACTATTAACTGGCAAAGGTTTGGAAGTGTATACAAGCATGCCTCCAGAAGAGGCCAACGATTACACAGCATTAAAGAAAGCTGTGTTGAGACGCTATCAGCTGACTGAAGAGGGGTTCAGGCTGAAGTTCAGAGATAGCAAGCCATTACAGGGCGAAACTGTGTTCCAGTTCATCGCCAGGCTAAGGCGATATTTCAATAGATGGACAGAGATGGCAGAGATAGATGATACATACAAAGCTCTGTCAGATCTTTTGATTAGAGAACAATTCATTCAAAGTTGTTCTCAGGACTTGGCTCTGTTCATAAAAGAAAGAATGCCAAGATCGGTCGAAGATGTGACCAGGCTCGCCGAGCAATATATAGAAGCCCATGGAGGGTCAATTACACACAACAGAAGTTCCAAGCCAAATCATACGCCAAATAAGGCGGCCAAATCAAATGATCAGAATAAGGAGACAACACAAAAGTCTGGCGCAAACAATTCTAGGCCAACGTGCTTCAACTGTAACAAAGTTGGTCATCTTGCACGAGACTGCCGATTTCGCGATGGGTCAAAAGGAAATCAAAAGACTGTGAAAAATGATGAAGGCCGAGCAAATGACAAAAAGGTGTCAGCATTATGCATGCGCGCTTCTATAAGCGAAAATATAGAGAACGGCCAACTAAAGCTAGCAAATGGCGAGTCCATGCCAGTCATCACTGGAGCATGTACCATAGAGATGCTAGAAGGTGAGCGTAACTTAGACATACGAACAGGGTATGTCGGAGACAGAGAGGTGAGAGTCCTTAGAGACACAGGCTGTGAGCTAGCAGCGGTCCGGAGGGAATTAGTCCGTGATGATCAGTTGTCAGGAAAGCAAATAGTTATGATAACTATCGATGGCCAAGCTAAGACTGTTCCAACTGCTAAAATAATCATTAACACTCCATATTACCAAGGAGAGATAGAGGTCATGGTGCCAAAATCACTCATATGTGATCTTGTTTTAGGCAATATACCTGGTGTGCTTGACAAACCCGACCCAACCTGGACTAAGCATCAGGAAACAAACAACGCCTCTATACTGGAGACAAAAGTTGCTGCAGTCATGACAAGAGCCCAAGCTAAGAAAGCTGAGCAACCGGTCAGCGCATTGAATGTCCCAACACCCTCTTGCAGCTCAGAGATCAATGTTAATTCATTGAAACGTGCTCAAAAAGAAGACACTTCGTTGAACAAACTATGGTCACACGCCTTGATCAGCAAAGAGATGATGACCAAAGGTGGTCATAAATATAGATATGAAGACCGCAAAGGTGTCTTATATCGGATATTTGAACAGAAGAGAAGTTCAAATATAGTTGAGACTATACAGATTGTAGTCCCAAGTTCATTTAGAAAAAGAGTTATGGAGCTTGCCCATGAGTCAATAGTTGGAGGGCATCTTTCTGCAAAGAAGACAGAAGACAGGATCATGACAAGCTTCTATTGGCCTGGCATTACTAGTGATGTAACTAGGTTTTGTCGATCATGCGACATATGCCAGAAGACCATTCCAAAGGGAAGGGTAACCAAGGTGCCATTAGGCCAGATGCCTATCATTGATGTTCCGTTTCACAGAGTGGCTGTGGATCTCATTGGACCAATCACGCCAGTATCCGATAGGGGAAATCGTTATATACTGACTGTGGTTGACTATGCAACAAGATATCCTGAAGCAGTAGCGCTACCCAGGATAGAAACAGAGCGAGTTGCTGAGGCATTGCTCGACATATTCTCCAGAGTAGGCTTCCCAACAGAGATGTTAAGCGACAGAGGTTCCCAGTTCACCTCTGATATGATGCGAGAAGTCAATAGACTGGTCTCAGTAAAACAGCTATTCACAACACCCTATAATCCAAAGTGCAACGGATTATGTGAAAGAATGAATGGGGTGTTGAAAGCCATGTTAAAGAAAATGTGCCAAGAAAGGCCGAAAGACTGGGATAGATATTTGTCTGCTGTGCTGTTCGCATACAGGGAAGTTCCACAAGCAAGTACGGGTTTTTCACCATTTGAACTCCTGTATGGCCGAACTGTTAGAGGCCCGATGCAAGCGCTTAAAGAATTATGGACAGAGCAAGAAACACCTGAGGCTAGAAATACATATGAGTTTGTGTTAAATTTAAAGCAGCGTTTAGAAGAAACCTGCAAGGTAGCAAGGGAAAGCCTAAAAGAATCACAGCAGAGCTATAAGCACCACTATGACAAATCTTCTAGACCAAGAAGCTTGAAAGTTGGTGACAAAGTGTTGGTCCTTCTACCAACCAATAATAACAAGATGATGCTTCAATGGAAAGGTCCATATGAAGTGGTGGAGGTAGTCAATAAGATGGACTACAGAGTGAAGGTCGAAAACAGGATAGCCACCTATCACATCAATCTTCTCAAACGGTACGAAGTAAGAACGGACGTTGTCTCCGCAACTGTGGCTATAATTGAGCCAGAGATTGATGACGATTTAGGTGCTGTGGACGACGAAAACCTCCTGCAACTACCAAATGTTACAGCGGGGGAAACATACAAAGATGTGCAAATAAGCAATGAGCTGTCGCTTGAACAAAGGGACCAGACATTAAAGCTTGTGAAAGAGTTTAGCGACATATTCACGGAACAACCTGGATGCACATCTTTGGCCGAACATAGGGTGGAGCTAACAAGCACAGCCCCTGTACGGGTGAAGCAATACCCAATACCATACGCCAAGAGGAAAGATGTGGAAGTAGAAGTACAGGCTATGCTCGAAGCCAATATCATCGAACCAGCCACATCAGAGTATAACTCGCCCATAGTGATGGTGCGAAAGAAGGACGGCAGTAATAGATTTTGCATTGACTTTAGAAAGTTAAATGCCGTCACCAAGTTTGACACAGAACCTATGGGCAATGTTGACGACATAATGGCTAAGCTTACGGCCGACAAGTATTTTACAAAGGTTGATTTAGCCAAAGGCTACTGGCAAATTCCAGTTGCTGAAGACTGTCGTCAATATACGGCATTTACAACGGAGTCCGGAACCTATCAATTCCGAAAAATGCCCTTTGGCATGATGAACTCAGGAGCTACATTTAATCGCATGATGCGTAAATTGCTCGCTGGCTGCCACAATACAGACAACTATGTCGACGATGTTCTGGGGCATACAGTATCTTGGGAGCAACACCTGGACATGTTGAGAGATCTGTTTGCCAGAATTAGAAGTGCCGGCCTAACAGTTAAGCCTTCTAAATGTCTAATAGGCTTTAGCAATATTGGATTTACCGGGCACATGGTTGGCAATGGTATTCTTCAAATGGAAGAAGAAAAGCTGGAGAAAATTCGTCAAGCTGAAGTTCCAGTCACGAAGAGACAAGTTAGGGCATTTCTGGGCTTGGCCAGCTACTACAGGCGGTTTATCCCATCATTTGCTGAGACAGCCGCGCCGCTGACTGATCTCACAAAGAAAGGTCAGCCAAACAAAGTGAACTGGGGCATGGCACAAGACAAGGCCTTTAAGTCACTGAAGGACCAATTAACGCGGGCACCGATTCTCCGTCTGCCTGATTTTGAAAGAAAGTTCATCCTTCAGTGTGATGCTTCGGAGAATGGAATAGGAGCTGCACTGTTACAGCACCATGACGATGGCCTGTTTCCAACTGCATTTGCCAGCAAAAAGTTGCTCTCACGTGAAAGAAACTATTCCGTGATAGAGCGAGAATGTTTGGCAATAGTATTTGGAATACGAAAATTCCAGAAGTACCTATATGGTACACAATTTGTGATACAGACAGATCACAATGCTCTTTCTTACATACAGAAAAGTAAGATTGAGAACAGCAGAATAATGAGATGGGCATTATTTCTGCAAAACTACAATTTCACAATTCAGGCAATCAAAGGTTCAGAAAACTTTCTTGCCGATTATTTAAGCAGACAGTAATCAGCCTTAAAATCATTCATGAAACTTGAAAACGAAAGATCGTTTCCTTAAGAAGGGGGCTATTTGTCAGGAATGATTGTAATTGTCTGTGTTATTATATATGTATATTTAATATATATATATATGAAATCATACATTCATGTATAATAATTGTAATGATTAGAGTAAAATTGTTTTAATCACGCAGATTGATTCACTGACAATTTTGCTAGACATAGATAATGTCATTTTGTGAAAGTTTTAACATTTAGTGAAATTGTGATTTTAAGACGTTTTGAAGACGTTTTGGTCCTATGTAAAATTGTATTATAGCTTGTAACCATTGTGTTGTCAAATATAAGGTAAATATAAAGGGGTCGGTTTCAACTTTTGGAACAAGAAGTTGTTTAACAGCAACTAAGACGTTGTGTAAATACAACACTGGCTGGCTTAAGATAGATAGCGAGGCCAACTGGCTGGCTTAAAGTAGTTAGCGAGGCCAATATTTGTGCTACCGAAAGGTTTCCGCGTTCTCTGTGTGAGCTTGCTCCTCAGAGAGGTTACTTAGTACGTAGTACAATAGTAGTGTTGTAACACAAATAGCTGAATCTGATATACAGTGTACGGTTCCTTCGACTGCTGCCGTAGTCTCTTACGAAGCCCAGCTTCTCTGAGAAGGCAGCATAGATCGAACAATCTGTTGTCAAGATTCCTAGAGTTTATAGGAGTTGGAACTCCATACAGCTGGAATTCATAGTTCCAACATAAAAGTAGTGGCTTACGTCCACAGAGTTGAAGCTGCTCAGTAGATAGCTCATAGATATAGTCCATAGAAAGTCGTGGCTTATAAAGAAACTTGTTGAGACCAAAACGTCTGTGATCAACTCTAATTAGTTTTCAATAAAAATCATTTTAAATCACATAGCTCAACATTTCATTTCAATCATATAAGCAAAGTAGCTTGAGAAAAATTACTATATAGTTGGTATATAAACCACAGTCTAAGGCATCGCCACCTTGTTAACAAACCCTTTTATATTGTTCAAAGCTAAAAGATTGAACAGTCTTCAATAAAGACATAGGTTCTCTCGGTAGCTCTTGACAATGAGCGAGCTTTGATTGCAATATATAATGTACGTCATTTGCACAATTTATATGCTTAATGAAGTGCATTACATCTTATCAATAGCAACTACACTATTGATTCCGTCGCCTTACTCAAAGCCCTCTCCAATTAGAAGAAAGCGTTGAATGAAATGACGCTATTAGGCAATGTTAACAAGGATCGAAAGCATGAAGGGCGGTTGATCTAGAAGATACGTCCAGATAATTGGCACTACTCCAACGAAAGATATTACCCCAACTGGGACGAGAACCCGTGCGACGAAAGCGCCTGTGTTAACGATATCGGGTATTATACTTAAGGTTACAAAGAATTCACCTGTTTGTTATCGCTAGAGAGTGCCATACTATTGCTTCTTATATGCTGTGTTGTCGTTGCTCTATCGTTCAGTAAACCCTAAAATAACTTCTTATTAACATGTTATAGTCTTCCTATTTTCCTATGGCAAAGTAGAGTTGCACTTGTGGAATATCAAACAAATACATTTTTACTTACTGTACCATTTTGAACACTTCTCTGAATAATAATCATGGAGTATTTAAAGCCATTTATATGTCACAATCATGTCTTTTAATTATCATACATTTAATTGTGTATACGTCCATTTTAATAGGAACATTAGGGCCTAAGATCATAAAACTAAGATTGGAGACCAGTCTCAAATCACAAGCATCTGATTGTTTGAAATGGCGACCAGTTGCCATTTCAGGCAGTGAAATGCTTGAGATTTGCGACTGGTCTCCAAATTTAGTTTTATAATTTCGAGCATTTTTCTCATTATCGTTATGATTTTCCGTCTTTGGATCGAACAGCAAACGAATATCGAATAGCCTTAATAATAAAAAGGATGAATATACCATCATTTGGGGCGCGTCGCGGGAAAAGATACATTCCGGACAGTTGACGCCAATCCTTGAAATGACGTCATAAAATTGAACAGATAGCGTTATATATTATGCAGTTCGGTAAAAAAAGTTATATTGTGAAAATGTGCAGCTAAATCATTTTTTAGTTGTGAACAAATAACAGAAAGTTGTAAGTTTATTCTAAATATAGCAACAACTAAAATATCACAAAATATGAGCGAAGGTACCTTTTCCTGTGGCGTGCCTCATTTAAGACTTAATACAAAATATAAATAAGTATTTACTATAATAAGATGAGATCCCATTCAATAGTTATTGTTTTTGTCTGTGACCTGAATAGCAAATGAATATCGAAAGACTTATAAAATGCAAGTGAGGAGGGAGGAACCTATCGAGTATGCAAGTGTTCACTGTTTATTCAATCAGTCGAACGTATTTAGTATACAATGTACTATAATAAATACTATTTTTGCTTATAGTACATGTACGTCTAACTCTACAATAACTAGACAGATGCGAGGCAGACAAGTAGTATCAACGCGCTGCTCCTTTCGTAATTGCTTTGGCATAGATAAAAAGACAAATATTAAAAACTCCCAAACGGCAAAATGCAGTTCCATCAAACTTTGCACATATCATTGATATTAGTGAATGTTGAGTTTTTGAATATTTCAAAAAGACGTACTTGTACATACTACAATAACACCTTTATCGGAGGATCACTTTTAAATTTAAGTTTTTGTGTTCTTTGATGTTGCATACTTTTAAAATTTCTCTTTTGTTTGATGAAAAAAAAACCTTTGAGACTGTGCGGCAATTTTAAGAAATAAAGACATGCAGGGTTACATTTTTTTGCACTATCTTGCGAACGCGGTGATAAAAAACAAATACAGTCCGCCACGAAACAATCTAGATTATACAGTGCACGCGATACTGTATCGAATGTCGCATATTGAAATTGTATAACGATGTCTCTTGGGGAACCTCAAACGGGAAAAAACTAAAATCATCATCAAAAACTGTTTATCCCTCGAGAAAGTTTCTTTGACTTTTATAGGCTAATTGAGCGTTTTTCTGGTAATTTTATTTCACTTAAGAATAAATAATAGCTTTTTGTTGTCTGGTCTGCATTGGAAATTTAAATGTCTTTGTTTTACAATAATGTATTGCTTTTAGCAATAATGTACCTAGTTCAGTTATATCATATCTGGGGATTTCAGAGTGTTGATCTACCATTTATCATTTATTAATATTAACTTGATTGATAAAATTTACTGTAAAAAACTAAAAGGGTTTAATCGGTCATCATTATAGACCATTAACATGTGTTCGGTATCCTTCACAATCATGCTAGTAACATCTTAATATTGTTTTTTCATAGGTAAAAAGGTTTCCGTTTGTAATATATTCGAGTTCTTAGAAAGGTTAACGTGTAAAATCTTGCGGAAACCTGTATACCAATAATGAATATTTATATTTTACGTTTTCACTTTGGTTAAAATTCGTTTTTTTCCACGCTAGCGAATGAAGTGAAAAATACGTATATGCAAACATAGCACTCAATCTTGCAAAACCGATTACTGAAACGTCTGTTTTTCGACTATTTATGCTACTATTCGTCTCGTTTGATCCTGAATCACTAATTAAGACTTTGTGCAGCATCGAAGATGGCCTGATAAATGTTGTTCAAGATAACAATTATGCTTATAATGTAACTTGCCAAAAAATTACTTCACGTCTCCGTCCATTATCGAAGACACCTTAATTTGTTGTAAGCGCGTTTACAACTAAGCAGCTTATGTTTAACAATATTTTAAATTCGTCTAGCTACTTCTATATGTACGAGTCTCTTTGCTTGACTTAACTGTTAAGCATGTGTAAGGGCCGTCTACAGTCATCGAAAAACAAAAATCAAAATCTCTCTAACGGCAAAATGCAGTTTGATAAAACTTTGCACAAATAAATGATATAACATATTTTTATTTTGCATGTGTTAAAACGTTTAAACGATAAAGATGAAAATCTAAGTGCTAAAAACTCTCTAAAATTCTATTTACATCAATATGATGTGTCCTTATGACATACATACGTAAACAATATTATTTATTTGTAAAATGTTTCTTTGTTTGACCTTAAATTTTCTTATCTCTTCTTGAGTGCGTTAATGGGTGACAAACGTAGAAATCTCTCTCTCTCTGACATTAATTGAAAATTCTTTTTTGTTAAAGGACAAAACATTTTGATGTCATAATACTCAAGTGGGCATTTAGAATAATGTTTTGGTTTGTGAAGTTTTTGTGTTTGCATGAAAATTGAATATTAACGATTTTTTAGGTGTAGCAATTTTCATTACTGTTCTTACTTGTTACAAATGTGTAAATGATGATACATCTATAGAACGATTATTTATGCAGAGTTTTATTGAACTGAATTTTGCCATTATAGAGATTTTGATATTTTTTTCCGATGTAAGTGCATTGATGACTGCTGACTGTTGACAGTCCTTAACAGAATAATACACTCAATATATTTAAAGACATTGGTCATTCCTGCCGACGGTCACTTGAATGAGGTTGATAAAGGAATAAGTAAAGCAAGACAGCTGTTACTTTGGAGTAAGAATAATGAGTAAGTATGAAAGACTACGAGTTTAAAAGTGAATGTAGATGGAATGAAACATCGACTGTCAATGGAATAACGTTTTATGTTTAGTCAATAATTTTTAAAATATGGAGCCCCTTAGGTGACACTTAGCATTTTTTCATTTTCCATACTTTTTTAAGGATGTTATTTCGTTTAAACGAAGGATATTATTTCGTTTAAACGAAAAACAGTATTTCGTTTAAATGAAATATTAATTCGTTTAAACGAAATAATAATTCGTTTAAGAAATATTAATTCGTTTAAACAAAAAAGTGTTTCGTTTAAAAGCAAAAAAAATCGTTTAAACGAATGAATATTTAGTTTAAATAAAAAAATATTTGTTTGAACGAAATAATATCCTTTAAAATAGTATGGAAAATGAAAAAAAAAGTACGCTAAATGTCACCTTAAGGGCTCCGTAATAAACAGTGACGGTGAAAATATTGTTTTACCGCGTTTATATGGGCATGGGGTTTAGCAATAAGATGAGAGTAATAAAACATGCTGTGACGAACAAGTTAATTTAAATATGGTTTAACAACAAAACGTTTTAAAATATGATATCGCCAAGTTCTTTTGCTGAGTTTTGGTCAATATACATAAGAAAAATATACAATTAGCCCACATCCGCCTTAAGAATACGCTTTGTTATATTAACAAAGTATTTTATTTCCTTAGAAAACGACTTCTGAGAATTACACTGACAAAAATATGTGAGGTCAGTTTGTCTAACAAATGTAAACTATATGAGATATTTGTAAAAGTGTGTTTGACCTTTTCTTCTAGGCCGTGTTAATAGATGAGAGAAATGCTCAAGTATCTCTTTACTATTCAAATTTTTTAAACACCTTATATCATGCTTGCATTTTCAGGTACTCATGTTGACATTCAGATTGTTGTTTTGTGTTGCTTAGATTTTCTGCTTGGATGTTAATAGATATGTAGGGTGTTTGTAGTGACGTTTTAGGACTATCTATTTTCTTAACTGTTCTAACTTGTCAACATACGAGTGTGTAAAATATGTATTGATATCAAAAATATCGTATGTAAAATAAAAAAAAATCATTAAATAACATTTTATTAAATCATATCAACTGAATTTTGCCGTTAGGGAGATTTTGATAATTTTATTTTCATCGATGGCAGTGCAATGACAACCGCCATAGCACTTTAATTAAGTGACGTGCGATTGATGCATTTGCGCTTCATGGCTTGCATGAGCATCGTCCGTTTTTCAGAAAACATTTATCTCTATAAAAATATTTTCTTTCAATTAATACATGAAATGTGTTATTACAGTTTTATACATTAGAGGTTTTGAGATAATTTTAGATATTGAAAATTTATCATATTTTGACTATTTCTACTACATTAGGTGTTTATGTATAAAATATATGTAGCTTAATATATTCAAAATTATGTCCCGAACTAACAGATTATTCACTGCTTATTACTCTCATCTTTCGTATCGTCCTAATAAGTTTTTGACAACCGGATTTTCAAACAAGCCAAACAAAAAAAATGATTAACAAACTGTTTCAATGATTAGTGATATTATCTTTAACTGACTACACATGATTGATACGTAGAAGCATAAAATATTGCAGTTTCAGCACGAACCTTCGCGAGTGGTTATGTTTATAGACAAGAAAAAAATTCTTCCAACATAGACAAGATACATCCATAGACATGGGTTTTGCTTTTGTTAATGTGAGTTTTTGTTTTTTTATTCAGTTTTACTTCATTCGCTGCTCTGCTTGATCATGTAGTATGTAACGTTAATTACGATTTCTAATGTTACATGTAAACTTTGACTAGCTTGTACTAGATTGATATAACTTAATTTTTCATCCGATCGGTTGACCGACTTCGGAGACAAAACTTCCTGATTAATATCATTCGTCAATCAGTTCGCACACGTCTACTCTATACCATATTTTGAAATGTTATTTGAAACAATGGGCGTTTTACGTTTGTATCAACTACGTGATTCTTTCTCGTTCAAATCCATTAACTCTTTAAATCATTTTTATTAAAAAAAAACAAACAAATAAAAATAAATTTACATGTTCCAATTTATTGTATGCATGTTTCTTGTCTCAAAACTGTCCGATTGTTTTTCAAGTCACGTCAATTATCAATCAGTTATCGTTTTACGTACACAACAATAAAGTATATTTATAACAGTGCTCCATTGAATTTTAATTATCTTTCATCGTTTATAATACAACTATATAGTGTTATGTTAGAAAGCATAAAATTGAACTTTATGTACACTTAGTGTGTTCTCTTCAATAATTTTGCTTTTTATCTTTAATCTAAGGAGGTAATGAAGACAGATTAGGCTTTTTAAATATTTCTTAATGGAAAGCAATTAAACTCGCGCTTTTTTGTTCTCGGGCTTTTGTGTTACATTCAATATTTCCAAACAAAACAATGCTTTATATATTGTCTGAAATAAAATGGTTTCGATCTTTTTTGCATTTGGCGTGAGATCAATGTGATCAATGTGATATTGTGTGATCTTTCCTATTAGATTCAAACCACGACTGTTAATGAAGATGCAGACGCTAAAATACGCATAGTATAGGCACATTAGGCAATCAAGTAATGGCAGGAAAAAATTAAGTTGCCATCATATCAGGATAAAATCATATTATGTTATCTGATTTTGCTGGCTTGTTTTCAACTAATGAATAAATGTCAGCACTACTCTTTATGCGACTCTTGCGTGTCTAAAATGTTAGATACGATAAAAGCACTAAACTAAACTAATAATACATGGAACACATTACTAAGTCTGGTTGTGTTATAAAGACTTTTGATTACTAGCTCAAATATTAATTTTTGTATGTTCATATAAGAACTCTTTGAGGCAAGTGTGAGGATGGTGCATCCTAGAATCTGGTTCAAGCTCCTCTTGGCATATTGTTTTGCCAATGACCGTTCCATAGCGGTAATCTCAAAGTTTCTCATTTTATTCTTTGCGGTGTCTAATTTGAAATTAATCATCTCTTATCTACCACCATATCCCTGGATGCCGAGCTCAACTTGAGGATAGACAAAGCAGCGACCGTCATGCGGGCCTGACGAAGCGTGTGTGGGTAATTCCATGCTGACCCTTGGCACAAAGGTGAACCAAGTGTGCGTGCTGAGCACCCCTCTATACGGATGTCAGTCTTAGACCCTATATATACACACCAAGAGCGTAGAGTGAACGCTTTCCACATGCGCAACTAGACGATTCCTTAGCATCACCTGGCAGTCTCGCGCCTCCAACGCGGATGTTTTGGCAAATGAATGTTTGTCACGCATGTTAGTCACCCTCTCTCAGGGAGTCCTGCGCTAGCTCGGACACGTGTATAGAATGGAAGATGGCTACATCGACATCAGGCAGGCTAAAGAAAAGTGAGAGGTCCAGCGCAAGAGGAGGAAGAGCAGCAAATAGCAAAAGATCCAGCTTATCACTGCTACCACGATTGTTCTCTCCACTGACCACACTTGCAGCAAGTGCGACAGGAAATGCTGCTCTTGCATTTGCTTATTCAGCTACAACCGGTGCTATGTACCCACAACTTACTAAACACTCGGGGAAAGATTCCATTGTCTCTAGAGACAGATTGATTCCAACCCAAACCAGATACTTTTAAATTATAATATATTTACCATATATATGTTATATTTACATCGTAACCAATAAAACCCACAAAGCTACTATAAGTATTACTTTAAGAGAAAAATGAGAAAAATATTATTGACATATATATAAACTGAAATGTGGAAAGTTTTGTGGTTGGAATCTGAAGTCATCTGGGTCGAATCTTATTACTTACAAAATAGAGACAAAAACAATAAAGAAAGCTAATTATTTATGCTCTTTATTTAAACTGTGTTATTTAAATGAATCCTCTACTGACCTCTGGCTAAAGTTGTACAAGAAAAGAATAAAACGGATACATTACATTACATTACAAAGGTTTAGTACGGTTTTCAGGTAAAACCACAGGAAAAAGCACGTCACAGCTTTCTAATAAAGACATATAGTGAATATTAAGTTTATATAGTATTTCTTGTAAAAACAACTTTGTAATTTTGTTATTCATATTATCTTTTTAAATAAATTTCACAAAACTGTTTGAGAAATATCTCTAAAATGAGAGTTTTAACTCAAACACTTTAAATCGTAATTATCTCAGCATGACAAAGTGTTATGTGAAATATTTCAATGATACTAGAAACATTATATTTTTATTTCTTTTTTATAACAAACTTAAAAGATGAAACGGAAAAAAATACCATTAGAAGCAAATTACACTCACATTAAATGGCAAGTGTTGAAATCTGTCATTGTTAATTTTTTAAAACGATATAAATAAATATATAACAATTAAATTCTCGCAATAATATTCAAATATGCGAAATTTAGTGATACCACAGAAAATGATTAATAACAGAATTAAAATATTCTATTTTCCGCCATACACCGTTACGCATCCGTTTATAATTGTTTGTACTTATTACCCTGAAGAAGGGAAAGGCCGAAACGTTGGTGAGATGAAATACATATAATTGAAAATTGTGATCGTGTGTGGTATTGTAATTACTTCTTTTTATTCCTTTTAATTGATGAAACGGAAAATTTGAAAGCTACCGAAGACGATAAATATTAAAATATTGCTGGCTAGGTTTGATTGAGCCTGTTCACAGGCAGTAAAGGAAATGGATGTTCGCCTAGTCCCGTTACGAGAGGACGTAATGAGAAGACACCTAATACACTGCATCAACGTGAACAGCGGACAAACAAGATAATGACGACTTTCCGTTTGATTTAGCAATTAAAACGATTTGTATTTCATCTTGGTAATTGGACCGTGAGGTTGGTATTATCGCGTACAAAATATGACCTGCAGCGCTTTGCTTGGATTACAGAATTATTAAATATGGAAAGACACTTTTTATGTTGCAGACATGTCTGTCGATCTGTCGATGTCTTAATTTTGAGAATAACCTTCTGTTCCAGATCCAGACAACAATGCTTCGAAATGAACAACTACCTTTCTTCCGTCTAAATAAAGTTAGATGGGGAACAGACGCCATCAATTCTTATCTGGTTAAACTGAAATAACAAAATATATCC
Source organism: Corbicula japonica (assembly GCA_038501625.1). Taxonomy (NCBI): domain Eukaryota; kingdom Metazoa; phylum Mollusca; class Bivalvia; order Venerida; family Cyrenidae; genus Corbicula; species Corbicula japonica. The sequence goes on from JAZAYU010000035.1 coordinate 3,408,819, forward strand.
GAAAATGGCGTTACTTTGTAAAATGTATAGCGTGCTTGTAGCCGTTATATTTGTGATAATTGGGAAGTCGGTTTGGTATAAAATCGTTGAGATAAGACTTGTCACTGGATGAAATGATTATTTAGTATGTCGAATGCTCTAGACAAATTTAAGAAGAAATAGCTTTAAGTTACGTTTATTTAAATTGGGACAAACCGCCAATTCATGTGTCTTCGTAATGTTTTAACATTTAAGTTATAACTATATTTTAGAATGAACTTATAATAATCTGCTATTTTTATACAAATAACTAACTTTTAACGACATGAATTGCTAAAAATCGAGTTATCAAACCAGAAGCATTTTTAGGAGCATTTTCATAGCATAAAAGCAAACTCTTCTCCTGCAACAGTCTGATTATTGTCAAATTGTGTAATTCCCTGCCACAGATAAACACTTCCTTTACGTCCACGATAGCATTTTCTCAAAAGTTTTAATTGTTTAAAATTATATTCTATCATACGATAAACTCATGATTGTACGAAGATCAAAATGTTTTAAACTAACTTAAGACTTGTCTGAAAACAGGAATTCATAACATTTTGTATCTAATTTTTGTATGCACACTTTCGGGCCGTTCAATCCCAAGTATGTGGGTCTGTCTCATGGAATATCATAGTTTTGATGTCAAAGAATAATCTAGAGAATTCAAACAACCGGTAAGCGTAATGATGTTAACATATGAATAGAACTGTCCCGTGCGTACGCAAATTTGTGTCCCGTATTGTCGTTTTGATTCAACAGTACTAAACATTGTAAATATTTAACTCGTGATTGCAACGCTCTCTAACGCTCTTTAGATTTCTCTCGGAATAGCAGTAGTTGTACAGTGTGGCGATGTATGAAATTCTACGTTCGTACTGCAACATTCCTAATTTCTCAGGTCGTTTGAAACATCATTCTGTACAATGCCTTATCCAGCACAGTTTTCATCATTTAACTTTGGAAAAATGCAAAGAAAGTTAGCTTTTCTTAATTGAAAAGATGACAGACAATTTCAGTCAAAATACAATTTATTTACTAATAAACAACAGTTTTCTTCCTCGGCTAACACTTTGTTAAACATAATTAAATAGCATTTCTTACATCGATAACACTAAATAAACATTGCATATCTATACATTTGTAACTGTCTGCTAAAAAATATGTGTCTCTGCAATACTCGTTTGATATTTTAGAATAGCTTTTTAACTAATTAAAAGATATGTCTATTTCATTTGTTTAATTTGCAGCATGCATCAAGCGCCGAAAGTGTGTGACAACACATACACATTTGTTTTTAGAACAATTCGTTTATCATCATTATGCTATTTAACGTTTTAATATTTTGTTAACATTAAGGTGAGTGGATGCATCAAACATGAAAGGGTAACAAAACTATGACCTCGCTCGTATCAATATTTTAAATTTGAAGATTGGGAAGAATGTTCAACAATTCGCAAATCAGTCAATTCCACCGTCTTATCGTTGTATATGCCAATGAACTCAATGTCCTTTTTAAAGAAATTTTCATGAAATGTTTCTGATAATAGGCCCCAGTATCACGAAAAATATTGAGTCTCTAACATTCAATATAATTCAAAATGAAATTTTAAATTTCTAACGATACAAAGCTTACTTTGCGAATTTAGGTTTCAAGCATAAGTTTATATAATATTTCTTGTTTTAAATTCAGGATTGAAAATTTGCTATCGTAATTTCTAAAACATCTGAGTTTTGAACCCAAACAAGTATTCTAGAACGACTAAATGTTATTGGAGCTATTTTCGTGATAATAGAACGATTTTGCGTCATGTTTACAAAATATTGTAAGTAAATAGCCATTATTTATTCAAAAATTGAATTAATATTTTGCGTTGAAAATTGAATTTAAACTAAAGGTTGTTCGTGCTATTGGGTCCAGATTGCATATCATTCTGAAGCCGAGAATATGCCAAATATTATACTGAGTAGGAATCAGATTAATTTAATATGATAAATTTGAATAACTGTGGTTAATACTTCCTCGTCCAGTCTCTGTAAAGGAAGAGAAGCCAAACTTGATAGCAAAGCATGTCCGCTTGATTGTTTTATTTAGTAGTTCTTTTATGGGAGAGACCTTGTAATATTTTGTTTTGGCATTTTCGATTATCTTACATCAATAAGACATTGACTTTCGTTTTCCTATTTTAATTTAAGATAATCAGAATCAAGATTTTGTTGAAATGTTGCGTTCGTGATACTAGTAAATCTCATTGTTTAAAACATTTCTGATCAGTGTTTGATGTATCTGATTTATGGTATAAAATAAGCTTGGCCATGATTAAAACTACTCTTGATGTATTGCTATGAAATTGGACACGCCAGAGAAGAATGTGTCTTGCGAAATATATTTTGACATTAGAGTTTTACCTTTAATAACTAACTCACAATTATTTAATATTTTCTTTATTCTTTTATCTGGTGACCAAACGTTGCTGAACATGGAATGGTATTGTAATGCCCAGACATTAATTGCATATATATAAATTAAATAATAAACAGTACTCACGATACATTGGAACATTTTGCACCTGAAAGTTGGAGGGTCTACAGTCTACACTTACAGTTGACATTATTTTGATGTTTTTGACTCATCATTAAATGCACAATGCACAATACGCTGCATATTAAAATGAATAGGTATGCACATGTGTGCATCTACTGACAGTCTACGCGCTAATCCATGTTGTTTATCACAAATCTTTCAATTGTCACATGTTTCTACGATCTTGAGAATTTATTCCGTTTAATTGACATAAGGCTCCTGTCTATTTGTTAAAACGTCAATCCCAAGTTGAAAACGAATTTATCCTGGCACTATCGGACTATCTGACACGCCATAAATCCTTTATTTATTGCATAAATCATTATTTAACACTGTAAACGTTTTGAAGTTTCGTCCAGTGGCGTCCATTTTTCCGATGCATTATGGTTTGTTTACTGTTGTTGCTACGGTTCGCTGCTTCGCAACTATTTTGACAAGCGATGTTTCACTCAAATAATCCTTTATTTGTTAAACCAAAGGTATGGATAAGGTTAAATAATCAGTATTTTGTACCTACAAGTTAAGATTTATTCAGGTTACATTGAATACCAAATTTACCATTTATTGGTTGGTCCATACAGAGTCTGACGGCTTTCCGTCCAAATGTTGGTTGGAACCTGCCAATTCAACCACCAAACTTCTACTTTGGGTTGGAATCAGTCAGTTTCCAGGCAAATTTGGCTAGTTTTCTTCGGCTGGGTATAAAAGGGCTTGAAATTTGGTTGGAGGAGGACTTGCATCAGAAATTTTTACGAGTATAGACACGTTTCGCTTAACATAGAAATTCTTACTATAGTATAATATTTTGCAGTCATTGGGAACGCTAAGTAAGCCTGATACAATCTTAACGAATTTTATAGACATTTTATTATTTCTAGGAGTATATTTTTGCATTAACAATTTTATTAAATAAAATAAGTAATTTTATAAAAGCTGATGTATTAAAACACATCTATGTTTGTTATATAGTATAACAGTCACGGTCACTGGTTCACTTCAGACGTAAATTGTATGGGAAGCCGTTCGCGCAATATACACGTAATTATCATCATTTTGTGAGATATATAAACAGATGAAACTGTTGATTTAAATAACTTGTTTTAAGCGACTCTGTAACATGTGCATTTGTTGAATTTACATAATTACTATTGGTGAATAATAAACTCATGCAGTTTAGAGTTTAAAATAAACTTAACAAACGTTTTACTGCTTGTCTATATTTATTACTGAGGTTTGACCTCCAATATACATAACAGTGGAGAACAAATAAATAGGTACCCGCTGGGTAAAGGTATAAAACTTTATAAATACAAGTCCGTAAGTGCTCACAGGGCAGAAGAGTATAAATCCCAGGAAGTAAATATCCCAGAGGTTACCCCAGAGTATACTCACTCCGAGGTTGGCTAAAATAAGTGTGGTAAACATCACAGAAGTTCGCCCAGAGTGCACTCGTACCGTAGTCGGCGCATAACAAATTTTGGTGTCAGAAGTGGGATCCTTCTGAAAACTATACCTGGGAAGGATCCTGTGATACGAACCTTGAAAAACAGCGATGGAGAGGCGTGACTCGGTAGACAGTGATGGTGTTATTTATTTTAATCGCGGAGGTAAAAGTAACGCGGAAGATTGTGAACAAACAATAGTAGAAAGAGATTTAATGTGTCACGAGGAGGTGAACGACGACAGGGTGTCGGTATCATCAAGGTGCTCCATAACACATCGAGACAATGCTGTAAATACATCTATATCAAACGGCAATCTCGCCAGCGAGAGCCAAAATAACATGGTAAATAGCATGGCTGGAATTTTAAAGGAAGTTATAACGGAGCTTAAGAACCTCAAGGAAGCCTTACCGACCGGCGTTAACCGGCGCGAGCCAAGGAGCACCAGTACGTCGGAGCAGATAACATATAACAGACCTAGGGCTGACGGCGGGGGTTACGAGCACGATGAATATCACAACCAGATAAGGCGGGAGGACCAATACAGACCTTCAGATTGGGGACAGTTTGACCATAATTTTAATAATTATGAATACATAGATGTGGAAAGGGAACCAGACTCGCAGATCAGACGAAGATACGATAACCCAATCGATCGGAGACGTAATCATCCATCCGCTAGGCCGCACTTTACAGCAGATCATATGAAAATACCAAATTTTTCTGGCAAAGAAGACTGGAGGGTCTGGATCTCTAGGTTTGAGGCCGTTGCTGGGCGATATCATTGGAGCGAAGACGATAAGCTGGATTACTTGTTACCTCGTTTAGAAGGCGTAGCTGCACAATTCGTCTTCAACCAGCTGCCTCCAGGCATACTACAAGATTATAGGGAGTTGGTGAAAGAGCTAAATAATCGGTTTAGAATAATAGAAACCAGCAGATCGTTTGCGGCAAAATTTAGTCGTAGAAACCAAAGGGCGGGTGAAACAGCTGAGGAATATGCAGCAGAGTTAAAAATGCTATACGATAAGGCACATGGGTACCGTGATAGGCACACTCGGGATGAGGACTTGGTACGGCGCTTTCTAGATGGAATGAGGGATGAAGAAGCGCGCTTTGAAGTAGAGTTTCATAAAGAACCGGTCAACATCGACGAAGCAGTATTTCACGTAGTTAACTATGTACAAACCAGGAAATACACTGATGACAGAAGGAAAGGGGCGAGAAGGACAATAGAGACTTGCAATGATGACTACATCGATAATGAGAGTAATGAAACTGATAGTACCCGCCGTATACCTGCCAGAAAACAAACGCAATCTGAAAACAAGGAGACTGATCCAAAGGGAACTTCACACGTGGGGAACAGTCAAGAAACGGTATTGAAACAGATACTGGACCGGCTGGAGAAGCTTGAAAGATCTGCCAATACTAACAGAGAGCGAGGCACGGCGAACAGGCAGCAGTCAGTGCAGTGTTACAACTGCCAAAAACAAGGGCATTATGCTAGAAACTGTCCTGAAAAGAGGGATCAAGCAAAGGATAGAAGCGGTAACCTTTATGACAAACCTGACGAAGCTGCTAAGAGAAACCCTATCAGCCTTTAAACGAACAGGGACCAGCCCTTGTGGCCGGAGGGAGGTCCCACTAGTCGACGTGTCAAAGGGCCTAGAAACGGAATCCAGAGAGAACGGAGCAAAGTTGAATAAAGAAAACAAGGCAGAAAAATTATGTAGCGGAGTGTATATCAAAGGGTCAATAGAAGGAATACCTACCTTGTTCACGGCTGACACAGGAGCTTCTAAAACCGTCATATCTACCAGGGTATTCGACAAGATTGGAAAAGGTAGAAGTGAGCTGAGGCAGTCAAGGTGTTTGAAGGGAGCTTGCGGGACGCCTATTAAGGAGTTAGGCAAGGCTAGCTTCCGGATAAAGCTTGGGAGTTACGAGATGACTGTAGAAGCAATTGTAGCAGACATAGAGGACGAGGCCTTGCTAGGGTTTGACGTCCTCCATGGCAGTGAGAAAGGTCCGGCGGATATCCTTCTGAGCCAAAACAAGATAGTCTTAGATGGTATAGAGATTCCATGTTTTCAAGTTGGCATCCCAAAACGTGCGCGCAGGGTGGTAGTGGCGGATGATGTTCAGATACAAGGGCTATCTGAAACATTGGTCGACGTGTACGTGGAACGCTGTGAAGGCGATGACAGCGACAAAGACCCAAGTTTTCTGCTAGAACCGACTGCAAACTTTAGGGAAAGATATCAGCTAATGATGGCATACACACTTGTCGATATTAACAAAGCTCCAACCTGTAAGGTCCGTATATTGAATCCCTTCGATACTGAGGTCTTGTTGAAGCAAGATGCTGAAATAGCATATGCTGAAAAGGTAGAAAGAATAGTGAGTGTGGTTGCTGCAGAAGAAGATGAGAATGAAGTGAAGAATATATGCAGAGTTAGAAGGCTTCAGAGGGGTGAAAGTGAAACCATTAAGGTAATGCCCGACATCTTGAAAGCCAGTGAGAAGGATGTTCCCCCGCATTTGACAAAGCTCTTTGAGTCATCATCTAGAGGTAAAAGCGAAAATGAAAAGCAAATTGTAGCAGGGCTGTTAGTAAAATATGCAGACACTTTCTCAAAGAACGATTGGGACATTGGCCTCACTCACCTAGCAGAACATCCAATCAACACAGGCGACGCTCTGCCAATAAAACAAAGACCAAGGAGAGTGCCACTGGCGTATGCCGACGCAGAAAAAGAAGCCATTCAAGATCTTTTGAAGAAAGGCATAATACGCGAAAGTACCTCACCTTGGGCAAGTCCAATAGTACTTGTAAAGAAGAAATCAGGATCTGTAAGACCATGTGTTGATTACCGACGTGTGAATGCGCTTGTAAAACCTGATGGGTTTCCGCTACCAAGGGTACAGGATTGTTTGGATGCCGTAGCTGGATCGAGTTTGTTCAGCACATTCGACCTCACCAGCGGATACTTCCAAATCCCACTAAAGCTAGAGGATATACCCAAGAGCGCGTTCTGCTGCAAATACGGTTTGTTTGAAATGACACGTATGCCCTTTGGGCTGAATAATAGCGCAAGCACTTTTCAACGCACCATGGAACTAGCTCTGCAAGGACTCCAGTGGGTCACATGTTTAGTATACATAGACGACATAATTGTATATGGTGCCAATTTTGAACAGCACATCAACAGAGTAGATGAAGTTCTAGGCAGAATGCAAGCTGCTGGATTGAAGTTGAAGCCAGACAAGTGCCACTTACTGCAGAATGAGGTAAATTTCTTGGGGCACGTTGTTTCAAAAGAGGGCGTGAAACCGGACCCTACAAATGTCGCAAAAATAGTAGGATGGCCAAGACCAGAAACACCGAAACAAGTGAAACAATTTGTCGCAACCGGCTCGTACTACAGACGGTTTATCAAAGACTTCGCCAAGATTGTGAGACCACTGGTGGAACTCACTAAGAGAGATAAATTGTTCTTATGGGATGAACATTGTGAAGCCGCATTCCAAACAGTCAAGCAGGCCTTAATTGGACCAGAGATAATGGGTTTCCCGCTAAATGAAGGTGGGGAGTTTCTCCTCGACGTCGATGCCTCAGGCGTTGGTATCGGGGCAGTACTACAACAGGTCCAGGACAATCGTGAACGGGTCATAGCCTATGCAAGTCGTGCTCTCAATAAAGCTGAAAGAAATTACTGCATCACCGAGAAAGAACTGCTGGCTGTAGTGTATTTTATTCAATACTTTCGCCAGTACTTGTTAGGAAGGCGTTTTGTAGTTAGGACAGACCACCAAGCGTTAATTTGGCTATTCAGCCTAAAGGAGCCTAATGGCAAAATTGCAAGATGGTTAGAGATTTTGGCACCCTATGACATGATCATAGAATACAGGGCAGGGTCAAAACAGGGCCATTGTGACGCACTGTCACGCTGCGAGGCTCCCAGAGATTGTACATGCTCGGAGGTGGATACGTCAGAGCCACTGAAATGCGGACCTTGTAACAAATGCCACAGACGAGCAGAACTGATGATGTTAACTCTGCACACTAGCAAGGACCAGCCTGAATATAAAACTACTACAAAGCCAGGTAACGAAGAGCATTTCGAGCCAGAAAATCAGGATCAGCATGTAGCAAGGGCTGCGAAACAAACACCTACCGAAGATACTGAAGCCGCACCTACACCAACACCACCATGCACTAGTAACTGGCTATCAATCTATCCGCCTAGCGAAATCGCAAAATTGCAGAAACAAGATCCCGACCTGCAGTTCTTGTACAAATCCAAAGAAGCAGATAATAAGCCTACTGCAACAGACATGGTTGCAGAGAGTGCTGCCTCCAGACACTATTGGATCTTGTGGCAAAGTATCAAGCTCGTTGAAGGGGTGTTAGTTAAGGAGTTTTACAAACAAAACGGTACTGATGTCTACCAACAGCTCTTAGTACCCCATAGTTTGAAGAACAATGTCTTGGCTCAGATGCATGACTCTTTGTTAAGTGGACACTTTGGTACTAAAAAGACTAAAGAGAAAATCAAGCATAGCTTTTATTGGTATAACCTCAAGGAAGATGTGGAATTGTATATCGCCAAGTGCGATGTCTGTGCGGCAGACAAACCGCCACACAAGAGACCTAGGGCTCATATGGGACATTTGAAAAGTGGCGCACCGTGGGACGTGCTTGCAATTGATTATCTTGGTCCATTGCCGATAACTGCACGAGGGAACAGATACATACTGGTCTTAACCGACCACTTCACTAAATATACTGAAGTCTTAGCTGTACCAAATCAATTGGCTGAAGAATGTGCGACAAAAATCATGAACGAGTTTATTGCAAGGTGGGGTACACCATTGAGTATCCACAGTGATCAAGGCCCAACCTTCGAAAGTCGGGTGTTTCAGGATCTATGCAAAACTCTTCAGGTTCGTAAAACGAGGTCAAGTCCTAGGAACCCTAAAGGGAACGGACAGGTTGAAAGATTCAACAGAACCCTGCTAAAAATGATCCGTGCTTATCTAATAGGCGAACAAGAGGACTGGGACCTCAATTTGGGGTGTTTGGCAGGTGCATACAGGTGCACTCCTAATGAATCGACCAGACTTACTCCTAATATGTTAGGAATCGGGAGAGAAATACGCCTTCCAGCAGATTTAATCTACGACTATGCAACCACAAGCAAGGAAAGTATACCATCTCCTGCACAGCATGTCCAAGAGCTAAGAAACAAGGTGCTGCTTGCTCATGAAGTTGCACGAAAGTACTTAAACGCCGCTGCTCAACGAAGCAAAGAGTTGTATGACGTAAATGCAGTGCTGCATAACTATCAAAAAGGGGATGTAGTATGGTGCCTTAATGAAACAAGGAAACCAGGTCTAGCACATAAGCTGGAGAAGAAGTTCGGAGGCCCCTACCTCATAACAGAAAGAAAATCTGCAGTGAATTTCGTTCTACGCTATGATGACAAGGGAACCGAAAGGCTCATGCACCATGACAAACTTAAGCCGTACCTTGGAAATAATATACCGAAGTGGATCACTAAGATCAAGAGCAAGTGGAAAAGGGTGTAAAGAGAGTCTACCACAATACATCAAAAGAAAGAAATAATATCATGTGTTTTCAGTTGTACTTTATTATTGTAATGTTGTAGATTTAACAAATAAAGGTGCCTGGCTGAAGCCGTACAGGGGTGACAATGTGCCAAAAAGGATTGTCCAGGTCAAACGAAAGTGGGCCAAGCTTGCAAAAATGAATGATTAAAATATGTGTAAAATGATAATAAAGTTTTGCAGAATTTGTTAATTAGTTGATTTCACAAATTGTTTAAAATACTATAAGTATTGCGGAATATATAAAAATGTTGGTTTCAAACCAATTGATATATAAAATGGTGCATGTAAACCTGCATGTATAAAAGTGTAACATCTAAATATTTAGTGTAAACATATAAATAATTAGTGTAAACATATATATATGTTTAGTGTAAACAAGTGGGCCGGCACGCAAGGCTGTAAAAAGGTTATATACAAGTGAAATAGTGTTTAAATAATAAACATTAAATAAACGCCGTACAGTAGCAATATCTTACCGGGTGAAATAGAGTGAAAGTGTAGAAATACATGTTGCGAAAAGAGTTACATGCCAACGAAATACTGAACTTGCTCTGTGTTAAGCCGTTAGTAAGCATTAAACGTGTTTTTTCTCTCAAACATTTGGCATATGTGCTGTCACATGGGTGAGTCTATGGACGATATGCGGTAAATCATCAAAATGGAACAATGACCAAACAATGTTTAATACGAAACAGTTCTGCGCTTACGTTAGTGCTTCAAGGAGATTTAATTTGCCATCGTTTCGGTGCGATTGCGAAGCCTAAGAAACCAGCTCCGTATTATCCAGTGACCGTGATTTGATGTCACGGTATCCAGTGCTCAATGGGTGTTTCATTACGTCTATTTTCAGGCTTGCAACATGTCATCCATTGCCCAGTATAGGAATAGAGGCAGAGCATACCAGTGTACCAAATGCCAAAAGATCGATAGGAAGGGGCGGATGGTCAGCCATGTCCTTAAACACCATGTAGCGTTTGACAGGATTCCATTCACATGTTCTCTGTGCTCATTTCGTTGTCTTGATAAGCAGACCCTACTGGAGCATATCACCAGGTACGCTCGACATCGGGAAGAAGAAGCAAAGAAAGGAGTACCAGACTACACCAAGGTGCTAAACAAGGCTAAGAATCCTGTAGTGCTCACCGAAGCGGACATGGTGCAGCTAGGCAGAGAGGAATCGTTAAGATGGCACATGCGTAATGTGAGGAGCGATGAAGGCGAGAACCCTTTAGAGGACCCGGAGGGTACGTTTGAGGAACAGGAAGAAGAGGTAGTCAATATTGGAGGGTTATGTCTCCCAAAGTGGCTCGCCGCAGATGACACCGCTCAGAATTCCGGGTATCAGCTTGCTGCCTTGAATACTCCAACTCCAGGCTTGGCTGGATTGGTACCAGTGGCTCTCTCTAGGCAAGCACCAGTGTCTTCAGCATCAATGCAAACAGGTGCGAGCGCTCTGTCATTTCAACCTGCCGTCCAGACGCTCCCTTCTCGGTCGGTGATGCACGATCTACCGACTATTAATGTGGAAGATTTTAATGATTTAATGCTGTTTGGAGACGGAAACACTTCAAAGCTGGAAACGCCTAGGCTGGCCCGCAGGTCACCGTCACAGACACCCTGTCTTGACGAGAGGATCCTCCCACAACTCAAAATGAGCGCAGAGGATCGCGAAGACCCCCTTTACCAGGAAGCGGTTGGGTTTAGAGAGCCACCTGCCATCCAGGAACCACAACCCAAGAAGCGCAAAGTGGCGGAAGAAGCTGAGAGCCCCTCATCTGCGTCCAGTGACGTGATTAAGGCTATAATGGACGGGGCAAAGCTTATTGCAGATGCGCTGGAGTCAAACACCAGGGCTGTAAGATGTCTGGACAAGACAGTTGAGAGAGAAATGCAGGCGATGGGCACCAAAGTCCAGCAAATCGCCTGTGAGATCGGCAGAGTGGAAAGGAAGATCAACCAAATAGAGAGGACTCTTGATGCTAAACTGCAAAAAGAAGAAAAGGAGAACACAAAACCATCGTCGAAGCCTAGCTTAAAAAGCGTGGTACAGGTTCAGAAGAAGAACTGAGTACATGTAAAACAGTGCAACAATGGACATAATTGGCATATATTCATGACATTTTCAAATAATGATTAAGTTTTAATGAGCATTATCTTTTGAAGATGGGACATGTTTATGGAAATTTTTGCATATAGTTTAGTTTTGTTAAGTGTAAAATAAATCTTGAATTTTATTCATGAACATGTTTAAACCAGTGCAAATGGCAACAGGAGTTTGCCAAAAAAAAACAACAGGGGGGTAGTTGTAATGCCCAGACATTAATTGCATATATATAAATTAAATAATAAACAGTACTCACGATACATTGGAACATTTTGCACCTGAAAGTTGGAGGGTCTACAGTCTACACTTACAGTTGACATTATTTTGATGTTTTTGACTCATCATTAAATGCACAATGCACAATACGCTGCATATTAAAATGAATAGGTATGCACATGTGTGCATCTACTGACAGTCTACGCGCTAATCCATGTTGTTTATCACAAATCTTTCAATTGTCACATGTTTCTACGATCTTGAGAATTTATTCCGTTTAATTGACATAAGGCTCCTGTCTATTTGTTAAAACGTCAATCCCAAGTTGAAAACGAATTTATCCTGGCACTATCGGACTATCTGACACGCCATAAATCCTTTATTTATTGCATAAATCATTATTTAACACTGTAAACGTTTTGAAGTTTCGTCCAGTGGCGTCCATTTTTCCGATGCATTATGGTTTGTTTACTGTTGTTGCTACGGTTCGCTGCTTCGCAACTATTTTGACAAGCGATGTTTCACTCAAATAATCCTTTATTTGTTAAACCAAAGGTATGGATAAGGTTAAATAATCAGTATTTTGTACCTACAAGTTAAGATTTATTCAGGTTACATTGAATACCAAATTTACCATTTATTGGTTGGTCCATACAGAGTCTGACGGCTTTCCGTCCAAATGTTGGTTGGAACCTGCCAATTCAACCACCAAACTTCTACTTTGGGTTGGAATCAGTCAGTTTCCAGGCAAATTTGGCTAGTTTTCTTCGGCTGGGTATAAAAGGGCTTGAAATTTGGTTGGAGGAGGACTTGCATCAGAAATTTTTACGAGTATAGACACGTTTCGCTTAACATAGAAATTCTTACTATAGTATAATATTTTGCAGTCATTGGGAACGCTAAGTAAGCCTGATACAATCTTAACGAATTTTATAGACATTTTATTATTTCTAGGAGTATATTTTTGCATTAACAATTTTATTAAATAAAATAAGTAATTTTATAAAAGCTGATGTATTAAAACACATCTATGTTTGTTATATAGTATAACAGTCACGGTCACTGGTTCACTTCAGACGTAAATTGTATGGGAAGCCGTTCGCGCAATATACACGTAATTATCATCATTTTGTGAGATATATAAACAGATGAAACTGTTGATTTAAATAACTTGTTTTAAGCGACTCTGTAACATGTGCATTTGTTGAATTTACATAATTACTATTGGTGAATAATAAACTCATGCAGTTTAGAGTTTAAAATAAACTTAACAAACGTTTTACTGCTTGTCTATCTTTATTACTGAGGTTTGACCTCCAATATACATAACAGTGGAGAACAAATAAATAGGTACCCGCTGGGTAAAGGTATAAAACTTTATAAATACAAGTCCGTAAGTGCTCACAGGGCAGAAGAGTATAAATCCCAGGAAGTAAATATCCCAGAGGTTACCCCAGAGTATACTCACTCCGAGGTTGGCTAAAATAAGTGTGGTAAACATCACAGAAGTTCGCCCAGAGTGCACTCGTACCGTAGTCGGCGCATAACAGTATTTATCTGAAAATACCGCATTGAAGGTTCCATGTCACCGCCATATGCACACCATCGTTTGGGATGGTCAAAATTTTACTGTTTGTTGGTGTAAATACTGAGTTGCGCTCAACCCGTGGCTAATCGGCGTGGACAGTAATATGTGTTTCCTTTACTGTCCATGAACAGGCTCATTCGAACCGAGCCTGCAATATTTTCATATTTGTCGTGTTTGGTGGCTTTCAAAGTTCCTTTTTAATCTATTCTGATGTATTGCTATGAAATAGGACACGCCACAGAAGAATGTGTCGTGAGTATTATTTTTGACATTGGAGTTTTACATATACTAAAATAGCTCACAATTATCTAATGTTTTCTAATTATTAATAGTGGATTCTGCTCATCATTTGTACGAGATAATGTATTTTTCAAGAAATGCATCAGTAACGTCGTCTGTTCATTTTGTGTCGTCAATTAAGAGTATAACGTCAATATCCAAAGGACACGTTTTGCCGTGACGCGCCCAAAATGTATTTTTTCTACATGTTAAATAAAAGAATACAACCACAAAAATCAATAATATCTAAGATCAAATACAAATAAAACTGAGTAGCTTAAAAGTGGTTCGTTATAAGTCAAACACTTTACTATGTTAGCATTTCTTCACAAAGCATAATACATAAGTACTATAGAAAGGACCAACAGAGAGAAAGCGGTTAGTTGGGATTTACTACAGTAACAGCTGCGTCAGAAGATTGAAAAGAAATATAGTCATGTTGTTGAACTGTGTATTCTCAACTCTGAGAACAAATCGGAATTGTTAGTGTTTTTGTTCGTAAAGAATTATATTTCACACGAATAGCATTGCATGATGTTTTCGTGCAATGACTTTTTCAGGATTTTGTCCACAATGCTGGAAATATTCGGGGCAAGATCAGAGAAACGTGGCTCTGTCTTAATGACGAAATGAAGAGAGAAAGTTGTTCCACTGTCGAAACGCAGCGCAGGTATGCATCTTTGTCCAGCCGGTATGGTACCAGTTCGAAAGTAAAATGGTCGACACTGTTCCTGAAATAGTTTTAATTTATGCATTACTTAATCCGTCCTTCCCTTCCTCTTCCCACTTTCCTAGAAATTACACAAGGTCCTTAAAAATGGACAGTGCAGTGATCACATTTTATTTATAAAGAGGACTTTGAGTAACAAAACAACCCTCATGTATAACTCTGATCAGTTCAAATTTGGATTATAAAATTTCATCCACTGTGTTAAAGTTTTTGCATAAAAATATGATTAAATGGTTTAATCAATACGAATTTAAGATGAACTTGCCGACACCTAACAGTTATTAGTTTGTTCTTAGGAAATCCGGACCTTTAATTGTCAAACAAAAGAACGGCCAAACTCACAAAACAGTTGTATTACATGTTACCCTCCCAGCGCATACCTCACGTTCGTCTGGCACTGACGACTGCCATAGCAACTTACAAGATTCCAGAGGCTTAGGAACTTTTTTTCAGCATAGCTGTTTTTACTGTCAGTAATAAGGAAGCCGATAATGTTTCTCTAAGTTCCTCTTTAGACACTTAACATAAAAGTTTAATTTACATAAATTCGAATTTCTTGAGTAACCTGTCCCTTGAAAATATTTTGAATTTACAGTAATTAACCAACCACGATAAACAACTCGTATGTGATTCATTCTGATTCATACACAAACACACAAACAAAATTTAAAGAAATCGCAATAGCAACCAAAATGAATCATTCAGAAAAATTCATTTCGGGAAATTTAAATATTATCAATAACTAATATAAATGTACAAGAACAAGATGATCCAGCCTTAAAAGTTAAACATAAGGAAGCCAGTCCTCAAGCCTTTCATTGGTTAGTTCTTAGATTGTGCTCATGTTTAACTGAGCAGCTTTAGAAGACCTGAGGCTAATCTACAATTTCAGATTAAATACATGGTAACAAGAGAGACAGCATATTGCAAGAAAAAAAATCTTGCAAAAAAATCAAATAAAACTCCCCATAATCTGTAGACATTCACCATGTCCCAAGGTTATGAAACTGAAAATGGAAACCAGTCTCCAATCTAAAGCATCTGATTGGCAGAATTGTGACTGCTTTTCAATCTCAGTTATATCTTCAGCCTATGTGACGTTTTGCACTGGCTGTAGGGCACACTATGTGAAACATAACCCTTATGACCTCCTGTAATAATGCTTACTCATACATAATGGTGCAATAATAGGACGAATCATTGGAATCTAATTATCTTTGCACACTATCATTTGTGATGGACCAAAATTATGACTATTTACGTGTGTAAATACTGTTGCGCTCAACACTGGGCTAGGAATGGGCAGTAATAGGTATTTTCGTTAATGAATATGAAGTGACTCAATCAAACCGAGGCTGTAATTATTTTCATGTTCGGTGCCTTTCAAAGTTCCCTTTTTTATCTTTTGTGTCTAATGTAAAAAGCTACGCATCCGAAATTTCAGAGAACATCAGCTTTTATGTTATACTTTTGAAGGAAAACCTGCTGTAGAAGGTGAAAATAAACTAAAATGTTGTACTGTTGAACGAAAACCTACTGTACAAGGGTGAACATGAAATTTAATGTTATACTGTTGAACGAACACTTACTGTAGAAGGGTAAACATTAGCTTTAATGTTATACTGTTGAACGAAAACTTCCTGTTAAAAGAACATTAACTTTATTGACGGAAAACTTACTGTAGAAGGGTGAAAATCAACTTAATGTTATACCTTTGAAAGAAAACTTACTGAAGAAGGGTCCCAAATTGTAGAGACATTGTACCGATGATTGTCGATGTCTTCACTTTGAGAATAGCGTTCTGTTCCAAAGAGTATTGCTGCAAACGCAACAACTGAATTTTTTCCATCTAAATTTCAGTTGTGTGGGGTGCAGACGTTGTCAATTTTGATCTTGTTAATTGAACAAAAATAGCAAAATATTTTCGGAAAAGGCTTCACTCTGTCTTGTGAAATGTATAAAGTGTTTGTAGTCGGTATGTTTTCCTCACACCATCGCTGTATTGTTTCATTCAATGTGGAATATTTCCAATACGTTGTCAGCTTCAGCTTTTCATCTTCAATGCCTCTTGACATCGTTCCAACTGCAGTGGCAGGTTTTGAGGAAGTCAACACGCAATTGTCAATTTAATACTGGTTTCTTTCTTCAATCGTTGAAAACGCGGTAAAATATAGACCAGAACATTTAGATACACGCGCGTTCCAGCGGATAAACTGCGAAACACAATTACAAAAGGCGCATTGCTGATTCCTATATATTCTTTCGTTCGCAAGATCCGAAACAAAAATGAAGTCATCCAAATAAGTTGCGTTCGCACAGCAAGGATATTGCAAAGATAAAGTTGTATTGTGACAATCATCTATCACCCGAAAAGAAATACCAAGTTTTCTGGGGAAAGCGGAAGGTTAATGAGGTCTTTGCATGCGTATTTCGGCTGTCTAAGGTCCGTATTTGGCATATCAGGACAGCAGGTAGCAACATCGTAACAGCCTGGTGAACAGGAACACTTTTGACAACACGATATCTTGGTTGGATCCGTTGCATTCTAAAAAAAGGGTTACTTAAAACAAATTGTTGATATTTGTTGATATGTTGTTGTTGTTTTTCGATTTTTGTAAGCTTGATTATAACCATTTTTAAAATTATTTTGGAGATAAAAAATGTTTTATTCTGACTTTCTTTAATCTGGAATCCTCCGAACACAAGAATAATTATCAGTTGTATTGTGCCTACTAGTGAAAACTTAAAAAAATCAAAGTCATCATATGCCGAAAGTCTATGTAGGTTTATAGGGAATGTTTGTAAAAGAACAGCTCGAGCTGTTGTTTGTTTATTCCTGTCATCGTGTTCCTGCTGATTTGACTCCAGGGGCTCTGGTCTCGGTAACATCATTGAGTACTATCGTTGTCTGCTTGACAATGCTATCAGCTCCGTATGTTTTATAGGTCTATACGCTTTTGCATGTAATACTGTCGAGTTCATGGGTGGGTTTGAGCTTATTCACAACGACAACCTGCACTTGTTTGTTCACATGAGAACCTGTTGGGGCAAGTGTGAGGTAAATGCAACCTAGAACATGGTTTACTCTACAGTTGATCGTTATGCTTACATCTATGGTTGCACGACGGTGGCAATGGTTTAAGAGTTTATGAAGGTTTAAATCTTGTAAAATAAAATGAAAACTCGATCTGTTTCTTTTATTCCTGTCACTGATTTCTTGCTGATTTGTCTCCAGGAACTCTGGTCTCGGTAAGATCAATCAGTACCCGCCCTTTGCTTCACAATGCTATAAGCTCCTTATGTTTTATATGTTTGTGTGCTTTTGCATGGAACATTGTCGAGATGATGGGTGGGCAGTAGTTATTTAACCAACTTGAAGATAACTTGTACTTGTTTGTTCACATGAGAACCTATTAAGGCAAAGGTGAAGTTGTTGCACCCTAGAACCTGGTTTAAACTGGCCGTTCTAAGGTGGTTACCCCTCGGGTTCTCACTTTCGATAAATGCTTTTAGTGCCTATTTTCAAACTGATCATTTTATTACCATGCTCTCTACTCTACTTTTGGCTGTGTGGGAGGCTGTGTCTGCTGGATGTGGCAATTGGTGATATGCATATTTCACCGATATATGACCGGTAATAATGATGACGAAACGACGACGACGACGATGGTGATGATGATGATGATGATGATGATGATGATAATGATGATGATGATGATGATGATGATGATATCGGAAACTGTGATTTAACTATTTACCTTCGTCGACGGAGATGTACAAATTCCGTTAGCGGACATGACTCGCATAATTTGCAGAACCATCTGGAAATGTTACAGTCACCGATGATAAACTCAAACCAAAATGCCAAATAAAAACTGCCTTTGCATAAAGCCAAGCCATCTGCTCTGATTTCTGAAAAAAGATATTTGCAAGAGTCTACTATACGCTTTTTATTCTTAACAAAATAGGCTACACTAATAGCACCACAAACACAATCTTCGTCAACTTCAATGTCAGAACCAGAGACACTACCCCGACTTATACTACCAGCTTTGTCTAAAATCATAAAACAAAATCTGGAGACCGGTCTCACATCGCTTACATTTGGTTGGTCACCAATCTTATTTTCATGATCTTATGCCCTTTACTTCGGCTTCAATTCTCACGGGTCGCCAATTTAGCCAATCAAATGCTTGAGATTTGAGACTGGTCATCAATCTTTGTTTATGATCTTTGGCCGTTTACTTCGACTTCAATTCCCACTACTACAACACATTATTTTGCTTCCTCCAGCACTACTTCCACTAACAGTACCAATAACAAAACCACTTCCTTTACTTCTACCAATTAGACTACGACATTTACTACTTTATAATACTATTCAAATACAATTCTTATTCTAGCCAACCAAATCAATAAAACCACAATCTACACCTACATGATCAACATCAACAATTACATCCACTACTACTATTTATTTTGATACAAGACACATTTACTTGGATTTGACAATAAACAGTATGGCATACGATGGGTTTATATAGAATGAAACCATAATTAAGGAGTAGCGGAAATATTTATTTGAGGTTAAGGTGCAACCCGCTATGCATTAAAGTTCTTAGAGGAACCGTACTTACAACTTTTAAACTGTTGCCACTGATAATAATATCACTTTTTCTACCATTACTAAAACACCACTAGCTATTTTACATTTTAGTTGTTACAGTAATGCTGTCTTTGAAAACAAATCCACTGTACACAGTTATGTCAATCTCTTATGCGACATTTGATACAGTGCCAGTGAACTTTCACCTATAGAGTTCATTGGCTGTTTTTCATTGTTTTCGATCAACGCGCTCGCAAGATATTTCAAATAATGTCACCCTGCGGTTCTTATCCCTTGAGAAAATATTGATAAACATGTTTTGTTTTAATATCATATGTTGTTTAATGTCCGTCTACAATGCAATACACTGTTAATGCCTATCCGTAATGTAATTTCGTTTGAAAAGCAGTTCTTTTTAAGGCTTATTGTCTGTATTGAGACAAAAAGGCATCTTATTATAAACTTCCGTAAATATTGACTTTCGCTCATTCCTCATCTTGGCGGAGTGGACAGTAATATGCATTCCCATGCATGATAGCTTTTATCATAATTATATCATAATTATACTTTATGGACTTGTCAAGACCTAACAGAGTCACTAACTTTCTTACTGGATAACATTTGTGCTAGCTTTGGTATCACTATTTATAAAAAGCAATAGGCTTCCCCAAGCGTACTAATTATGCAACCATTGTTGCTGATCTGTTTTTATATAAAAGTAACTTTATATTATCTGTTTCTACCGAACATCAAGATTACATTTATTATATGGCATTCTGTAAATTCAAAAAGAAAGGTTACCGACATTACATTTTACAACGCTCTCTATGCATAGTGATTAACCCATTCTACAGTTGATCGTTATGCTCAATTCTTTGGTTGGACAACGGTGGCAGGAGTTTAAGAGTTGAAGGTTTTTATGGAAATCTTGTAAAAGATTCTCTGTTTCTTTTATCCCCGTCATTGTGTTTTTGCTTGTCCGTAACTCATTACTCATGAAGAGATTTAAATTGTTGTTTAGTGTTGATTAGTTTTTTTTTAATTTTTACTAAATTGCAATTAGAATTTTAGGGAATTTTTAGGTCTAATTATTGTTTTTTATTGTTCTAACTTTTCTTAGCGTGTGTAAATATACCAAATATTTATAACATCGCAAAGTTTAATAGAACTGCATTTTGACGTTAGACAGATTTTGATTATTTTTTATCAATGACAGTGCAATGACGAATGCCATAGCACCTTAACATTTTTACAAACTCTAGAAAAAAGAACAAACTGAGAAATATTAACCTTATTAGATGTAGCACGTTGGACATCACCAGTTTAAAAAATTACAATATAATAATAATAATAATAATAATAATAATAATAATAATAATAATGATAATAATGATAATAATAATGATTAAAATCCTAATTTGTGTCAAATACTTTACTTGTTATGAAAGTATTTTAGATGGAGAGATTCAGATCAAGAAAGTTTGCCTGCTTTTGTAAATTGTTTTCTTTATAAAGTTTCAGTTCTTTAGGATATGATTTTATTTTGTAACATGCCGGCATCCGCCCACCCGCCTAATTTCCAGTTTCAGAAGTGTGAGATGTTTTGATTATGTAATACAATACCGATAGAATAAGAATTATTGATTTCCCTACTCTTAACGTGACGTGATTTTGCTGTTTTATTTTTGGTGTTAACTGAATTTTGTTGGGTCAGAACAAATTTAGAATTAATCATGTAAGGTACTTATTAAAGACGCTCTATCAGTTTCAGGTTCAATATATAATTCAGATGAGGGTTTTACCTGTTTCGGTACTTCTTCTTTTCAAGATCCCTTCCTGGTCAGTTACATGTAACAAAGATGTTCCCAAGCCAGTCCACTGATCCCTACCCTTCTTGGAGAAACATGTACCTTCTTGGCTAGATATATGTTCTTTCTTCTTTGTACACTACATCATGTTTTAACTACAACATAAATCTTAACTACATCATTTTAGTTATTTCTCCGCAGGGTATTATAATTCACTTTTCTGAATTAAGACATTTTAAGACACATCAGCTTACGTCGTTTTATGAAGTTATCATTTACCCCCCCCCCCCCCACCCCCACTTCTGCATTTGTAATTCCAGAGTCGCAAAATCTACCGTAGCTTTTTTACAAAGGATAAACCGAAATACGCTAAAACTACTTAAAAGTCTTCTATTTGACAGCTACGTAATTGCATTATGGCAGAATCACATTTTGTTCAATATTACCTAGAATTCATATTTAAATAAGGAGACACATGTCCTCGTTAACGGAGAATATATTCGCCACTGCAACTGACTATTTTGTGACTATTGTTTTTACCATAACTTTGATTTTGCCAGTGGTTTCTAAATGCAGTAGGGGATTTTAATGGCTATTTAATAAAAAGAAGTAAAAATGACGTAATGATATAAACACCGATCAATTAAGATCAAGCCAGCACGCCAAAACTTGACTATGTACAAATATATTTATAATACAAATCCATGTTTAGATTTTAAACTTATCTACAGTTGATAAAAAACGACTATTTTATCAGACGATTTGCTTGTTTTCCTCTATCATCACATAATTTAGCTATCGAATTACAATTAGACTGAATCAAATTACCATTTTCTAATGATGTAACAAATATTCTCAATTAAGAGTTAGATATTTACCTCGAATATCGTGGCTTTATACTAGAAAATTTTGTTCTCTTATGTCTGTAAAAAACAAGAATACTATAATGGAAACATGCAGATTTAAGAAATGCCTATAATCTACGACATTAATCTGTTTAGTAAAATTAGATTGTTGTTCTGTGTTCCATGTAACAGAGTCTCTATGTCTAGTAAATTGTATGAAGTTGCATGTTGCATAGTTACTTAGTTAGACTATCATTGTTCTGTTAATAAGCCAAAGGCTATAATGCTGAGATGGTAATAAATGGTGTTGTTGTTGCTGCTGTTGCTGTTGTATTTAGCTCCCAGCCTGAATTCGGTATTACATGTATACTCTTAAGACTTAAATATGACCTTGACGATACATCATGTTCGCCAATAATTATTTAATTTACATTAAAATCGTCACGCAGAAAGCAATAAAGTTTTAAGTATAAATTAAATCTCAGCGCGGATCTCCGTCAAGTAATGTTCACCAATTGTATTTCATATGCACAAACAATGAAAAATAAAATTTTATATCGTAACAAATCACCAATCTGATTAAAATCATCTCCTGAAAACCGCTACGATATCAGGATCTGACGACGAGTAACTCAAACGTGGTTTTATCACTTACCCCTTTGAACCAATCAGATTGTCGCCTACAAAATTGCAAAAGTGAAAGTAAACATAGTATTTTAAACCATTGAAAGTGTTTACAGCCTGCGTAAGACATATTTTACTGAATATATAGGTGTTTATGTAGTAGTGCATTCATTTCTTATGTAATGATTTCTTCAGATCGTTTTGCGAACGTTATCAATCATGCTTCCTATGTTGACAAGTTCTAAAAATAGTAATCGGGGAAAACCGCTATAGCTTTTGTACGATCTTTGCTGGCCGTCATCAGATCTAACAGTCTGTTAGATCTGACTTTAGTGAGATTGAACAAATCACTTACTTTGATATTAAAATGTAATTGAAATTTCCAAGTAGCCCTTATCCGTCGAAATCCACCTGATGTTTTGTGGTACTGAAAAAGGATTTTATTTAATTCGGGTCCCAACACTCGTTGAGAGCGTAAAGTAAGTTGTAATATACATATACACACACCTAGAGCGTTATATAACGGATGTCACTTTGACATATTACAGTGATAACAATATAGGCTTTTCCGACAAAATATATTACCGTTTCATTAATTATCACACCTTGGTAAATAAATCACACCTCGAAATATACACTCACGTTGACATACACATTTATTTTTTAATCATGGCAAATAGGCTGAACAAATTTATCATTTTGATATTTTAATGATTCCTGTTGCTTATATAAAACATGCCACCCTAACAGTTTCTGTAATTTTGTGTGCATAAACATGTGACTGTCGTAGTTATATTTTAGTTATGCAAGGAAACAACGCAGTAATTAATGTTTTATGTTAATGTTCTTAATAAGTTACCTTGTTTAAATAAAGATATTATTATTATTATTATGGCTCCCTTACCCTCCGTTCACACACAGACGCCGCTTCTTCTACGATCAAAACGAGACCGATCGTGACAAATCGCAGGAGAAACGTAGTGGAGTCTTTATAAACACAGTATAATCGCGATAGGGTCTTCATGATCGAAGAACTATGTACGCTCTCGCCACGCGTATTTTGAACATGCTCAAAACAAGCGTAGAGGCATAGTGGCCAACAAGAACGAGGTAGAGTTGTAAAAAGAGCGTAGTAGAAGCGCCGTAATCGTACAAGCAGCGCGGAAGCATCGTGGATACCCTTTTCAGATCGTTTTTACAAAAATGACAAAAAGTCAAATAAGAAATTTTCCCACTAACCCATTTTCTTTAAAAAATAACTGTACAACCAATTGTTTTGCCCAGGTAGATAATTTGTATTTAAAACCAAACACTGGGTTATGGCTTATATAAGAGTAGGAAAAGTGTATGTTATCACGTATATACTTAAAAAAATTGGAAACGCAACTTCTTTTATAATAACACGAAATATATGTCGTCTTTTTAAAAAGTTGAGTTTTTAACTTCTTTAGTAATAATGTGTACTATGTAGTTAAAGAAAATATAAACGCAACTTCTTTAAGTACATATGTTTCTGTCCTTTTGTTAAGGTCTGAACAATATTTTCGTATTTTGAAATTCTGTTGGCGAAGCCGATTATATAAAGTACATGTACTATACGTTCTCTGTTAACTTGATCTTTAATGTGTTAATTGGGCAACCGGAAGCCGTAGATTACCTAATCGGATATTGATATTGTTTTTAGTCTACAAGTGTCAAATGTTTCTAGCCCGTAATTACTTACTGGGTATAGCGAAGAAATATCACGCTGTATTCGTTGAAAGGTGTTGATTAAAAATGACCGTAACGGGTGATTACAGTTTTACGTAATTATTAGGAAAAGTTCATTGTGGGTTGGTCTTTATTTTGGGGTGGAATATAGCGCAATATTTTGTAAAATAGGACAGTGAAACAGTGAAATTGTTGTCTTAATACAAGGGTGGTGTTAATTTCAGGGTGCTTAATGGTTATTGTATAATACTGAATTGCATATTTACTGAAAACAATTGTTATATAAATCAAAGGAAGATTACTGTGTTAGCTATCATGTCAACGAAGCATTTGAATTACTTCCCTTTCGTTGTGTAATTGTTTAACATTTTGCAGTCAAATGAAGCTCTTCAAATTGAAAACATTTTAGTGCATATTAAGTTGAATTTTAATATTCTTATGATCATCTGATCTGAAAAATCCTAGTATATAAATTATATACCAATTCGTCCCTAGACAAAAATAGCAAATCACAGCACTGCTTTCAATTCCGTAATTTTGGCAGCCTTTCGGACTGGCTGCGAAATGTTGGCTGTCACCAATTTAGCAACCTAGCATTCTGGCAGCTAATCAGTCTGGCAGCGTGAAGTTAGCAGCATGACAACGTAAATATAGCAGCCTTACAGATTGGCAAAATTTTTATTAGTTAATTGACCTCAAATCAGTTCTTTAAATTTATTTTATTGTTGTTGTTTTTTTCGATATACAAATGTAGCGATATTTTTCGCAATTAAACGGCTCCGTTAATGTCAAAAGTCTCGTGTTCATGGAATTTTCGAAAAAAAAAAAAGACTTTCAAGAATGCGAGAAGCGTCATCGAAATATACAATAAATTCTATGATTTCAAAATTACTCATGTCTATCTTGATTTTTTTTCAATTTTCGAAATATATGAGAACATGAAATATACATCCATAAATGCGTTTTTGTATGATGTGATAGTTTAAAATCATAACATCACATCAATCGAGCCTTAAACTTCTCGTTGCCAGGCTGCTAGGCTGCCAGGCTGACAAGTTTATGTTCTGCTTATGGGGATTATAAAAAACAAATCTGTAAAATGTAAAACTCTCGGGTCATGAGTTTTCGAGTAAAATGACTTGTAATGATAATAGCGTCATCACAATGTACGAATTTTTACTATTGTGTTGATATAACTCATGTTCTTGTCGTTGTTTTGTTGCTTTTGTTGTTGTGCTTGTTTTCAAAATTTCAATTTCCGCCTTTTCCGTAAAATATATGAGAACAAAAAATTTATAAACTGCGTGTTTGAATGATATGATAGGTAAAAAGCGCACTACAACATCACAACTTACGAATTAAATCTATTAATTTATATTGCTCGTGTCTTTATCTTTTTTTCAAATTGCAATTCTCAAAATTTCTGAAAAATATAACATGAAAAGTATTTGTAATTCGTTTTTGATATGATAGTTTAAAATCATGCTATAATATCACATTCGTCTCGCCTAATAAATTTCTCGATACCAGACTGCAAAGCTGCAAACTTTACGCTGGCAGGCTAACATGCTGTTAGGCTGCTAACTTCACGCTGACAGGCTGCCAACTTCACGAACCTTTGCTTTTAGAATTTAGTGGTCTCTAACTTTACGGTAGGTCGGACAAACCACTAATAAATATTCTATATACCTCTATGATAGACTGAAAAATATTTTTACTATTTATGAGCAAATGAGTGATAAAATGCAATCCTAGTGGCAATACAAGCCAAAACGGTAGCTTATAAGTTGTCCATTATGTAAATTGTCGTTTTTTATGATGTTTTCATACCAACAGACGTATTATCGTTCCATGAGCAAATATTTACTCTCGACAAGTGACCATTTTTTATTATTTGATCTTAGATTAATACCCATGTAACGATTTAGAAATATACAGGAATTTTTATGCAATACATAATATTTAAAGCAAATGAGTGATAAAATGCAATCCGCGTGACAAAGCAAGCCAAAAAGATTCAGAAAAAAGAAAATCGTCTTTGTAACGAAACACTTACTTATTTGTTGTACTTCGTATGAAAACCTACACCCACTCTGTGCGAAATACAGACACACACAATTATGTAAATTGTCGATTTTAATGATGTTTTCACATCTTATCTAGCATAAACAAATATTTACTCTTCTCTTGACAAGTGACCTTTTTTAAAAATATTTCTCTTAGATTTATGACGTTTTAGAAATAAACACATGCAACTCATAGTATTTAAACACGGATAAGCATAAAATATATTTAAGATAAAAAATAATATCGGTCGCATATAGGGCATTCACAAACATGACAGACATATTAATTCACCATTCCTATGTAGCTATTCAAAAATCCACACCAATTAAGAGCAAAATATATTAATTGTTTTAATCGCATATGCATGCCTCGCTGGATGCAAACAAAAACTCACGATAAAACTATGACCTGTCTTCGTAACAAAATGGCTTGCGGTTTGACATTGTCAGCACCCAGTTGTAAGTACATACATTGTATTTGAGATTAAAGCGTCGCCTCCCACTATGCTTCAATGGTCTGGGGAAATCCCCACTAACAAATATTATTGATGATTTTAGACCAGCATATACTCATTTCAGGTATGAGTTGTTTTCTGTATAGTGTCCATGAATTGCAGAGTTTTCAAGCAAACGGTTTTTCTTTTGTTTTAGTAAGTGCAGGTAATAAGAACATGAATTAGAATACACTGAGCTTACAAACATTAGTACTTTATTAAATAAATACGTTTCTTCACTGAAATCTAGGTGACGACGAGTATTTTCCCCAAATTTTATTTTTGAAATTTTAGCCAGTTTTCGCTTTTTGCAATGTTAGTGCCCCTTAAAATCAAACAATAGGTTGAGGCACTAAACGCTTCAATTTTAGAAAACTTAAAGAAAAACTGCATGCGATCTCACATATTCTTTGTGTCATTTTGTAAAAGCCTAACAATGTTTTGAATTATTTTGAAATACTAGTGACCATGTTGACAAGCTGATCATACTCGTACAAGACACCAACAAGCACTTATCGTGAAACTAATTGACACTCGGAAATATATGTTTACAAAATAAACATCTATTTAATACCACTACGAAGTCGTTTAACTTTCAACGTTTGAAAAAGGAATTTCAGGACTTTCATAAAAAATTTGTTATGGTGTCATTCACATATGTTTTAATTATACTTTAAAGGAAACATTATTATAATAATATTCAATTTGAATACCTAAATAAAATATTATCGCTTATAAACTACCTCAAAAGAAGTCTTAGACTGTAAATGTACATCTAAGATAACAATGAAACCATTATAATATCAGTCAAAACTGCGCTCTCACGAAAGTCACGCGAAGCATAAAAAGGTCCAAAAACCTAGATGTGATAAAATGTAATATCGATATTTTTCCCTTTTAAAAATATGTCAATAGATGCAGTTAAATACCGCTTAGTTTGAAGAACGTGAACGCAGCTTACTATTTGCATTGTTTTTACTTGTAAGTTATGTATTCCTGCCATCGTGTTAATCGACTCCAGGTGTTTCAGTTGTGAAGTTATTGAACACCCACCTTTCTTGCCGTTTGATTGTTATATGTTGTATGTTTAAGTGGTTTTTCATGCATTATTGTCGTGTTAATAGGTGTGCTTGCTGGTTTATATGAGAACATATTGGGACAAGTGTAAGGTTGGTACACATTAGAAAGTTGTTTCAACCTTCAGTGGATGTGTTTGTGTGTGTTTGTAAATGCCCCCAATCGCGGAGTTCTGTGTGAATACACACCAACGAACTGGGGAAACACCGCGAATTTTGAAACTCCCCGGTTCGAGTTAACAGTAACATCTTTTCAAACTCGGTCGCATTAGTCATATTTTGGTTTCCCACTGTTATCTGACACTCTCCCCAGTTTGCCGGTCTTAAACTTGCTAATAACAATACACAATCTCAGCTTTTTTCTAATTGTGTGTATGAGAGTGTTTATCTGCAGTTCCTCGGTTGTGCGAAAAAAAATTAATACACTCCCCGCGCTGTATACTTCATTGTTTCCATCATGGATGCCAGACGTTCCTCACGGATTATGAAAAGGTAAATATTATTTTAATTATTATGACAAAGTTTGAAGCTAAATTGTCATGAGTGATTAAACGAAACATTTCTATATTTTATTTAAGGATCGATACGAAGCCTCTGGAATTTGCGATATTATCATGTAAATGTAAGATTGATCCAAATTGGTTTGATGTGCGATTTATTAATGAGGTGATTGGTAAGATATGTTTTATAAATGCAGGTTTATACTGTCCTCTTTATCTTTAATGACAAATCCAATTATATGTTGGTGCTATAATAGCAAGTGAAAGGATGATTTATAAACATAAATGTACGAGTTTTTTTATCACAGAAGTTTTAAAGTTTATCTACTGGGTGGTCAATTTTTATCGAATTTAACATGAGTAAAATAAATGTCTCTGCAGGAGAGGATGTTTCACCAGGAGGCCATTTTAGACGGGAGATTTATGGGGAGCTTCATGTACTTTCTCAAGTACAAGGAACGGAAAATGTGGTATGTTTTCCCTTTTCTTTGACAGAAGTTTTGTCATCATTTAATTTATGTTTACAAACTGCCATATTTTAAGCTAGCATTTAAGACAGCTTTAAATATGAAATATTTTATTTGAATATTTTGAAATTATTGACTGCATCCCATCAACTGACATTGTATTACGATTGATTTATTTAAAAATGCGATTTCTTTTTTATATGTAGTATAGACGCTACGTATTACATCTTCGGAAAAGGGAGAATGGTAAACGATGCCGAATAAAGAGATCCTTTACAAAAATGGGCCATTAAAATCATCGAAATAGAAGGCGATCCCCATCTTTGTATATTCGCAACCCGAGATATTAATGTTGGCGAAGAACTGAGGTATGATTATGGAGAAAAAACTTGCCGTGGAGAATGGTAAATATCCTTTTTATTGTATCCTTATGTTGAATGATTTTTGTCGTAATATTTTGTTTTAATTGTGTTAACATATCTCGATTCAATGTTATTTAACAATGTTTTTTTCCGAGCTATAATTCTGGGTTTCGCTCTTTGTATTCACACTCGTTATTTTCCTTTAACAATTGATCGAATTTAACATGTAATATTGCCATTTTTAAAAGGTTGGTTCAAAGATTCTGATTTTAAATTTTATATAATTCATGTTCATTTTAGTCCTCTTCAGTAATTCGTCCATACACAGATAGTATAGGCAGTTCAACTTGGCAAGCTAATTTTTATCGCATAATGTTTTATGTTAACTTCAAATAGTATGAATTATTTATAATCTTTGAGATGGATAAGATTATGTAGACTATGACATGACCTCTAGCTCGTACATACTAAGTAAAAAGCTTTTTTTGAGCCACAATTATTCCTTAAAAGTAAATGCTAAAATTGAATTGCAACATAAACTTTTGAAATCGTAACATTTTCCAAACGCAGGTGTCCCATTCCATAAACATATTTTAACATATTTAAGATGTGTAAATTTTTGGAATGAGATCATACATGAATAAACTATAAAACAGCATTTCATGCCAGTGCTTTGTTGTTGCATGATATAAGCAACATGTGTATTGTGAATTTTATTTTGAAGGATCATACACAAATAGAAAGATGAACTAAATATTCGAATGTATATAAAGTATATTTTTTACAATACCATGTGACATTTGGATAAGAGAGAGAGAGAGAGAGAGAGAGAGAGAGAGAGAGAGAGAGAGAGAGAGAGAGAGAGAGAGAGAGAGAGCAATGTTGCAATTTATACATTATAAAATCTTTAACTTGCTTAAAGGAGATAAAAAATTCACAAGTGGGAAAAACTAATTCTCAAACTGTGGCAATTGTTTACCAGCAAAACTCGAAGAAAACACGACACCAAAAACGGAAAGTCGAATTGCGCAACAGAGTGCATGGATGTCACGGAATCTGTTATAACCAAAAAGAGTAGCTTCCAGAAGCTACATTACAAGTTGCAAAGGTATCGAAATTCCTGTTGATGATGGATGAAGGAGGATCAAAGCTAAAAAACTGGACTAAGTATTAATGATGTCGTCACTAAAGAAAATGAATCATGTTCAGGTATAATTATTAATTAAATCATATGATTTTAAAGATAAGTTGGGCTTTCATGTTATCAGTTCAACGGTAATGCATCAAATATATTTAACTCAACAAAACAAAACCTCGTTTCCAATTAATAAGACGTTTTTCTTAAGACTTTCACAATGTTTAGAAATGTGTTTTCTGACTGAAATCCTGCAATATTCTCATTGAGATTTATTTTCGAATTTGAGCACTAACATACAAATGTATCACAATTATATTTTATCATCATAACATGTGAATTATTTTTATTTCACATAGATTCTAACAAAATCGAAGATGCATCTGATTGCCACAGTTACGACAAAACATAACCACCAACAAAAAAGACGGTGGTACTCAATGGCGAAACAAAAGATAGTTCGAAAGGTTTACTTTACATAATTCAGTTTAACGTATTGTAGCTCTGATATCGTATTCTATTTTGTTGATTTTAAAGCACCATTTGTATCAAGGGCAATTTTAATCTACACATACGAACATCAAACCACATCAAATCGCATAAGAAGCAATTTTCATTTTGCATTGCTCTTCAAAACTATGTGAGCTCGATCTATTTCATGTGAAATCCACTATTATATTCAAAAAATAAGAATCTCCAAAATAACGGATTCTATGTAAACAAGTCTGATTTTTAATCGGGTTGTCTTAGATTCACAAATTTTCTCATATCAGTCTTGCTAAAAGAATAAAATTATAAATATTTAAATATGTCTTTGATTTCCCCCATCAATTTGTATGATATGAGTTTGTTTCAAAATCATGAAAGCAGCGGAACATGAAACATGAAAATATCTTGGACAAATGAAGAAAAGTCTGCAGTCATGAAACACCTTAAACGTTACATACTAATGTCTAATATTCCAGGAAAATCAACAATTGAAGAATGCATCCAAAAGAGACAGTCCTAAATGGAATGACCTTGAGAAACGTGAAAGACTTTTGCAGAAATACTATCACAAACTTGAAAAGAAAAAATGGAAAATGAAAACAATATTTTGACTGAAGTTCATTTTAAAGTGATTATGGTTACACGAAAATAAACATTTATTTTTGTTTACATTTCACAGGCTATACGTACTTTTCTGTGGTATCAATAAAGCTATGCTAAATAAACTGTAAACTTGATCTTTGATTTATCAATACATTATTTTGTTACGGTATAAGACTTCTATTTACATAAAAGAAACACAGAGAACTTAATTAACTAAAAAATGAAATATGCATATCAGGAAAAGATTTAAACAAAACATGATTAGTTAATGATTATTAAGCTTTCAAACTTGATAATCCAACATATGTTTCTGTTATGTGAACTTTGTCATTGTTCAGACTTTGTGTCTCTATCATGTAAAACATCGCACTCGGTTGATATAATAGGGACGTTACTGAGTATCAATGTCTATCGCAGGCAGTTGATAAAATAGGGGCGTTACTGAGGATCAATGTCTATCGCAGGCAGTTGATATAATAGGGACGTTACTGAGAATCAATGTCTATCGTAGGAAGTTGATATAATAGGGACGTTACTGAGGATCAATATCTATCGCAGTCAGTTGATATTACAGGGACGTTATTTAGGATCAATGTCTATCGCAGTCAGTTGATATTATAGGGACGTTACTGAGGATCAATGTCTATCGCAGTCAGTTGATATTATAGGGACGTTACTGAGGATCAATGTCTATCGCAGTCAGTTGATATAATAAGGACGTTACTGAGGATCAATGTCTATCGCAGTCAGTTGATATTATAGGGACGTTACTGAGGATCAATGTCTATTGCAGTCAGTTGATATAATAGGGCCGTTACTGGGGATCAATGTCTATCGCAGTCAGTTGATATAATAGGGACGTTACTGAAGATCAATGTCTATCGCAGTCAGTTGATATTATAGGGACGTTACTAAGGATCAATGTCTATCGCAGTCGGTTGATATAATAGGGACATTACTAAGGATCAATGTCTATCGCAGTCACTTGATATAATACGGACGTTACTGAGGATCAATGTCTATCGCAGGCAGTTGATTTTATAGGGACGTTACTGAGGATCAATCTCTATCGCAGTCAGTTGATATTGTAGGTATGTTACTGAGGATCAATGTCTATCGCAGGCAGTTGACATTATAGGTATGTTACTGAGGATTATTGTCTATCGCAGGCAGTTGATATAATAGGGACGTTACTGAGGATCAATGTCTATCGCAGTCAGATGATATAATAGGGACGTTACTGAGGATCAATGTCTATCGCAGTCAGTTGATATTATAGGGACGTTACTGAGGATCAATGTCTATCGCAGGCGTTTGATATTATAGGGACGTTACTGAGGATCAATGACTATCGCAGTCAGTTGATATTATAGGGACGTTACTGAGGATCAATGTCTATCGCAGTCAGTTGATATTATAGTGACGTTACTAAGGATCAATGTCTATCGCAGGCAGTTGATATTATAGGGACGTTACTGAGGATCAATGTCTATCGCAGTCAGTTGATATAATAGGGACGTTACTGAGAATCAATGTCTATCGCAGTCAGTTGATATTATAGGGACGTTACTGAGGATCAATGTCTATCGCAGTCAGTTGATATAACAGGGACGTTACTGAGGATCAATGTCTATCGCAGGCAGTTGATATTATAGGTATGTTACTGAGGATCAATGTCTATCGCAGTCAGCTGATATAATAGGGACGTTACTCAGGATTGATATTGATAGGTATGTTACTAAGCATTATCGTCTATCGCAGGCAGTTGATTTTATAGGTATGTTACTAAGGATTATTGTCTATCGCAGTCAGTTGATATAATAAGTATGTTACTAAGGATTATTGTCCATCGCAGGCAGTTGATTTTATAGGTATGTTACTAAGGATTATTGTCTATCGCAGGCAGTTGATATTATAGGTATGTTACTAAGGATCATTGTCTATCGCAGGCAGTTGATATTATACGGACGTTACTGAGGATCAATGTCTATCGCAGTCAGTTGATATAATAAGGACGTTACTGAGGATCAATGTCTATCGCAGTCAGTTGATATTATAGGGACGTTACTGAGGATCAATGTCTATCGCAGTCAGTTGATATTATAAGGACGTTACTGAGGATCAATGTCTATCGCAGGCAGTTGATATTATAGGGACGTTACTGGGGATCAATGTCTATCGCAGGCAGTTGATATTATAGGGACGTTACTGAGGATCAATGTCTATCGCAGGCAGTTGATATTATAGGTATGTTACTAAGGATTATTGTCTATCGCAGGCAGTTGTTATAATAGGGACGTTATTGAGGATCAATGTCTATCGCAGTCAGTTGTTATAATAGGGACGTTACTGAGGATCAATGTCTATCGCAGTGAGTTGATATTATAGGGACGTTTCTGAGGATCAATGTCTATCAAAGGCAGTTGATATAATATGGACGTTACTGAGGATCAATGTCTATCGCAGTCAGTTGATCTTATAGGGACGTTACTGAGGATCAATGTCTATCGCAGGCGTTTGATATTATAGGGACGTTACTGAGGATCAATGTCTATCGCAGTCAGTTGATATTATTGGGACGTTACTGAGGATCAATGTCTATCGCAGTCAGTTGATATTATAGGGACGTTACTGAGGATCAATGTCTATCGCAGTCAGTTGATATAATAGGGACGTTACTGAGGATCAATGTCTATCGCAGGCAATTGATATTATAGGTATGTTACTGAGGATCAATGTCTATCGCAGTCAGTTGATATAATAGGGACGTTACTCAGGATTGATATTGATAGGTATGTTACTAAGGATTATTGTCTATCGCAGGCAGTTGATTTTATAGGTATGTTACTTAGGATTATTGTCCATCGCAGGCAGTTGATTTTATAGGTATTTTACTAAGGATTATTGTCTATCGCAGGCAGTTGATATTATAGGTATGTTAAAAAGGAATATTGTCTATCGCAGGCAGTTGATATTATAGGGACGTTACTGAGGATCAATGTCTATCGCAGTCAGTTGTTATAATAAGGACGTTACTGAGAATCAATGTCTATCGCAGTCAGTTGATATTATAGGGACGTTACTGAGGATCAATGTCTATCGCAGTCAGTTGATATTATAAGGACGTTACTGAGGATCAATGTCTATCGCAGGCAGTTGATATTATAGGGACGTTATTGGGGATCAATGTCTTTCGCAGGCAGTTGATATTATAGGGACGTTACTGAGGATCAATGTCTATTGCAGGCAGTTGATATTATAGGTATGTTACTAATGATTATTGTCTATCGCAGGCAATTGATATAATAGGGACGTTATTGAGGATCAATGTCTATCGCAGTCAGTTGTTATAATAGGGACGTTACTGAGGATCAATGTCTATCGCAGTAAGTTGATATTATAGGGACGTTGCTGAGGATCAATGTCTATCGCAGTCAGTTGATATAATAGGGACGTTACTGAGGATCAATGTCTATCGCAGTCAGTTGATATTATAGGGACGTTACTGAGGATCAATGTCTATCGCAGTCAGTTGATATAATAGGGACGTTACTGAGGATCAATGTCTATCGCAGTCGGTTGATATTATAGGGACGTTACTGACGATCAATGTCTATCGCAGTCAGTTGATATTACAGGGACGTTACTGAGGATTAATGTCTATCGCAGGCAGTTGATATTATAAGTATGATACTGAGGATCAATGTCTATCGCAGTCAGTTGATATTATAGGGACGTTACTGAGGATTGAGGATCAATGTCTATCGCAGGCATTTGATATTACAGGGACGTTACTGGGGATCAATGACTATCGCAGGCAGTTGATATTATAGGGACGTTACTGAGGATCCATGTCCATCGCAGTCAGTTGATATAATAAGGACGTTACTGAGGATCAATGTCTATCGCAGTCAGTTGATATTATAGGGACGTTACTGAGGATCAATGTCTATCGCAGTCAGTTGATATAATAGGGACGTTACTGAGGATCAATGTCTATCGCCGTCAGTTGATATAATAGGGACGTTACTAAGGATCAATGTCTATCGCAGTCAGTTGATATAATAGGGACGTTACTAAGGATCAATGTCTATCGCAGTCAGTTGATATAATAGGGACGTTACTGAGGATCAATGTCTATCGCAGTCATTTGATATTATAGGGACGTTACTGAGGATCAATGTCTATCGCAGGCAGTTGATATTATAAGGAATATACTGAGGATCAATGTCTATCGCAGTCAGTTGATATAATAGGGACGTTTCTAAAGAGAAATGTCTATCGCAGTCAGTTGATATTTTAGGTATGTTACTAAGGATTATTGTCTATCGCAGGCAGTTGATATTATTTTAGGTATGTTACTAAGGATTATTGTCTATCGCAGTTAGTTGATATAATAAGGACGTTACTAAAGATCAACGTCTATCGCAGTCAGTTGATATTATAGGTATGTTACTAAGGATTATTGTCTATCGCAGGCAGTTGATATTATAGGTATGTTACTAAGGATTATTGTCTTTCGCAGGCAGTTGATATTATAGGGACGTTACTGAAGATCAATGTCTATCGCAGGCAGTTGATATAATAGGGACGTTACTGAGGATCAATGTCTATCGCAGTCAGTTGATATAATAGGGACGTTACTGAGGATCAATGTCTATCGCAGTCAGTTGATATTATAGGTATGTTAGTGAGGATCAATGCCTATCGCAGTCAGTTGATATTATAGGGACGTTACTGAGGATCAATGTCTATCGCAGTCAGTTGATATTATAGGGACGTTACTGAGGATCAATGTCTATCGCAGTCAATTGATATAATAAGGACGTTACTGAGGATCAATGTCTATCGCAGTCAGTTGATATAATAGGGACGTTACTGAGTATCAATGTCTATCGCAGTCGGTTGATATTATAGGGACGTTACTGAGGATCAATGTCTATCGCAGTCAGTTGATATAATAGGGACGTTACTAAGCATTATTGTCTATCGCAGTCAGTTGATATTACAGGGATGTTACTAAGGATTATTGTCTACCTCAGGCTGTTGATATTAAAGGTAAGTTACTTAGGATAAATGTCCATCGCAGTCAGTTGATATAGGTATGTTACTTAGGATAATGTCTATCGCAGTCAGTTGATATAATAGGTATGTTACTTAGGATTTTTGTCTATTGCAGTCAGTTGATATTATTGGTATGTTATTTAGGACAAATGTCAATCGCAGTCAGTTGATATTATTGGTATGTTACTGACGATCAATATCTATCACGGTCAGTGGATATTATAGGGATATTGCTTAGGATAAATGTCTGTCTCAGTCAGTTAATATACACGTAATGGTATTTTACTTATCTTGTGCTTATGAGTTCATATGAGAAGATGTTGGGACAAGTGTAAGGTGGGTAGAGGGACGGACACTAAATTTTTTAATTCATTGACTTCGCGGGTGGCCATATTGTATGACGCAATATGTTTTTAGGTCCCATGATTAAAAAAACTTTTTTCATGCTCAGCTCTAATCTGTGCTCAAAATGAAAATGTATAGAACATTTATCATAAATAATAAATTCCTCTGTTGTTAAGATGTTTTTGAGATCAATTATGTCACATTTCACTTTCAAATTTTTAATTTTGGATAATGAAAGGAAATGAAGCCATACAATTAAATGCTCAAATTGAGTTGAGCGTAAATAAGGATGTTCACTGTACATGCATGTAGCAGTAAACCTCTGTGATGTCAAGGTTCTTAATGTGACATTCAGGAAGGAGATCTGCGCCGGGTTCTCACTTTCGTTAATTATTTGCGGCGTCTTTTTAAAAACTGATCATTGTATATTCATGCTATCTTCTCCTCTCTACATTTTGGCTGTGTGGGAAGGCTGTGTCTACTGTGAGTGCATATCAATGTCCGCCGGGGGAAACGTGACACGCGAAAAATCTAGAATCATCTTCAAAGTGTACCAAGCCCATCTTCATCCCTTGAGTATACATATGAATCAAACAACGCGACTATAAAAATGAGATATGCAGTGCATGGTTTTTATTTCAGTTGCGTTTCTTGTCCCAAGTGAAAGTACGACTATCATAAGAAATATAGAGTACATGTTTATTTTTGTTTGTTTTTATCAATAGCCTTTTTTTCATGAATGAGAAAAGTAGCAGATTATTAAAACTAAAAAACACAAGACATACAAAGAGTACTGAAAAAAAAACGAGTTGAACATCAGATTATAACAAAGTTTTGTGTGAACAAAGTACACTCTCAATCTGAATAAAAAGTGTTTCAATAGCATTATAGTTTGGTTATTTATATCGAGCTCTAGCTCGGGTCGCGAAGCGACCCGAGCGTTAAGCTCGTCTTAAGGTCGCAGGAATGCCCATTCACTAAAAAGGTGAAAAATGCATATCAGGAATCGCCACATTCAGAAAAAAACAGCCTCCCCACACAGTCAAGAAGAAGAGAGGGGAAGAGAGCATGGTTAATAAAATAATCAGTTTCAAAAAAGACACCACTAACAATAAACAAAAATGAGAACCCGAGGGGTTACCGCCTTGGAACGGTCAGTGGCAAATCAAATTGCCACTGGGGGTTTAAACCAGGTTCTAGGGTGCACAAACCTCACACTTGCCCCAACAGGTTCTCATATCAAAAAACAAGTACAAGTTGTCTTGGTGAAAAGACTCCAACCCACTTATCTGCTTAACAATGTTGCATGCAAAAGCACACAAACATATAAAACATAAGAAGCTAAGAGCATTGCAAAGCCGAAAGGGGTACTCAATGATCTTACCGAGACCAGAGCTCCTGGAGTAAAATCAGAAAGAACACGATGACAGGGATAAAAGAAACAAATCGAGTTTCTAGGTTCTTTTAAGAAAAGATTTCCCCAATAACCTTCATAAACTCTTAAACCCCTGCCACCGTCGTGCAACCAAAGAGGTAAGCATAATGATCAACTGTAGAAGGGTTAATCACCAGGCCTGCAGAGCGCTGTAAAATATCATGTTGGTAACCTTTCTTTTTAAATTTACAGATGGTTTTTACGAATAACCGGGAGCAATTAACACTGCCTTTAATCTTTTTAAGTTTATAAATTAAATCTCCATAAAAAACTGGTTGTGAAATACCTTGTTGCAAAAGTGATTTTTAACTGCATTTGCATTTATGAATTAAATCTGGGTATCGGCGATAAAACTTGCAAAAGGTTTTCCTTAATTTGTGATACCGATAACCTTGTTTTAAGAGTTTTTCTGTAATGCAAAGATTACGTTCATTGAAATCATTAACATTGTTGCAAGCTCTTGAAAAGCGAACAAGCTGTGAGATATAAACCCCATAAGATGTTGCACGGGGAACATCGCCGTCTAAAAACGGAAAATTTACTATATTAAAATTAAAATCATCTCTTTTATCATAAATTTTAGTAGTGACATAACCATTTTCAATGGACAGATTTAGATCGAGAAAGTTTGCTTGCTTTTCTGAAGTGTTCGCTTTGTTAAGTTGTAGTTCTTTGGGATAAATCTAAAAAAAGGTTGTCCACTTCGTTTGCGCTGGTTTCCGGTTGTGCACAGCATAAGGCAATGAAAACACGGGAAAAAACCTGACCTGTAAAAACTTACGGCAAAGTATTGTTTTTACAAATTTTGTTATTGACTTTATTTTTATAAATTGCTAATGGCAAAATATCTTTAAAAATTAAAACTTATTATTCGGTAGCATTGTTATCGGACTAGCATTTTGGAAAGCTAAAAAACTAAATCGTCTGTTTAGAGAGTAGGTTGTCGTTCGTTGTAACCAATAGCAATACTAGCAATCGGCCATTTTGAGAAATTAGCCTGAAGAAGTCAAGTTGAAAACTACTGAATGGTAGCTTGTCAGTGGATTATTAGGCCTTTAAATTCAAAGGAGCATAGGGCCCATCGACGGAACAATCAGATGCATGGAGTTTTTCTTGAAAACAATATGTAAGGCTGGTGAGAACCAACTTTTATGTGAAGTTGAATTGTGAACTGGACCTCGCAATGTCACTCAGTCGTGCATTGTGAGACACACTGAGCTTAGCGTAGACCAGCGCCACAATTCAGTTTTGTACAAGAGTTTTTTGTCACTGGTCATGTTCGTCATTCAGACATGTGAGCTCATGGCAGTCGAAGATATTGTTTGTGAGAGTACTGAACACGAGGTATGAGATTTCTTTATTTATTCTTATAAAACACATGGCACAAGAGCAAATCTACACCACAGGGGCGTTGAAGACTGACCCTGTTTTCTAAAAAAAATAAAGAAACTTGCTGCCGCCACTCCCCCCTAAAAAATGAGGGTCTACACTGGGTCTACACTGCATAAACATAATGTTTATTGTTTTGGTTGATGGATTGGGATCTTTATCAGTCTATTCACACCAAATTTATGATCAAATACCATGGAATTGGTATATGGATTACAGTCAATAGGCCACAAACATGTCAAATGAGCCACACTATTTTGAAAAAGCTCAAATAGGCATCAAAAATAGGCCACATTTTTATTTTATTTATAAAGTTTTTTTAGCATCATTGTGTTAATATTTTCTATGTCAGTTTATGATGTTTTATAAAATATTTTTCATGAACAAGTTGCTTCATAGATTGGACATTTTGTACAAAGCAACATGTACTTTTTCCGGATTTTTGTCCAAGACTATCATGACTAAACAGGTGGGAAAACAATTAACAAAATGTTGCAACAAAAGAAAAGACATCATTTATATGTCAATATGCTCTTTTGATCAATGACCTTAGTCTACAAAAGTCACTCTGTCTACACTAGCACAGAATCAAATATTGATGGTTGCAACATAAGCTGTGTATTTTGCATTGTCCAACATGGAAATTGGTTTAGAAATAAATTTATTTATTTATTAAATTTGACACCTTTGACTGCATTAGCACCTCTGACTTTTACTGCAAGTGATGTAAATTGTGATCTTATATACCGGTAACAGTGTAACACCCAGACAAAACTGATTGAATCAACAGCTTGGGTAGGTGTAGAGAAGAGATGATTATGACTGTAACATAAATTACTTTATGATGACAGTCCAATTTTTTAAGCAAAAATGACAATCAGATGATGTTTAAATTTGTTCTTGGGTTTCAGGATGACAAGCACAATTTTAGATATCAATTAAGCAATGATACTATTTTTTTAAAAGCTTGTGTAAATCAAAAATCAAAACTAACTCTTTACAGTGATTGCCATATACAATAGTCTTACAAGTACTGCCTGAATTGACTTGTGGCCTATTTGACATGGTACCTCCGGAAACAATTTATGTTTTTTTTATATTTTGGCCAAATACATGACAGATTGTCCTAAATGTATGAAATTTCAGGTTTTGTAAATTGTAAATTGTATAGACAATAATTTTCTCAAAGTAACTACTGAGTATTACCTTTTTAATTTTAATACACAGTACTGTAGTATGAGATTTTAAATAAAAGGGAAATTTACCCTTTTACTCTACAGACATGCCTTTTTACCCGTGTGAGACCGGTTTAGATCCAGATTAACTGGCACATCTAATCAGGATCTGCACTGTTCACTTTTTGGTCAGAAATTACCTAATGATTTAAACAAGTGAACATTGCAGATCCTGATCAGACATCATGGATGTGCTGGCTGATCTGAATCTACATGTACACAGTTTTTTCATGTCATAAAGGTGTTTACATGGAGGAAAAGGTTAATCTCCAATATATTATCATCAGTTGGGACCAAAAAGTTTGACCAGAAAGCAGAATACATGTGTACCAAGAATAGCATCAAATATCAAGTTAATGCTCATTTTGGGAATAAAAAGTGTTCTATTATTACCATATTTTCTGTCATGTGCACATTTCAACATGATTTCATAATCAAAACATGTATGTGAGGTACATGTATAATCAAATACACTATTTACAAGGTGTCTGCTTTGTTTTGTTTTATTTTTGCAAATTTTGTTAAATATTCATGGTATCACTAAATTTGCTCAGCATCAAAAAGTTGTGTTTTAGAAAATAAAAAAATCAGAGCTTTCATAATCATTTAAATTGTTGAAAAAAGAAGATTGCTGTGAAGAGGAAGAGAAACATTTCTTGCCATGTCAGTGGGATTTTGGCCTCTTTAAATACATGTAAAAATCTGAATATACCGGTACTTGGATCTGCTTAAGCTGGACTTTAACACAAAAAACTGGAAATTGCACCCATAATAAAAACAATGATTTTTTTCTTTTGTATGTTTATGTTTTAGCAATGTAACAGTAGAGAAGTTTACATTTTTTGATATATGGTACTTTTTAAAGAGAAATTTACCTACCATATTTTAAAATAGTTGTGCCTAAATTTCTGCAACGAAAAATACATAATCAAGAAAATACAAACTGGAATGAGCTTCAGAATTTTGAAATTCACATTTTCCAGTATATATATTACATTTATAAAATACTTACCAGACAGAGATCCAAAAGTGGTTATGAATAATGGCATGTTTATGTGTTCATGGGTTTACATTTTTTTGCAAACAATCTCTTAAAATTGTTATTATACATTAAAAAAAATGGACCAACAACATTTTTAATGCATTTGATTTGATTGGCAAGCGCAATTCATTATGTAATGAAAATAGATATAAAGAAGCATTTTGTTTCAAATCAGTTACTAAGACCTGTAAAGGAGTTTTACATATGGATAATCAGACTACATGATATTGTACATGTTTATGTTTAATTGATTGAGATTATTTCATCTATTTTGGTCCAATAGATGAACTATTTTTCAATTTAAATAAGTAATTCTATCATGCACATTTAAGTAACTTGGTTCAAATATGTACCATATTGTCACCAAATATGTACCATATTGTCATAATATTTTTCACACAGCATCTATAGCTTCAAATTACTTTTGTTAATAACTGAAAATTCCTATAGCATTGTCATTCCTGGAGATATTTTCAAATGACTGCACAAATATGCCCCAAAATCTAGGTGATGTATCACACTACATATTGAAGTCTCAATGTGGTGTTAATGTGATGTACATGTATATTAAAACAGTACTTTTTAGGTCTATATTATAACTTAATTCATTTACATGCATATATATTTTTTGAATAGCATGGAACAATTTTGTGCAATTGCAAGTTACAATTGCAAGTGTAATTAAGGTAACATTTTAAAAAATAAAATTTATTTTTCAGACAATAATATATTAAATTTCATGCACATGTGACAATGTAATATTTTCATGTATCAATGAAGAATTTATCAATATTCAATATTGCATTAAGTGAGGTAATGGAACACATTTGGGTTGTTAATTTAAGCATGTAGCCTTTGTGTTTACACATTAAAACCCAAATGTTTAGTAAAAGTCAGATTGCCAGTTGTCCAGCTGAATTAAGTTGATGTAGACTTAAATTCTTTCCAAAAATCATATAATTTTATCGTGCATTAGTAGGCTAACAAATGTTATAAACAAATTATTTTTTAATATAAATCATTATCTGAGATTAATAAAGCTAGAGCTCGATAAGAGGCAGTGCCTTAGTTCATATTATTTATTACTTCCTTACTCAGTCCAAAAGTGCGGAGAAATCAAGTTATTAAATTAAATAAAGGTTGTCAACCAGTTCCGATTATGAAGTAAGTCCGGTTAACATTATTAATTCCTATCTCATGACAGAAATATTTCAGGAGAACAAGTGAAAATGCTAATTAACTCAAAATTAATAGCATTTGAAGTAAACATTGCCGAACTTTAACCATTGATCTATTGTTTACCTCTACTCAAACGCCGCACTGACAGAGACTACTGCAGACGTTCGTGCCAAAAATTTGGCAACGCGTTTCAATAAAGTGTGACATCCATCTCAAAAACTTAATTAAATGGCCCCATAACGAAAAAAATGATAATTTGCAATATTGTGTTATTTCATGGTCTTACCATTGTATAGGCGCATACTCGATATGACAAAAACAAAAGAAACTGTACTACCAACACTATTAAAGTTCGTTGATCTTAAATAGGTGTTCTAAAATCAGTTTTCATGACAAAGAAGTTTAGAAATTTAACACAAAACTGAAAACTTAAGACTTTTTAAACTGAGCTTACTGGTCGCTGTGATATTGTTGATTCAATATTGATACACGTGTCAGAAAGTGGCTTGTTTAATGTGACCCGTGATATCGTCAATTTCTGTTTAGCATTTGATTTGATAAACTATTATTAACATAATAAACTGTTATAAATAGAGGTACCAAATCTCACATAAATATTATCCAATAAAATGTGAGCGCCTCTATGAGAAACATATACCTAACTGCGAAACTAAATTATACGTTTTTGTCAGTATTAAACCGACTTTTTCAAGATTCTGGTGATAATATTAGTCTTGCCTGAATAGTTTTTCCAACAAGAAATAGGATTAAAACGGTAATAATGGTTAATATGTTTCGCCATTCGCGAAGCGTTACAAGGCAGTAAACCATCGGTTTTCATTTAACGTTGGTTGTGGTATTTTAAAAATGGTTAATATAATATTTTGGCATTCGTGCTGTTTGTGTGAAATTGGCCTTTCCTGTTATAGGTTTTTCAAATTTTATCCTTACAAATTCAGAGAATTACATTAACCGTAAATAGTGTATTAGCGAAAGCACAAAAACATTTATGGTAACCGACTACGAATGGTCAGGGAACACTTTTATCACGGTGGTTTCATTCGGGTTAACTAACCTTAAATGTGCTCCGAAAAGTTCTCTGATGACCAAGCATATGTGACAAACCGTGCATGAAATTAAT
This sequence comes from Corbicula japonica, assembly GCA_038501625.1. NCBI lineage: Eukaryota > Metazoa > Mollusca > Bivalvia > Venerida > Cyrenidae > Corbicula > Corbicula japonica. The sequence goes on from JAZAYU010000035.1 coordinate 3,453,035, forward strand.
AGTAATATCTATTCAACTAATGGATTGAACTGGATATTTACAAAAATATTTGTTTACCCCCATAAAAAAGAAAAATTTGATAGATTTTCTTATTATAATGATCTAGTAAAACCAGTAAAGATAATTAGTAGATATATAATCATAATCATTTACAACATAATTATATGGTTTGAAAACCCTAGATATCGACCGTTCACCATAGTTATTGTCAATAACTATGGTTTACGGTCGGTATCTATAGTTTTCGTCGATATCCCTAGTTACTGGTCCGAAAACCATAGTTCGTGACAGTAACTATGGTTAACGGCCGATATCTAGGGGTTTCAGCAATAACTATAGATACTGGGCGGTAACCCTAGTTATCGTCAATAACTATGGAAATCAGTCCATAAAATACCATAAATGCAACAATTTGGATTTAGTTGACGAGGTACATGTTTCGTCCGAATTCAAAAAGTAAATTATGCAAAACTAAATTAAACAAAACATGATTAATATATAAGCTTTTAAACTTGAGAATCTATGTGAAGTATGTTTCTGTAATGTTAACTTTGTCATTGTTCAGACTTTGTGTCTTTATCATGTATAACATTTCCATGAACTCGTGGAAAAATATGTCACCTCCAAACATTATTCAGTAAGTAATTATGGCGTCAATATACAGTATCTATTGATATCCAAGTGTCTTAAGCTTTTTCATCGGAGGTTTTACGTTGATACAGAACAGTTGTCTCTGTTGAGGACCCTCTCTCCCGGAACTGTACGATTAAACGTTTTCTCAGAATCCATGCCATCATTACTTGGTCAATTGTACCGCATGGTTCATACCGATTTTCTTTCCTGTAAGTGTCCTGCTTTATGAACACTTCTTGGTCGCTTTGTTGGGCTAAATACAAAGACGAAACTTAGACTTAATCAGTCTCAGATCTTAACAGAGTAATGACGATGCAAAGAATAGACACTCAGATAATATTTTTAACCTTCCAGCGATGTATGGAATTTTCTCGGTCACATCAAATTTATAGTCTACTGTTGTTGTTTTTTTTTCATACCCCATATGCACAAATTATTTCAAATGGAATCGGTAAGAAACGGGTCCAAGTTTGATGCTTAAACGGCCGCTGAGATTCCCAATATGCAATACGTTGAACGATTATCAAATACTCACTATATAAAACGTTTAGCACGCTGCCAGTATACCTGTTCCACTATAATACCTGTTCCTGTCACGAACCTCAGAGTCTTGATGCAATTAGATCTATTAAAGCTTTTTAAAGTGTAATCATGTTAGAACTGCTAATACATATCTACCGGAGATATTTCTTCGAATAAATCACGGGACGCCGTTCAAATGCATATATCACTTAAGGATACGCCCTCATGTTACAAGCTCGCGTATGAGAACACCGACCCATGAAGTTATCTATGATATATCAACAATACATATTTATCGCGTTGTAAGTGTAATTTACCATAACATGATAAACGGATAATTTGGCGCCGTTCAGGCGTCTTTTTCTGTTGATTTCAAATTATGCATTTGAAGAACAAAAGTAAACAGAAAGTTTGTTTTAACCAGTAAAATTAAGAAGACATTTCACTCGTAATCTCTACAATTATCTATGTCACTTATTGCTGCGCGACTCGTGACAAACGGATAATATCTACTTTGCACGGGTAAAACAAAAATATCCTAGTATACATATTTGAAACCCAGCAAGCACTTGCAATGGGATGGTTGAAGCAACTAACGTTTGGTCGAATAAATCAATTGGTGTTACTTTCATTTCAACATCGAAAATTATTACCACATCTTCTTGTTTATGTAAGTTTTCTGTTAACGTTTTGGCGAAGTTTACATGATGTATGTACCGTATTGTCTGATAAAAAGGTGAAATATGCATATCAGGAATCGCCACATTCAGAAAAAACAGCCTCCCCACACAGTCAAGAAGAAGAGAGGGGGAGAGAGCATGGTTAATAAAATAATCAGTTTCAAAAAAGACATCACTAACAATAAACAAAAATGAGAACCCGAGGGGTTACCGCCTTGGAACGGTCAGTGGCAAATCAAATTGCCACTGGGGGTTTAAACCAGGTTCTAGGGTGCACCAACCTCACACTTGCCCCAACAGGTTCTCATATCAAAAAACAAGTACAAGTTGTCTTGGTGAAAAGACTCCAACCCACTTATATGCTTAACAATGTTGCATGCAAAAGCACACAAACATATAAAACATAAGAAGCTAAGAGCATTGCAAAGCCGAAAGGGGTACTCAATGATCTTACCGAGACCAGAGCTCCTGGAGTAAAATCAGCAAGAACACGATGACAGGGATAAAAGAAACAAATCGAGTTTCTAGGTTCTTTTAAGAAAAGATTTCCCCAATAACCTTCATAAACTCTTAAACCCCTGCCACCGTCGTGCAACCAAAGAGGTAAGCATAATGATCAACTGTAGAAGGGTTAATCACCAGGCCTGCAGAGCGCTGTAAAATATCATGTTGGTAACCTTTCTTTTTAAATTTACAGATGGTTTTTACGAATAACCGGGAGAAATTAACACTGCCTTTAATCTTTTTAAGTTTATAAATTAAATCTCCATAAAAAACTGGTTGTGAAATAACTTGTTGCAAAAGTGATTTTAAACTGCATTTGTATTTATAAATTAAATCTGGGTATCGGCGATAAAACTTGCATAAGCTAAATATATGATTATTTAACAGTGTCTGACTAAACATGCCGGGGAGACATGGATATCAATAATTGTGTAAATTATAATGCTATGAGAGACGATGATGTATGATTTAAGAACTATGCTATGGTGATTTCAAGATGTAATTGTATAATATTAATATTTTATGATAAACTTATAATTTTAGCTTAATACTTGGGAAAATATGAGTTTAAATATTTACGTACTATTGTGAAACGTTGACAGGAGATTCGTTTTCAAGTCATCCATGTTTTGACAAAAAGTCACTGGAATTATGTGCAGTTTTGTGATTCCATCTTCTGTGAAGTCCAGGGAAATCTCTTCATCAGTGTAATACGCTAACTTAACATCAAATGCACCTGCATCTAAGTAATATTGTGGCTTTGGATGGCCTTCTGCTTCCATATGGCTGGAAACAAATTCCAGCAAACTTTCAGCAGTGATATAGTTTTCCGTTCTGTCAAAATATTTCGTACAATCTTTGCATGTCTCTTTAGCAGTTTCACAGCTGTTTCCTTCTGAAAATGCTTGCAAACCTTTAAGTAGAAACTTGGTAAATGGGCTTCCTTCTTTTCTAACTGGAGCACATTCATTACTTGCGCAAGCGTTGAATTGTACAATTGTCTTACCCGGAAGCGTAAGCTTGTCTGCAAAACAACGATCAAGAAATACAATAACTTTTCGTACCTTCGTAAGGGATGATAACATTTCATTTAAAGTTGTAATGGCCAACTTATCGTTTTTCGACACAAGTTGGAAATAGTTTTCTTCATCTTTACTGCCATGGCACGAAAAATACACAATCAGTGTATGAATACTCAACGATTTGATTTCCTCTATTGCCCTCCTAACGTTTGGTAATAATGTCTTTTCTTCGACTTCCTTGCCTGGTTTCTCTAACGCAACAGTTCTGACGTTTTCTTCCCTGTAAATGAATCAAAATAACCAAAACAAGTAACACAAACTTCGAAATAGTCGAAACACAGTTTCAGCGGTAAGTTTAACTCTCACGCCAATCTAAAAGACAATCTAAACGATCCATCCATAACTGTAATCCCCCAAAAAGTCCATGTTGCTTAAAAAATGTAACTTTTTCGAAAGTCGAGAACTTGCCATAGAAATCAATTTCTTGAACTTGTTGTGTTGAATATATATGTTAAAATACCTCTATGTATTACCAGTTCATAGTACGACACGATTTATTTTATTAAGTGACCTGGCCTTAAAGCTTAACAATTAAAGAGTTGTTTCTGGACATTAAAAATGGAAAACGCTTCTTTTTTAATAACGTTTACCTAGCAGCTACCTTCTTGATTTGCCATGTCTCGACACATATATTTATAAATATCCACATGGATATGAAAGTAATAATTTGAAAAAGAAACAATCTTCCTCCAGCAGCCCACCAACCTTTGCTTTACAAAAGAGCAGAGATTAATGTTGACTAAAGAAACATTTTTCTTTTGAATAACATAAAAAGCTGACTCAGATGGTTCACACTGGAACGTCGTCTTTTCTTATGTATGGACCGTTTGTAGAATCATTTTTGTTTAGAGGGTAGTCTTGGTTTAACGAAAGAACGAAATACCTTGCTACTGTAAGAGAAATGGTTTACCTAATTCCAAAAACAAGAGGAGCTCTAGAGATGATTAATTTTCGGACTTTATCCAAATCCTCCTTGAATGCCTTTGCATTATCTTCACTATTTATATCGTTACCAGCTACCAATAAGGCTCCCCATCCAGAACCTTCCAAATTCAAAACATGTATTTACTATGATCGTGTTACTGGATAAAACATCGATGATTAAGACAAGACATATGCAACTACAAGTAAAAGATTATTAAAATTGATTCAAAAAATGTTTTAACTGACAAATCATGATATTTACGACTACAAAACTGTTAGAATACTTTTAAGGTCAGATAATTTGTTAACCATAATAAACCCGAGGTAGAGATATTTTAGCAATTTCCATGTCACCTTTACTAATAACTTTAAATTATCAGTACTCGTCACATACAAATATTTTGTCTAAAATGTCGTTTTGCATATCAGGTTTGTAAGTAAAACGATTAAGTACATGTATTTTCGCAAGCTGACCACAGTCAGCCTCTATTAAATAGTTGCAAGGCCTTGCTAATAATATCCGCCAAATTTTTATTTTATCGTTGAAATAAGATCATCATTATATTATTTTTATGTAGCAAATTCCATCTTATGTACGGAAAACAAAACATTAAAAAATAATCTTTAGATCTAAGTGAAATTCAATAGTTGATATGCGTAAGGAATGTTGCACAAACATTGATTTGATGTATGTCACCGTAATGAAATGTTGTACATGTAACTAGGCGCATTTGATTCTTTTATATTTAACTTGTTTGGGGCAATTCGAAAACGTGTAGGATAAATGAAAAATAATAAACAAAAGGCAACTTATGCAAGAAGCCCATGTACAGGTACAAGATACAGAAACGGATTTCCACAAAATAACACACTAACAGATTTTTAAACTGACTAGTATTTAATAGTAATTAAGAGTTTGTATGTGCGGTGGAAAATTGTTCGATGTTTCAATAAAGATTTGATTTATTAATACAAATAGAAATGTGTCCATAGGTCACGGATGCCCCCGCTGTGCATCGTTATCAGACACTTAAGTGCAATGATGGGAATAATAGCATTTCAAAGACAGTGCTGTGAGAGTAATTATAAGAATATGCATAAATTTGAAGATCAAGTAAATTATTTGTACTTGATGCACTGTTGTCTGCTCATAACGGATATGTCAGTGAAGAAGTTGGTTGTAATGCAATGAAAATATTTTAAACAAACATATATACATGTTTCTATATTGCATAGCTTTTATTTCTCCTTCAAAACAATTACAGTTGTAAGCATTTAGTTATCATTTTCTATTTAAGGCAAGTGTTTAAAAAACTGCAGGTGAGGTAATCTTAAAAAAATGTTGAATCCCTGATAATAAGACCATCCCACTATCAAGACAACTTTTAAAGAAGGGGTACAAGTGTTAAACAGCATACAAATATTAAAGTGTCATCACAATTATGTACTTTTTAAGGAACACCAGGCATGGGTATTGTACGCAACACACCGCCTTGTCATGGTAAACATTTGTGCCAAGTTATTTTGAAATCCCTTCATTCATAAAGAAGTTATAGCCCGGACAAGAAAATTCTATTTTTAGTAACAGTGACCTTGACCTTGGACCTACAGGCATGGGTATTGTACGCGACACACTGCCTTGTCATGGTTAACATTTGTGCCAAGTTATTTTGAAATCATTCTATTTCTAACGAAGTTACAGCACAGACAAAAAAACTCTGTTTTTAGTTACAGGGATCTACAGGCACGGGTATTGTACGTGACACACTGTCTTGATATGGTGAAAGTTTTTATCAATTTATTTTAAAATCCCTCCATTCATAACGAACTTATAGCCCGAAGAAAAAAATTCTATTTTTAGTAACAGTGACCTTGACCTTGGACCTACAGACATGGGTATTGTATCCGACATACCTCCTTGTCATGGTGAACATTTGTGCCAAGTTATTTTGAAATCCCTCCATTCATAACGAAGTTTTTGCCCGAACAAAAAATCTATTTTTAATAACAGTTACTTTGACCTTGGACCTAAAGGCATTGGTATTGTACACAACTCACCACCTTGTAATGGTGAACATTTGTACCAGGTTATTTTGAAATCCCTCCATTCATTACAAAGTAATAGCCCGGACAAGACAATTCCATTTTTAGTTACAATGACCTTGACCTTTGACCTAAAGGCATGAGCATGATACGCAACACACTGCCTTGTCATGGTGAACATTTGTGCCAAGATATTTTGAAATCATTCTATTTCTAACGAAGTTACAGCCCAGATAAAAAAACTCTATTTTTAGTTACAGGGATCTACAGGCACGGGTATTGTACGTGACACACTGTCTGGATATGGTGAACATTTTTATCAAGTTATTTTAAAGTCCCTCCATTCATAACGAAGTTATAGCCCGAAGAAGAAAATTCTATTTTTAGTAACAGTGACCTTGACCTTGGACCTACAGACATGGGTATTGTATCTGACATACCTCCTTGTCATGGTGAACATTTGTGCCAAGTTATTTTGAAATCCCTCCATTCATAACGAAGTTTTTGCCCGAACAAAAAATTCTATTTTTAGTAACAGTTACTTGGACCTTGGACCTAAAGGCATTGGTATTGTACACAACTCACCACCTTGTAATGGTGAACATTTGAACCAGGTTATTTTGAAATCCCTCCATTCATTACAAAGTTATAGCCCGGACAAGACAATTCTATTTTTAGTAACAATGACCTTGACCTTGGACCTACAGGCATGGGCATGATACGCAACACACTGCCTTGTCACGGTGAACATTTGTGCCAAGTTATTTTGAAATCATTCTATTTCTAACGAAGTTACAGCCCAGACAAAAAAACTCTATTTTTAGTTACAGGGATCTACAGGCACGGGTATTGTACGTGACACACTGTCTTGATATGGTGAACATTTTTATCAAGTTATTTTTAAATCCAATGAGAATTAACCAAGTTATAGCCCGGACAAGAAAATTCTATTTTAGTTACAGTTACCTTGACCTTGGACCTACAGGCATGGGTATTTTACGCGACACACTGTCTTGATATGGTGAACATTTATACCAAGTTATTTTAAAATCCAATAAGACATAACAAAGTTAAAGAGCGCACACGATTTTTGCAACAAAATTCTATTATAAGTTACAGTGACCTTGACCTTGGATCTACAGGCTTGGGTATTGTACCCGACACATGGCCTTGTCATGGTTCACATTTTTGTTAAGTTATTTTGAAATTCCTCAATTCATAACGAAGTTACAGCCCGGACGAGAAAAGTCACTTTTTAATAATAGTGACCTTGACCTTGGACCTACATGCATGGGTATTGTACGTGACACACCGTCTTGATTTGGTGAACATTTATACCAAGTTATTTTGAAATCAAATAAGAAATAACGAAGTTACAGCCCGGACAAGAAAATTCTATTTTTAGTAACAGTGACCTTGATCATGGACCTACAGGCATGGGTATTGTACGCGACACACCGTCCTGATATGGTGAATATTTATACCAAGTTATTTTAAAATCCAATAAGAAATAACAAAGTTACAGAGCGGACACGATTTTCGAACATATACACACACACACACTGACATACTGACACATACACGGACAGGGTGAACACTGTAAAAGAGATACTTGAAATTTTATAGTCACAGTTCCATTATTAAAATTACTAAAAACTAACATATTTTGTTTCAATATTTCGTTATGAATCGTTCTTCCATTTGTTAAAACAAATTGAAAATAAGCTAGTAAAACTGATGAAATACCAACATAATACACATTCAAAGCTTGAGTATGTTTAATATTTTTTAAGAGGCTGTGTCACCAACCATTGAGCTTCGGCAATACAAAGGTTGAAAACTAAAAAAAAATAGAATTTATTTTTTTGTGTAAATAATTAATCTATATCAACTCCCATTTTATTTTTTTGTGTGGCATATTTGTCAGAAAGTTGTTGCCATGGCAACCAACAGTTTTTCCATGTAAAACAGCATTTACCTACTGCCCCCTTTTAGAGAGAAACTATCAGTGGCAAAATGGATTTGCAATAGAATACTTTAATGTGAATTGTTCTAAACCATTTTATTGATCAAAAGAGATGATAGCGTTGCCAACTTTACTCATTTCTTTAATGTTTGTAAATGTTTAAACTTTAAACCCTTATCTGGTAGGGATAGCCATTAGTTTTTTGTTAAAATTCATATGAAATTTTCTCAACCCTGCAACCATATCCAGGCTATCTATTGATACTGCCAAAAACAGCATTCTTTCTTCTTCAATAATCACTAATAAAATCGGGGAGCAAATTCAATACAATGGTGGTAAACAAGGTACTAATCAGTACCTGGCGTCCTTAATTTCCTCTGAGTTACCTCCCTTTCCAGCTCTTCTAAAATAAACAAGGTTTCCAAAATGAGGAATTGTTTATCTTTTGGAATTTCTTAAATTAATGCAAGACAATACTTACTGGGAAAATGATGGTAAACAAGCAGATTGTGAATCTTAAGAACTGCAATTATTGTACTAAAAAGAGTTGGTAAAGCCTCCACAACCTACAGACAAGCTTTACAAGTGTGGAAGGAGTTTGGTGTTTTATTCCAGTTGGAGGAGGTAAAGTTATTTTTACTTCTATGAGGCAGTCAATTAATACTTTTTTGAGCTTGTTTTTTCAATACAGCCCAAACAATAATACACTTGAAATGATGTTTAGTTCAACTTTTATTTAGAGCTATGCAAGTCTGTTTCATTTCTGATGGGAGCCTATAACTATACTCGGCAAAAAAAGTTCTGCACACTAGGATATTTTATAAAATATCCTTTTCATTTCACCAAACACAACAAAATTATACATATCAAATAAAACAGCAATTCAAAGTTAACAGTGTATAACAGCCGGAAATCGTGAACAATAATACCAGGTAGATCAACTAGCAGACCAACTGCACATGCTCTATCTTCATTATAAAGACCTCTAGGTGACCGGTGTGGTCCGACATTTGCCACCACGACGGTCAATTGAACAATGAAAACCGACCATGGTGACCGTGAGAATTAAATTAATTTGAGTTAGAAACAATGCAGTTGTGTTTTGTTCAAATCAGATTGGACGTTGATTGCATTAATTGGATGTTCTTATACACCTTATTAAAGGGATTCTACGACGCATAAATACAGAATTGAAACTGCTCGAATCATCACAATTGAAACTGTTTTGACATACCCTTAGGTCAGTGAGCGAGACAATGTGATAATTTAATTAATAAATACTAAAGATTGAGTGTTATTCTGGAAATGACTTGGTACCAACTATTGATTACATGTACATCCTGTTGCTAGCATCACAGTGCATGCCTTTAATTGCTACAAAACAGACAACAATAACTGCATAGATTTCACACCTCTACCTTGATACAGCAAATTTTGCAACTTTTGACTGTGGACCCCTGTCATACTCAAACTCATATTTCTCAGGTATTAACCAACCGATTTTTATTCCATTTTCGTCTTTAGCTTTGCAAACAATTAATCTTGATATAAATGTAAGTCTTTATACCAGTTATTTGCAATATTTTGCAATTTACGCAAAAGAACACTGGTGTGCAGAACTTTTTTGTTGGGTATATATAAATATAGAAAATATTGAAAATAGAATTCAGATTGTTGCATGAAATTTGTTATAAAGTGAATAGTAAAGGGCAGCTACGTTTGTGTATATTTAGTATTTATTCATGTTTATCCTAATGATTTTAGGACCTGGTAACTTGATCTGTATTCACTGTCATTTAATGCTAAAGTACATGGCTTACACCTTCATATCCCTAGTCTCACATTGTTGTAAATAATAATAGCAGCCATACAGGAATGTTTTATGACTCTTTAATGCATTTTATCACAGTTATGATCTGACCATCAATTTTTGGCTGTTTTTTTTGTTAGGGTAATTAATTTTCATTGCTTCTGAAACAAAAACTGTGTCCACTCACAGTGTACAGTTTGTATTAAAATTAATAGTCACCACAGGGGAAAGTTACACAAACCTGTATTTTTATAGTTATGCATAGATTAATGAGGTATTATTAACTCTTATGGTATTTCTAGTATTTGAAATACTGGAATAGTTTTTGTGTCGCCTGCGATAGCAGGTAGACACATAGGGATCGTATTGTCCGGCGGCGTCGTCGGTGCCGTCGTCCGGTAGTCCCCCAACTTTAACCTGAAACTTAATGTTGCCTTTTACTTTGAAAGTACATGTCTTAATCACTTCATACTTGGAATATATCATCAGTTATGCCCCTTTCAAATGCAACTTTAACATGAAACTTAATGTTGCCTATAACTTTGAAAGTACTTGTCCTGTTCACTTCATACTTGGAATACATTATCAGCATGAAAAACAACATTTGTAACAACAAGAGTTATAACTCCAGTTTCAATATTTTTTTAGTTATGCCCCTTTCAAATGCAACTTTAACATGAACTTAATGTTGACTTTAACTTTGAAAGTAATTGTCCTATTCACTTTATATTCAAAATAAATCATCCTCATGAACAGCGTCATTATGAAGGATAAGAATGATAACTCCTGTTTGACTATTTTATGAGTGTTGTCCCTTTAATATGCAACTTTAACATGAAACTTAATGTTGCCTATAACTTTAAAGTACTTGTCCTATTCACTCTTCGAATATATCATCTTCATTAACAACAACAACATCGGTTACAACAAGAATCATAACTCAAGTTAATCCACACTTCCTTTTAAACTAAGTATGATCTCATGATTATGTTCAAAATGTAAAGTTTAGTTAATCAAACATGATTTCATTAATGGCATAAAAGTCATCTTTTACAGGCCTTGCAAGACGACTTTCTATCAGTGGTGAAAGATGGTGTGCACAAATTAAATTTGTTAACAGCTTTCATATAAAGACATTTTATAAATGATAAAAACCCATTAGGAAATCCAGTGTTAATTGATTGTGTCAGCAATAATGCAATAAAAATTCTTATCAAATATTTTGAGGCAATTACTTTTCACACTCCCTATGTTTAACATCTTTTACCCTTTTCTTCATGTACATGTGTATGGGCTTTGTTGCTTGAGTAACCAATGCAGATCCAGATCAGCTTGCAAATCATTGCTGTCTGATCTGGCTGTACACTGGTTGCCTCTTGATCAGAAGTTATCCAATGAATCTTAAAGCAAACATCCTGATCAGATGGCTCGAATATGTGGGCTGATTTGGATATACACTGTTTTAAGGTTTTTTGAATATACAGACTAAATTCTGAAAGTCCAAAAGGCTAAACAATGAGTTTAGGTAGGGCCAACAAGATATTTTTTATTTTGGTACCAAATTATAGCCTATTATATGGCCTTACAATTTAGACTGGCCTGCAATGAAAATTTTATTTTGAATCCTTAGAAAATGCTGGGAAATAACTCATGTCAAAACACACAAAGAGCAAAAAAAAACAACCGTAAAACTCATTAATATGACAAAAGATGAAACTTTTTTTTTTACTTTTTTCCCTTTAAACTTTGTCAAAGAAGTTGTAGGATGCAATTTAAAGTTCAAGGTTACCAACTTTTTTGTACTGAATATTAAAAACGTGAGTTATTCCCCTTGATTTTATTAAAATATAATGAAAAAAATGAAAATCACTTATGTTCCATTTTCTTGCCAGAAAGTTATATTTCTGGTGATTGTTTTAACTTAGAGAAATAAAGGAAAAATTCTCTGAAAAAGCTTGTTTAACACCCAGTCAAACAGGTCAGATCATTGAACTATAATGATATCTGTTTAATTATGTACTTGAGAACAAGCCATTTATTACAATGGAATCACCAGTGGCAGGAAGCATTCACAAAATGTTATCAACTCTAGTGTAGATACAGATACGACTGTGCATAATGATCTGGATCTACACTGGTCATTAATGTGCATGGAATAAAGCCGATGGAATTGAGGTTTAATAAAAATGAAATAATGTGCATTTTAACATATAACATTTTCAGTCACCTGAATTTCGAGATTTAAACATGATGTTCATTCTCTCATACAAAAATTATTTTTTTCAATGTCGCTGTTAGTGGCATATTAGATTTTATTTTCTTATAATATAAAGGTGTAAAGTAAGTGTTAAAAAATTTAAAGTATAAACTACACTAAGAATTGTTTAATTTTGTTTTAACATCCTAGCATTTTTCAAAACTTTTTGAATCGGTGCCTTCATTTTACGTATTCAAATGATTAAAAAGTGGTTGCTATGGTTACAATGACTTTATGAGGAATTCAATTTTAAAGAAGTATTTTGTTTACTTTACAACAAACATCAATATTTGACATTTGATTGATGGTTTGTCTGATGTTTGAAAAAATGTTTATTTGATAATAGATTTTTGCAAAAATAATATTTTATTAATATGCCCCCTTATGCTAGTCTCATCCGTATCTTAAAAAATATGCCCTAATATTTTTAGCAGGTCAAACACCAGTTTGATTCATTTGTTAAGGTCTGAACAAATGACAAAGTTCAGTAAGAATACCTGTACAGAATAAGTTACGAAAACAAATAATTTGTGCAATATTTTCAGGTTAAAAATCCGTTGCTATGGCATTAAAATGGTTGCTAAGGTGCATTTTTGTGAAATTACTTTAATTTGGTTCATAAATTTATTAAAAAAAAATTAAAAATTTTAACAACAAATAAAAAAATATTTGTTTATAGTAATTTATTGAGGAATCAGTGAAAGATATTTTTTAATATTTTCTAAAAAATTCACATTTTTCTTAGTTCTGTTTTTTAAAAAATTTAGCATTTGCTCCCCAATTTTATTTTATTTTCTGTAAGATATAGCTTTAGTTTAGCAGAAATGAACATTGACTTGTGGTAGCAGATTTTTAAGCAAAGTGTTTTTATGAGCTCATCATTTTTTAGTTTTCTTTTTTGAACAATATATATCATGTTAATGTTTCCATGGTAACCGTATAGACATGTTGGAATGTAGTTTACATCCTATTTTTCAATACTTTTATTTCATGCTTTGTTGAAGCTAAATTATTTAGTCCCTGCTGACCTGCTTAAATATTAAAAATGAAGTTAAAACAATGAAATTTTGTTTGTTTTTTTGTAGTTATTCACCTGTTTCCCTGGCAACATAAATTTCTGAGATAAAAAAGGTGAGATGTTGACCAAAATCAAATTTCACATGTTTCATAATAGATAATGGTTATAACTGTACTCATTTAAATAAATTACATTGGAACAAAAAAAATTCAGTTTCCACTTAAAGCTCAATGGTTGGCGACACAGTCTCTTAATTATTTAAATTGTTTCATAAATCTTTTGTGTAAATGTATAATATATATAACATAATATATGTCTAACCTATGATCGGCTCTAATTCAGCTCCGCATGAGTAACATGCTACTGGATTCAGGAATGAGTTCCTCTCACATGCCACACACAGTCTAATAGAATCGTGGCAGTTCATGGAATGTGTCATCTGTTTTGCTGCCTCAGAACCTTTAAATTGATTTTAAGCAGAAATTATCTCTTTCGATTTTGAAACAATACACTTATACTCTATTTTTTTCAGCAGCAAAAACACAATTTTGCATAGTAAAACAAGGAATGATAGACCTTGTTCTATATCTTTTGTTGACTACAAATAATTTACTTTATTCTTCTTTAAGTATTTTCTGCCTTTAGAAAATAATGCTCTTTATATCTAGTGATAAACAGTATATAATTCATTTTGACAGAAAAAAGACTGTTGGTTAAATGGTAATGAAACAATTGTCATTATTGTTTATTTATTTGTGATGAAGAGAATTTTTAGTTTAATTAAGGATCATATTTCTTGAAACAACGTCACACTTTAAACTGAATAACACATCCGCTATCTTATACACGCAAATATAGAAGTAAAACGTTTTGTTTTTAAATTTACCTCTTATCCAAAATGTAAAAGTAATACATGAAATAATAAAGAACTTTATGTTTGCTTGTTTGTTTCACATACCATCAGGATTAATCAAACACCACATACAACACTTTCTTTCTGAAAGCACCGTAACGCGTCCTTGTATCACAGACTGAAAAAAATCAAACAATCCCACAGAAAATAAGTATGTCCTTTTTTGTTTATCTACTCTGTATGTTGCGACCATTTCAGTTTCTTTTATATTCAATGTTTAACACTTGCACTGGTCTAAGTAGTCTGTTACTTTTGTATGTGGATAAACCTCACTATTTTCATTTTGAATTTTATAAACAAAAAAGATCAGTTAGTCACTGTTGTGTACACTTACCTGGTTAATCATTCCGACATAACGAATGTCTTTGTATATACTACCGTTTATATACTACCATACATAATATTTCAGGTCATGAAAAAAATTCTAGATATTGAGCTCAACTATCAGTTTTAATTCTTAAAGTTTTATGTTTTGACTTTTATCTACATAACATAGTTTGTGTATTTGTTTCAAAGACGTTCAATATCAATTTTGTTTGTTGAAAGGACGGCTGTCAATGGATATTAATGTTGCGTCGGGAAAATATCAATATTTCTCGTTCTTCCGTTTAAGTTTTATTACCACTCGTGGTTCTTACACGATTCATGATAAATAAGTCTTAATAAATTTCGACAAATGAATAACATCGAATACCTTCATTTTATTAATCACATTCTTTTTAAAGGAAAATGATCCTTCCTTGGCATTGAGACAGTGTTCGGAAGCAGAACTCAGCGCGTCTACGATCCCATCATCCATTGCCCATACTGGTGCCTTATAAAAGATACACTATTAAACATTGTTTTTTAACACTTTTTATAATAGGAAGAAACAATAAAAGCTTTTTTATGATATCAATATTAAATGAACCAGTTTTAAACTTAATGATTTGACAGTAACAGCTCATTTTCACTGCAGCAAATTTTAACAATTTAAGACGATTCTCTTTACATAATACATGTATGTTTAACGTTGTATAACGATAACGCTTTGACATGTTTGATTAAATAAACTTCATGTAATAAGACCGAGGACAAGCATAACTTTTTGAATAGATAAATTACATACTCCACATGCATATGTTATTCAAGCGCAGCCGAATTCTTCTGTGCTGACACACCAGAAGATCATTAATTTTCTAGATTACGTACTAGATTGTTTTTTATATATGTAGAAGACATATATTTTAGAACTCCATCTTTCTTGCCACTGGGCGGTAGGTCCGTCAGCAACTCTCGAATGACTGTAAACAGGAAATAAGTATTGCAGTAAAAGATATGTCTTTCAACAGTGTTAAATACCAAAGCAAGAATTATCCTTTTCTTAACAAAAGTATGTCAAAAAAATGGCAAACAACAGAAAAAGGTAAACACAATTGAATTTCACACGTCAAATCATTTGCAACCATTCAAACTACTGAACGGTTAGCCTGTGCAAAAACTGATCGATATTTCGAACTACAATATGTTGTTGAGACACTGAAATGAAATTCCAATTTTAAGAAATAATGTCTTTTCTTACGACAGTTAACATTACGGTAATGCAGTTCTACGTTATATAAATGTCACCTTTCCGGTAAGCTTCATTCGCCATGCTTATTAACGAATATATAAGGCGTGTTTGGCAAATCATACTCAATTACGAGTTGCCAGTTTCAATGCAAATTTGACAAAATAAGTATTGAATTATATCTTTTGGATTAATAAAAACTTGTAGAATTAACTGGCCTTTGACAGCAATGTGCATTCCGGGGGTTGAATGCCTAACTTTGTAACTATACCCAACAAAAAAAGTTCTGCACACAAGTGTTCTTTTGTGAAAATTTTATAATGTAGCAAATAACTGTTGTAAATATTTACATTTGTCTCAAGACTAATTGTTTGGAGAGTTAAAGACGAAAACGGAATAAAAATTGGTTTGTAAATAACCAAGACATATCAGTTTGTGTTATAGGGGTCAACAGTCAAAAGTTGCAAAATTTGCTGTTTCAAGATAGAGGTGTGAAATCTATGCAAACATCTGTTTTAAAGCACTTATAATCATGCACTGTGATGATGGCCACAGGAGGTAATTTAAAGTTGATACCAAGTCATTTCCAGAAAAATACACAAAAACTATAGTTTTTATTAATGAGATTAACATATTGTTTCACTCGTTGACCTTAAGGGTAAAGATATGTCAATAGAGTTTAGCGATGATTCGAACAGTTTGCATTCTGTATTATTGTGTCTTATCATCCTTTATTTAAGTGTATAAACAACCAATAAAATGCAAGAAATGCAATCAACACCCAATCTTATTTTAGCAAAACAAAAACGCATATTTTTTTTAATTCAAAGTAAAATACTTCTTACTGTCACCAAGGAAGCTTTTCATTGTTAATTTGACCGTCATGGCAAATGTCGGACCACAAATACGTATTTCTAAAAAAAGACAGAGCACGTGGAGTTGGTCAGCTAATTGATCTACCTGGTATTCTTGTTCACGAATTAAAACTTATTCCAAAATTGAAAATGTCTCGACTTAACAACTCCACGAGACGGCGCTTGGAAGAATGCCGGCATCATCGTTGTGAATTTACTCACTATTATTTTAGTGATTTTTGCAACTTTTGTGTCGTAACCCCCGGACACTTTAACAATGGATTGCTTATAAAATAGTGATCTGATTTTATTTCTGACTTTTTCAGATTGTTAAGTTTTAATTATGTATCATTTTGTTGTGTTTGGAGAAATTAAAAAGATAACGATTTTATAAAATGTCCAAGAGTGCAGAACTTATTTTGCCGAGTATATATTTAAAAAATAAAGTGATAAGAGTTACGACAAAACAGAATCTTCAATGTTTTCATTTTGATGTTTGATTGCTTTCAATGTTTTGTAAATAAATTTAAATTAAAAGAATCAGCTGTTAAACGTATCCCAGTTTATACAATTAGTGCTATTTTTATTGTCCTTTGAAGGTCGTTAAGCACGACACTTATGTTTTTAATAGTACTGAAAGATCGTTTTTTTCCCCAAAATTTTGTTCTTTCAGTGATTTGGAAGGTAGAAGCTCGATTTGTTTCTTTTATCCCTGTCATTGTGTTCTTAAAGATTTGACTCCAGGTGCTCTGGTCTCGATAAAGTCATTGAGTACCCGCCCCTTTGGCTTTTCAATGCAATTAGCTTCTTATATTTTAAATGTTTGTGTACTTTTGCATGCAAAATTGTTAAGCTGATTGGTGGATTGGAGTTATTTCACTAAGACAACCTGTGTTTGTTTTGTGATATGAGAACCTGTTGGAGCAAGTGTGAGGTTGGTGCACCATAGAACCTAGTTTAAACCCCTAGTGGTAATTTGATTTGCCACTGACCGTTCCAAGGAGGCATCCCCAAAGGTTTCTTTTTCGTTAATTGTTAGTGGCGTCCTATTTGAATTGACTTACTTTTAACAAACATGTTCTCTAAGATTGCAATAATCTGAAAATACCAAACTGAAGATTCAATATACACACATATGAACGCAATCGTTTGGGATTCATTTACATGTGAACTGTTTTTCCATATAGATACTGAGTTCCGCTAAACACTGGAATAGGCGGCGTTAAAAGCTCGATTTGTTTCTTTTATCCCTGTCATCGTGTTCTTGGTGATTTGACTCCAGGTGCTCTGGTCTCGATGAGGTCATAGAGTACCCGCCCCTTTGGCTTTTCAATGCTATTAGCTTCTTATGTTTAATGTGTTTGTGTACTTTTGCATGCAACATTGTTAAGCTGATGGGTGGGTTGGAGTTATTTCACTTAGACAACTTGTGCTTGTTTTGTAATATGAGAACCTGTTGGGGCAAGTGTGAGGTTGGTGCAACATAGAACCTGGTTTAAACCCCTAGAGGTAATTTTTATTTGCCACTGACCGTTCCAAGGCGGTATCCCCAAAGGTTTCTTTTTCGTTAATTGTTTGTGGCTTCCTATTTGAATTGACTTACTAATAACAAACTTGCTCTCTCTCTCTCTCTCTCTCTCTCTCTCTCTCTCTCTCTCTCTCTCTCTCTCTCTCTCTCTCTCTTCTAATCTTGTTTTTCTGCTTTGGGAGGCTGTGTTTTGTGAGTGTGGCGATTCATGATATGCATATTTTACTTTTTAACTATAAACTGCCATTATTGGTTAAGATATTGGTTTATTGCCCTCAGGAAATATTCCTGTTTTTTTAGCTTATGACCTTGGAGTAGGATTGATATTCTCAGATCCCCTGATTGTACAATTCTACAATGTTCTGTTCAGCCCATTGTTTTGTCGTTTAGGGCAAGTCTGAGGACTGATCGTAAGATTGCAATTATCTAAAAATACCAAACTGAAGATTCAATTTACACACATATATACGGAATCGTTTGGGATTGACACTGATCTGAAAATCATGAAATTGACAATCGGAACGGAAACGGACCGCAAACCGATCCCATTAGGAGCGCAATGGAAGCGGAATCGAATTGGAAACGGAATGGAATCGAAGCGAATCGCTTTGAGCGTTTGGATCGCTTAGAGTGAAAAGACCGGAACATTTTGACGTGATCGGAATCGCTTTGAACGTTTGAATCACTAGGAGTGAAAAGACCGGAGCGTTTTGGCCGGATCGGAATCGCTTTGAGCGTTTGGATCGCTTGGAGTGACAAGACCGGAGCGTTTTGAATCGGATCTCTTCTATTTATAGTTTTTTCAGTTATATATAGTAGCGATCCGAATCGGTTCTTCCGATTCATTTAAGGACTTGAAACAAAGCAATTTTTGACAATTATTTAAAATTGAGTTTTCTGCTATCAAACAATAGTCATAAAAACTAATATAACGATAATTTTGTAAATAAAACTGAAAAAAACATATAATAGTAAATGGTGTGTTTGCCATTTACACGAATGATAATATGAACTAAGGCACTGCCTCTCTCGGAATCGACGAATCAAACGTGATGGATATCGTATGTTTGACAGTAAAACAAAGAAACAAGTCTTCATATGTTGTTTTACTTTTGAACCAAAACTGGTCAAGGTTTTAAGATTAAACACTATATCTTAATGAGGTGAAATCTTCTGTGAAGTTTGAAAGAATCCGGTGAGAAGTTAAATACACCAGTTTGCCTGTAAACTCTTAGTTAAACAGCACCAAAATGTGATCAAAATGCAAGGCTGACTGATGGTATTAGAAATATAGACTCATAAAAATCAGGTTAACAACTTGAAGGTAGATTGTAAAACATTCCACAACACCTAAAATTCTGAGTTGGAAGATGCTGACACCAATGACAGAGAAAGTAGCAAAGCGTGTCATATTCTTTGAAATCAACAAACATACTTTTGGGTCTGAGGACTTAAGATAATACTGTGAGTAACAGTAGAGCAATTTATTATCCGAATAGAATGAAACATTCAAATTAGTCCATGAACAGAAAAGCAAATGCTGAAGGAGTCTATTCCTATTTTCTATGGTTCCATTAAACTGCAAATTATATTCATAACAAAATTATACTGATGGTGTTGTTCAGTCACTGTTCGTCGATGAGGTCTACAGTAAAAAGATTTTTGTATTATTTGATATCACAATCACACAGTATAATTGTATTGACAATTCGTTTTCTTGTTCATTGACATAAACTTCCCAAGCAGCACCTTCTATTGCAGGAATTAGTGGTGGAAGTAATAAATATGTAGGCTGTATGCTCTCTCTACTGCCTAGAACTGTTAAACTGATCTCCCCACAGCATTCCATGTGAAGCTGTTTTCCTGAAATATTAAATTCATCAGCCAATTAATTTACTTTCAAGAATAATTTTATAAATGTATTTGTTGACAGTCAAATTTGATTTCAACTATTTAGACACTTAAAAATAAAATTTTTTAAATAAATTGATTTTTTATGTTCTGATAATTACTTCATGTATCCTGACTCTTGACTTACACTATGGAGACTTTTTTATCACATGGACAACAGTATATTTCCACGTCAGCTGAACATATTTTGGGTATGATCTGGATCTAAACTGTTTGCCTCTTGGTCAGAAATAAACTCATAAATCTAAATGTAAGCAGTATAAATCCTTATCAAACTGCACAGATAAGCCTGCTGAACTGGATATACACTGGTCACTAATGTGATAAAGGGTGTATTCATGAAGTAAAATGTCAAAAGAAACCAACATAATAACCTATATTCATGCACTGGTAGAGTTCATTGTGATCTCTCTGTATTAGTATTATACATTCATGCAGCTCTAATACATGAAAATAAAGAAAATTTATGCAAACCTTGTATCTGTTTACTATGGTAATGTTCATATTCTGTGCCATAGCTGTCTACCAACTCTGCATAAGTATCAACTCTATGGCCTTCATTAGCTTGGTGATACACATCTCTGAAAATAAATGTTTTATTTGAAATCATCTCTGATAACTAGTAAGTCAGTTACACAGAACTTTTTGTGGCTTATGAAGATGTACATAAATTGCAATTGCAGTTAACAGTGAACAATTCATACTGTATCCATAATTTATTTATTATAAAAATCACATAAAAGGAAGATGATAATGATGAAAGATTTCATGCCGTCTTTAATTCCTACACAAGATTATCATAAAACCAGAGTGTTATCACATAACCTCAAAGATGTTCCAGCTGATCTGAATCTACATCTCTGCCATCTGATTTGGATTTACATGGGCTGTCCATGTGGTAAAAAGGTGTGTCCATGAAGTAGGTTAAGTTATTAACTGTGAAAACTGAAACACCATTGTTTTTATTAAAAAAACTGAACAAGATTATAAGATTAACCCACTAATAAAAGGATTTAATAAATGACCACAGGGACCAATCATGTATGTACAACATGGTCCACAGAGAAACTGTGTGGTGTTTGATTCAGTGTCAGCCAAACATTTGGCATGTTCAGGTGATGGTCTGTAAACATGCCAGTGATTTTGGTACACCATAGTAATGTAAAAGAAAGGAAAATTCTGCACTGTTTGTACTGCATATTAAGGGCTAAACACACTCCTCCCAATCACGTTCATCGATAAAAAGAAAATTATCAAAATCTCAATACTGGCAAAATTTCGTTTAATGAAACTTTGCACAAATGAATGTTACTAATGTATCTTTATTTTGCATACAAAAAGACACGTTAGAAAAGTAAAGAAAAAAAAGCTAGACCGAAAACTTCCTTAAAATTCTATTTACATAAATTCACAAAAAACTAAGGGATACAAAACATTATTTTAAATACCCACGCTAGTGCAATGAAACTGATAAGAAAGTGTTGTTTACTTTGTAAAAAAAACTTCCAACTACAAAAAGAGAAATCAGTGATTGTCATCCATTTAAGCGACCAGGAAGCGACCAGGAAATTGAAGGTCAAACACACTTTTACTAATAATTATCTCGTAAAGTTTACATAATATTATGTTCGTTACGAGGACATAATAAATTGTTGTCAGTATCATACTACTCATGTGGGCATTCAAAATGATGCTTTGTGTTGTTTAGTTATTGTGAATTTGTGAAAATAGAAGTTGAGGGAATATTTAGATCTCGCTATTTTCCTTTACTGTTCTAACGTGTCTTGCCGTCTGCAAAATAATGATACATTAATAACATACATTTGTGCAAAGTTTCATTTAACGGCATTTTGCCATTATTGAGAGTTTGATAATTTTCCTTTTATCGATGAACATGATTGGGAGGAGTGTGTTGGTAAGCCCTTTGGGTAAATTTAATTAGAATTACCTCTCCATTATATCAGCTTTCAACAACACCTCGAGGTACCTTGATGATTTATTAAATATAGATAATAACCATTTTCCATTACTGGTTAAAAAGATCTACCCTAAAGAACTACAACTTAATAAAGCGAACACTCCAGAACAGCAAGCAAACTTTCTCGATCTAAATCTGTCCATTGAAAATGGTTATGTCACTGCTAAAATTTATGATAAAAGAGATGATTTTAATTTTAATATAGTAAATTTTCAGTTTTAAGACGGCGATGTTCCCCGTGCAACAACTTACGGGGTTTATATTTCACAGCTCATTCGCTTTTCAAGAGCTTGCAACGATATTAATTATTTCAATGAACGTAATCTTTGCAGTACAGAAAAACTTTTAAAACAAGGTTATCGGTATCAAAAATTAAGGAAAACATTTTACAAGTTTTATCGTCGATACCCAGATCTAATTCATAAATACAGGTGCAGTTTAAAATCACTATAATTGCAACAAGGTATTTCACAGCAAGTTTTTTATGGAGATTTAATTTATAAACTTAAGAAGATAAACGGCAATTTAATTTCTCGCGGTTATTCGTAAAAACCATCTGTAAATTTAAAAAGAGGTTACCAACATGATATTTTACAGCGCTCTGCATGCTTGACTGTTTCACTGCGCATGTCTGTACTTTCAGCAGACAACGACAGTATTAAACCAATTTTGTCTGGCGGCTATAACCGCCAGAGAATCCTTAGCGAGTTTCAGTTATCTTTCCTCGAGGTTTAAATTAGGCGGTATTCCCCACGTTTACAAGTACATAACAACACCAGCTAGTTTTAGGTTTAAAAATACAAAGAAATTGGAGTCATATTACAGATGTATGTTTACCATTATCCCAACTGGGTTGCTGATAGCAATTTAATGCCACTTAACCTGGTCACTGATTTATTGCCATACATATGTTTGGAATGCCTACATTACTGTGATATGTTAAACCTTCGAGTTGCACAAATTCTGCACAATGATTGCCATATAATGTTGTACAGTGCGCTGTTTACACCTTCCAGTTGCTGGTTTATAAAGTATCAGCTGTACTTCTTCTAATCTTTGTCACAAATAGTGCATATTTACTCAATCATGCTTTATCCATGTCAAGGTTTATCATGAATTATTGTGATGAGCAATACGCCTTGTTGATAAGCAGCTTGAGAGAGCGTTTTTAAAATAGATACAGAGAGCAAGTGTGACGTCATCCAGCAGCCAATCAGAGGCCTCTAGATTTTGGTTTACAACAGTCGTTTATTTTCTGATAACGACGGAGAAAGAGTCTATCTGCATGCATGGTGATTAACCCTTCTACAGTTGATCATTATGCTTACCTCTTTGGTTGCACGACGGTGGAAGGGGTTAAAGAGTTTATGAAAGTTTATGGGGAAATCTTTTCTTAATAGAACCTAGAAGCTCGATTTGTTTCTTTTATCCCTGTCATCGTGTTCTTGCTGATTTTACTCCAGGAGCTCCGGTCTCGGTAAGATCATTGAGTCCCCGCCCTTTGGCTTTGCAGTGCTATTAGATTCTTATGTTTTATATGTTTGTGTGCTTTTGCATGCAACATTATTGAGCCCGTAAGTGGGTTGGAGTTGTTTCACCAAGACAACTTGTATTTGTTTTGTGATATGAAAACCTGTTGGGGCAAGTGTGAGGTTGGTGCACCCTAGAACCCTGGTTTAAACCCCTAGTGGCAATTTGATTTGCCACTGACCGTTCCAAGGCGGTAACCCCACGTGTTCTCATTTTTGTTAATTGTTAGTGGTGTCTCTCTTGAAACTGATCATTTTATTAACCATGCTCTCTCCCTCTCTTCTTCTTCACTGTGTGGGGAGGCTGTTTTTTCTGAATGTGGCGATTCCTGATATGCATATTTCACCTTTCTAGTAGTTTTTCATATGATTACTTTAAACTGAAATACAAATTACAAAAAAGCAACAAATTTTATAAATAATATTATTTGCTCAATGCATGCAAATACTTTCAAATGACTTTATTTATTTTCTTAGTGAGTGATCATAAGATAATTTTTTCACTCAAAACAGCTGGACCCAGGCATTTATACAAAAGCTCGACACAAACTATTGGAATTTGGACTGTGAAAAATAAATACATTTTCAAATACCAATTAATAGACCCTTTTCACATTGCTGCGTCGCGGAACAGGTTTTCAGATTTTTAAAAACGCGATTTCAGAACGAGGCGCTGTATGCCGACTTGCATATTAATAGTGAATGCTATGTGTTTAACTATGTACTCTTGACACAATTTCTTAAAAATTTTAAGTATTTTGACCCAAAAAGTGTTTTGGTGTATATCGATAATCACACATGGAGTTTGCAAGGAAAAAAGAAATTATTTATTATGCAAAATAATCCCGTTTATTAGATTAGAACAAGCGCTCATTTCAGGAACAGAAGAAACCAAGTAGAATCTAAAATAAATTAAGCTAGAGTACCATACGATTTTTTTTGCTTTTTTATCATCTTTTATTTAATACCGTATAATGGGTTATTTTCGCGATCGAAAAATTTCGCCATTTTGCCATAATGTCAATTTTCACGGCTGTTATTTTAGCGAATTTGTGCCTGCAGAAATTAATGTTCGCGTTTTTTTACTGTTGCAGTGCATTCATATTGCTGTATTTCTTGTAATCCAGTATCAGCAAATGTATCTGATGTATCTGTAAAAAGTTTTTTAGAAGAAGTGTGTGCTAAAATGTACTGAAAGCTTTGCATTAACAGTGGTATTTTATCAAACTGTTATAAACCAAATTGCCTGTAACATCATTGACATCCGTTTAAAAAAGAATGGTGTTTATGTTTTTATCGACAGAAAATAACAGTGACCACTGCAAATATAGACGTAATGAAGCGATTATTAACCTTTAGCCCGCTGGGGCAAATTTAAAGCATTTTCAAACAACTAATTAAGTAGCGCTCATCTGCATTGTTTGTAAAGCATAGTATATGAAGCAAATTTTGAAAGTTTAGTCATCAATACCAATGTAATCGACTCTCGAAAATTTAACTGTATCGGTACCTATCTACTCTGTCCGAAGCGTTAATTTGTGCGCTATGAGATATACTCGATTAACCCAGAACATAAAGAAAAAGCAACGTCAGTTTTAATCAAGCCTACAGTGCAGTCTTGCAATATAGTGCTCTTCGCGAAAGTAGCGAACATATTATGGCCGCGAAAACAATCCATTATACAGTAATAATTTACTATCGATTTTTCCTGAAAGGACATATCTACTCAGTCCTTAATAGCAAAATGTAAATCAATCGTTTTGTTTGTGGCTTTAAATTAAAAGAGAATACAAAAACTGGCGGACTTTAAGAACCTCAGTTTATTTCTTGTGCTAATGAAGTTTGTCTTAAAATCAAACTCGAAAAATTTAACTAATGCAAGGCTTATGTTTAATCTATGGCAATAATCGAGCGGAGTGTTTCGAGGATTGTCTTTTTTTAAATAAAATCGAAAAATGCTGCTTTGTTTCTTTTCAAACATTTCTTATCCCCACTTCAAGTTTACTGTATAGCGCTTAATATTGGCGTTGTCAAATTTTGGCGTATTTTAAAGTGTTTTATATTGGCGGTGTCATATATTGGCGCTAACAAGCCAGACCGCCAAAATAAAACCCTTGACTAAAAATGGCGGAAATTGAACAATGAAAGAGAATGGTAAACGTCGCAGTTATTCTATTGTTAAATTTTAAGTGTGAAACACTATCGCAGCTACCTAATACAGTACTTGTTTGATATTCCAATTATATTCCATTTGTTGACGCATTATAAGTTTACCTACTCGTTCGATTTAATATTATTTAATTATTTTAAAGCAGGTTTCTATGAGATATTGAAAAAACTCGATTTAATTTACTACATGTACAAAAGCTATAACTCTATGATGCCTTTTTTCAAGTTCTAAAGAAAATAAATAACACATTCATGTACTCTTGTTTCGTGTTGTTTAAGTTTTTATTCAAGTTTCAAAGAATATTCATAATTAAGAAACATTCAACAATCTTTCTTCATCAAGGTAGGAAACTGCGACAAAATATCTATTAGTGTAACATAACTATCTACCTTGCTGTTATTAAATTGGCGATATTTTTAATTGACAGGGACTTTTATTGGCGGTGTTTTATATTGGCGCAACTGACCCTGACCACCAATATCGCCAAAATTAAACCCCCGCCAATATTAGTACTTATACTGTATTCTTAAAGAAAACTGTGCACCTGATAGACTTATGTGGTCAACTCTTGTTAGCAAGATCCAGTATACTGCAGTTGTCTGGTTAGAATAAACATCCTGTTAATTTGTGACACTTTATCCATACCTAGAGGCCAGTGTTTCTAAAATTTTCGGCAGGCCGATCATTATCCGATTTTCAGGTAGAATGTCCGATTGAAATTTCACAATTGGTAAAAATATCGGTCATGAATAGTTGTCCATAAATTGCTACAAAAATTACGTACATGTACAATTGTTCACAGCTTTATCAGCAATTAACATGTCCATTATAGAATTCACAACTCTGCTGCCAAGACTGCTACGAATATACGTCCCGTGAATAGCCTGCGGCATAGACAAAACGAGATGTGGTCGGTTAACAATAAAACAGTTTGATTTTATTGAAAGAAGTGTTAGTCCGATGTGCATAATTCTAAATGACTGACGACCGAATAAAATTTATAATTGCTGTTTCTCAAATTTAAAGAAAACTTAAATCATGTGGATTTCACTTAAATTGTTTTCACAGCAAAGTTGAAATGGCTCAAATGAATATGATTTTTATTTTTTTTAATCGAGAGACCGGCATGCTTACTTACGCATACAACATTCAAATAAACTACAAATTTACAAAAAATCTACGCAAGCAACATTTATTTACGAATCGGAAATAAATGTTGCATATGTATACTCATGCAAGTTCGTGTAGATTCAAGAATTACCACGTCCTTAAAAAATAGAATAATATTTCCAACAAATATAATATCGTGTTACAGAGCATGATATGATCGACATAATTGGCATTTACGTAAAGCCAATAGTTGCCTTCCAAAATTTCGAGAGTTAATACATGTTTAATGAACTAGATAATCCACTTAACAATCACTATGAACACTGCTGTCGATTAATGTTTTGAACTATTACGTCACGTTTGAAATGCATGGGATGCTTGTGTATTACAACAAAGACGCCGAACGCCGTAAACTTCAAATGTTGTTTGCCGCTGTGAAAAATCGATCAAAGAATTTTTCCGTCTAAAACTCGAAAATCATGAATCTGTTGGGAGGTTGTAGGATATCGCCCGCGAGAAATTATGTCGTAAGGGGGGAATTGACTGGGGGTCAGAACAGTGAAATGCGCGCGAACCCGAAGTCGGAGAATAGTTCATTTTGAGGTGTCTGATTGGGATTTTAAAATTTTAGAAACACTGCTAGAGGCTATATAATGTCATGCTTCGGTATGGATTGAAAACATCCCAATAATTTCAAATGAACAGTTCCTCTAGGAAGATCAGCGAGGGCAATATGATCGTTTTCAATTATTTTAAGAGTCAAGTAATTCAGTAAAACTTGTCAAATTTCTTGCCTTTGCTTATAATCTAATGTGTAATGATGCGGGCCCAACACAGATCTTTTATGCCTCGTTCTGAAATTCGAAGATTATGTGGTAGAGATAAAAACACGTAATACAACAGTATTGGGAAACAGGTCTATTAATGGTCAACATGGCTTCACCATGCAACACATTTGAACTTGTAACATTTACTTGTTTAACAGAGCAATTATTCCTAAAATCTGAAATAAATATTTAGTGGTAAACACGGCTTCGCCGTGCTTCCTATTTAAATCATTCCACACTATACCTCATTTTTTAAAAATGAAATGTAATAATTTTTAATTGTTGCAAAATGAAGCATTTTTCAGATAGCATTTGGTAAACACGGCTTTGCCATGTTTCAAATTTTAACTTTTATTGGCAGAGTAGCTGTATGTTTTATCTGAGAACCTTGGGTTCGAGCCCTGATCAAGTATACACATCTTCAATGTCATTAGATGGTCAGAATTCATTTGACCAGTTCTGTCCAGTCTACTGTCTCCAAAGTTAATTCAACGCAATACTGAATCGCTTTCCCTAAGATAGACCCTAACTCTGTGACAATATTAGGGTTTGAATAAATGTAGAAACTTTTTTACCTTAATTTTTTGGCGAGTTAAATCTTAATTGTTTTCTAACATATGGAAGAAGAACTTCTGAAAATGTGAATCGAGAAACAAAAATGGCGGCTTTTCAGTTTTAAAATCCGGAAGCAAGCCATCTGGACTATTGCACCCGGATGAAAGTCATATTGTCCAATCAGAAGCCTTATTTTGCGACACGGTTTCAAAGATTCAAGGTACTGCTTTTTGCTCATGCGCAATACCGTAATCAGAATCGACACGATTCGCGCGTCGAAATCGAAGGGTCGATTCCGTATTATTGAAATTAAGTTCGGAACCTTTTTGTATAAAGTGCCCTTTAAGCGAAAATACGTAATAATTTTTCTTACACAAGGGGAGAAATAACGAATATGTACATTCCCCCGTGCTTCATCATGGCGTTAATGTATTATTTTATTTAGTAAGGAGATTCACAACTGAAATGTATTTAATGCTAATACACTTTTGAACGTAAAAATTTATTAAGTCCAGCATGAAACCATAAACGCTGTCTTAAACTAAAAAAGAAACTGTTTTTTCCTTTTGATTTCAGCGGTGAAAAACAAATAAATAAACACGATATTCACATTTAAATAAGTTTATTATCGATGTTTTACAAGTTTTGCTTCTATGTTACAGCATAAATTACGCAAAACGGAACTAATAGTCTTATAAAGTCATTCAAAACTTCAATCAGCGTACATTTATGCTAAAAAGTTGTTTAACTCTTCAACGGTATATTCGGTGTTTTGCTACTCCCTAGAGCGTAAATTTAGGCTAAAAAGTTTTATTAACTGCTTATTGATGCATACGGACCATTTTACTGACTAGATTTATGCAAAACCAGCTGGGTTCCTAAACATCTCTAATGAACAGGAATCTCACTTATATCGGGTGTTATTTACGCTTATATTTTAAAACTGCAATATTATACGAGGGGTGTTCGGAAAGTTCGTAGAATTTGTGTATATCTTCCGTGTCTTTCATTGTTTTTCTTTACAATTTTGCATATGCATACCTGCATTTGTCCATAATATATTCCCTAAACAAGGAGAACGAGTTATTATTATGTTTGGATATATTGGTAACCTTAGCAACCTAGTTTACGTGACACGGCGCAGTCCACAATATGATTTAAATAAAAATGGTTACAAAAAAGGTAAACTTCATAAACGTAACATAACCTAACGCAAGAACGGCGCGAAAACGCCTGATGATAACATGACTTTATAATGACAGTTGATGAAAAATTCAAAACATTCACGCCGTCGTAACGGAAACCATAGCAGTTTCTTTACAGTCTGTGACATTCCATGCTGAAAAGTTATGACGTCGACAGGTGACGTTGAATTAGGGAGTGTTGTGAAATTCTGGTTTGCTTTACATAAATCACCGACGGATACGTTGAAAATGATTAAAACAACAGGAACATTTAAAAAAATGCATTCAAGCTTGTAAACAAGTGGCACTCGCGTTCTAAAAGAGGAAGAGAGTCTGTTCAATACGATCATAGGAGCGGCCGTCCGTCCCTCGCAGTTTGTTCCATTTAAGACAGGCGTGTAACTGAACTTACAAAACAGTCTCAGATGATTTTATCATCATTCAACGAAGACTGGTAACATTAAGAAACATTATGCAAATGAATAGACAGGCATAAGAAGTGTGCAGAAATTGCTTGATGATTATAGATGTGGAAAACCTACGTCGTTTACTCGAATTAAATTATGCCTGAGATCTAAGCACCGTCATATAGACGTTGACGTGCCCCGGGTATGTGATACACACACATTTGTAATTTGCATAGTGTTGGTGTCCCTGGGTTAATTTTGCTGAATCTTCCAGAGATTAAAGAAACTATATTTAAATGTATGTATATCTTTTTTAGTTTGCTAACATAAATATTTTTTTTGTTTTATAATCAAATTCTGCGAACTTTCCGAACAGCCCTCGTACAAGTTTAAGTTATGCTTCTTTGAAATGATTTTGACCTGAAACTTAATATTGCTTGTTACTGGAATATAACATTTACATTAAACTGATGTAAAATTTAGTAAGACGTCGTTTTAGATATAAAATAATCACTTTACTTTGTTAGTAACCACCGTGTTTTAACATTAAAATTAAACAAAATTGCAAAAAGAAAAATGTCACAGAAATGTAAACTCAGCGCGAGATGCGTTATAAGTAATGACCAATGAAAAGCAGGAGCGAAAAGATCGGAATCGGAAGAATCGGTTTGAGTGTAAAGATCGTTCGGAGCGCATTTTCTGGCGTTATAGTTAATGACCAATGAAAATCGGGAGCGAAAAGATCGGAATCGGAAGAATCGTTTTGAGCGTAAAGATCGTTTGGAGCGCATTGTCTGGAGTGACAAAAATTGGAGTGCAATCGAATTGGAATTGGACCGCAATCGGAATGGAATCGGATCGGTTATAGATGACATTCGGATCGGATCGGAAGCGGACCGGATCGGAATCGGAAAAATTGTCAATTTCATATTTTTCAGTACTGTATATACGAGGGGTGATCCAGAAATAACCGGACTGATGATGTAAATTTTTTATTTTGTAAGATATAGCAAACAAATTTAGTCACAATTAAAGAGTAACTATTGCCCGAAGTGTTCAAATAGAAAAATCTATCAGAATATTTTTTCCTTCCCAAAAGCTTGTTGCCATAGCGACGAGTGTATTGGTTAGCGGGACAGGTCTTATTTTAGCCCGAAATAAAAATAACTTTGGCTAAATAATATGCTAACTCAAACGCAAAAATTTTATTTTGACGTTACTTTGCAAAATTTTGACCCATCACGCTTTGTGTTTGTTAACAGTCGCTGTATTTTTTTTGTTACATGTGAATGTCGCTTATGACGTCATTTGAGAAATTCGAACCGCACGCAATCGTCTAAATCCATTTTGAGCTTGGAGTTTCTCCGACGAAAAACAGTATGAATGATGCATAAATTATGGACGAAAAAGCAATGACTCGGACGCAAGTTCTTGAGTGGCATCGTAAATCCTTCAGAATGTCGTGAACCTTGTAAAGACGACAGCAGGTGTGGTTGCTGATAATCGTTGGATGCGACGTCCGTAACAAAGGTAAATGACGTCGTGAGCAATGGACATACGCGTCACAATTCGTCATACTTACAAATCGCGTTCTTATGGAGAAACTGAACAAGAAAAAGATCAGCCTCTTTGGGCATGTTGGATTTATCGCCTTCTAAATAGCAGAAGCGCGTGGCAACCTAACGGAAGTTCCCGAGTAGGTTTCGACGGTAGGGTGTAAAATTTCTGGTTTGTATTATTATTATTACCGCTGAAGAGACCTGGTCGTACGTTTTTGAACCAGATACAAAGCAAAGATATTGGTATGCAAACAAGTTTGACCGGTGGATAGAACATCATTTGATGTGCACCCTGTGTATTCACCTGTCTTGGCCCCCGTGGATTTTCAAATCTTCCCCGCAGTAGAGTCAGCTTTGAAGGGTCACAGGTTCAAAAATTGTTGTTTGCGACTCGTAATGTTTAATCCAAGTTGTAGCCACACAGGACTCTAAATGTGTTTAACCAGTTGTTAAGACGACATGAGGAGTGTGTGAATGTTAACGGTGATTGCATCGAAAAGTGGCCGCTTGATTAACTTTACTGTGACGTCGACAACGTCATAATTTGTCGGACGACCGCCCCGACACATGCAGTGCATACGGTGTGGTTTTATGGATATTTACGTCGTTTATTATCAGAATGCTATGAAAACCTGAGGAATTATAGATTAAAGATTGAAATTTATGACAGATCTTTATCAGGTTTTTCTCTTGGCCAGTATCTGAGTAATGCGCCCAGTCCTGTTATTTCTGGATCACACCTCGTATGTGAACTGTTTGTCCAATAGATACTGAGTTCCACTTAACACTGGCATAGTCGGCGTATGCAGTATATGAACATGCTCGATCAAACCGAGTCGGCAAATTGCCAAGTACTTGTATGCCGCATTTTGATGGCCAAGATTTTTTCATCTATTTAAAAACCTTAATTGTGTTGTTTGATTCTTGTGGAGGATATAACATTCCTTTCCGTTCATTTAGTCGGTGTTATTATCCTTTATGTCCTTTGGAAGTCTTTGAGCACGATACCTGTATTATCTGTTATCACAACTTTTAGTTTCGGTCTGGTCTGCTTTTTATATCTCAGCCAGTGTAACTTTCGATATTATTTAATCACCATAAGGTTTAGTTGTTCTTATGACACGATGATTTATATTCAAATTATCATTAGTTCAACTCAACACTTTGTGTTTTGTTAAAGGAAATATAATATTTAATCTGGACAATACCCCGCTGATCATGAACTTGGTTTAACTTGAAAAGGCCGCACTGGGGATTTCATGTTCGCCGTCATATGCTCGCCATTGTTTGGCATTGGTCAAATGTGTACTGTTTACTTGTAATAATTTTTTAGTTGTATATAACCCGTGGCTAGGAGTATGCATTTCTAATGCTCTTTATTAACAAGTACAATGCAAAATTGTTATATTTGTCGTGTATGGTGGCTTTAAAAGTTATTGACTATTCATCGAACGTCATTTTTAACGGAGACACCCTGATAGAGACAAGAAAAATGAAGATCAACATAATGAAATCATTTAACACTCGGAAAGATATGTGTTCTTGCTTCACGTAAGAACTTACCGACACCAAAGCTATAATAGTCCCAGAATACAGATGCCAACTTTCCCGGCTGGCCAACTTCAGGATGCTGATAGTGCCATTTTCCTGAAGCGGTTGTTGTCATGTCATCTTTCTCTCTCGCCAGACCGAAGTCAATTAGTCTTGCGTTATTAGATATGTCTAAAACAATGTTGTTAGAACTTATGTCTTTGTGGAAAATGATTCCTCTGAAACGAAATTTAAGAGTATAACTTGTTAAGAGCATTTGGTAGTAGACCTAATTAAATATTTTACAAGATGGTTCAAACAAACTGTACGTAAAGCTGAAAATGTAAAACATTCGTATACTATCAGGAACAGAAACACTGACACAAAAACAGCCTTTTCCCAACAGTCTGAGAAAAGAGAGCATATGTTTAAAAAGAAAGAAAACAATAAACAGAAAACCCGGGGGTCTATCGCCCCGGAACGGTCAGTGTTCAAACAATTTAATGTTAGATATTTAAACCAGGTTCTAGGGCGCACCGACCTCACATTTGCTCAAAATTGTTCCTGTATGAACAAACTTAGTCGTTGCCTTAGTAAATTAGGTTCAATTCACTCGTCAGATGGACAATTTTGCATCCAAAAGCCAATAAACATAAAAAATAGTAGCTAGTGGCAATGCCAATCGAAACAAGTTGGTTACAACAAAATGGGTTATAATAAGCAACCAATATTTTAAGATATAAGATGTACAAACTACTAATATCAAAGAATACATGGCAAGCTAAATTAAACAACGAGTCATACTGCTTAATTAACTTGTTTACCGGTTACAGCAGTTATACAAAATAACTGATATATGATTTATAACTCATGAGATTATTCATATTTTTACTAAAATACGACGTTCTTTAAAAAAATTCAGTTGTATCGTAGTGCTTTCATTTTTTTTCTTATTTTTTTCTCTCAAGAAATATTATTAAATTCAAACGTAAATGTAAATCTTTTTTAAAAACAAATGGTATTTTGCATTTATTTAAATTGGCTAATTAAAAGACCAACCTGACATTTGGTATAGGGGTGTGTAGGTATTGTATCGCTAAAGCTATCTGAAAGGCTATACGCAGTCTCTGCATCTTGTTAAGTGGATTATCACGTTTCATCAGATTTCTGTGCAAGTCACCTTTCTCGCAATACGGCAAAATAAAGTAGAACTCGGAATGGAATCTAAAAAAAAGAAAAAAAAACAAACAAAGGTGTTCTTCTTTGGCAGATGTCTGTCTCAGTTTCCAAAACAGCTTAACTTTCACTACTACGACAACTGACAGCTAATAATTAAAATTAGAAAACGTATGTGGATTTTTTATGCAATAACACGTTCCTTTTTTCTGACATTCTTTTACACTTTCATTACCTCTAACGCTTCTAAAATGTATATTGACGCGATTTAAAAACAATGCATGGAGAACATATAAGTAAGATATTGAAAAGATAACAAGAGTCATATATTTTATTTACATGAAATTAGGAATAAATCAATTTGACTTCTAACACAAGAAAGAACAATCGTATAAACCTGTTTAATGTATTTCAACAGCGATATATCAGAATGAGTATAATGCGTTCTTGTATTATACATTGTTTTCAAATCACGTCAATATACAGTATATTTTTCTTTCTAATTATAGTGCTAGATGAATTGCAATCTCGTGGCAGAAATATGCCACCATTAAATAGAGTTACGGTTGCAAATGATTTAGAGGGAATGGATGTAGGACACAAACTTTATTCCTTTGCGTGTGTCTCTACCGTGAAAATAAAACAATTTTTTCATAAAACCTGCACAAGGTAAATAGAACCTCAGGACACAATGAACTTTTATTGGGCTTGCCATTAGTATAAACGTTGGGTTGTTAAATTAAAGATATCGTAAAATATTTTACATTTGATATCAAAAGTAGGCAAAAGCACCGCTTGGCGGAGAAAATACACTTGTTTCAATAGCTTTGAGTAAACGGTGATAAATTAAAAGTATGGTCTCAACAAACATCATCTTTGAAACTTGGACTGAGTGACTCGAAAATCATGAAGATAAATCTTGTACATTGCACTCCGTCTCAATGAGATCGATCCAACTGTGAGATTTAAGTCAATGTCTTTGGTAACGCGGGAATTATGCTCAAGACAAGAAAATTAAACACATGGGCAATAATTATAAAATCTTGAAGTACAGAGTGATGGTTTATGTGCACTGAATTTCGTCTAAATAAAACCTATCTATGTGTAAAATTACAAGTCAATATCTTTGATAATGTAGGAGTTATTCTCCGGAAAACAATTTGAAAGAGGAATAATTACAAAATCAAGAAGTGCAAAGTAATTGTTCTTGCGCATTGCACTTCGTCTCATTGAGATATATTTTACCTAGGAAGTTTCAAGTCAATAGCGTTGATAATGTTGGAATTATATACTACAGACAAGAACATTGAATAAAGGGAAATAATTTCCACATCAAAAAGTGCATGTTGATGTTTGTTGTGCACTGCACTCCTCCAAAAACAGATACATCCTCTTAGGAAGTTTGAAGTCAATAGCTTTGATAGTGTTAGGGTTATTCGAAAGACAAGAACATTGAACAAACGAGAACTACTCAATCCCTTTGAAGTGCAGAGTGGTGGTTGTTGTGCAATGCACTCTGTCTTTATGAGATCTATCCACCTAGATGACGCCTCTTTGTTCCGGTGTCAAGAAAATATTATTGTAGTTTGATATTTCGGTCAGTTTTCACGCAATGCCATGCTACTTTTGTTAATATGATTTTTTATCGGATAATATTTATGTAAGATGTGGTTCATCTATTTATAAACATGTAATAGGCATTCCCATTGGTACTAATTGTACACCCCTTGTTGCCGATCTTTTTATACTGTTATGAAAGAGATTTGACATTATTGTAGCCTTTAACAACACCTCGAGGTACCTTGATGATTTGTTGAATATAGATAATAACCATTTTCAGTCTCTGGTTTATAAAATTTATCCTAATGAACTACAACTTATTAAAGCAAACACTTCAGATAAGCAAGCAATCATTTTTGATCTTAATCTTTCTATTCAAAACGGATACGTCACTACTAAAATATATGATAAAAGAGAAGATTTAAATTTTAATATAGTAAATTTTCCGTTTTTAGACGGCGATGTTCCTCGTGCAACATCGTAGGGGGTTAATATCTCACAGTTTGTTCGCTTTTCTAGAGCTTGCAATGATGTTATTGACTTAAATGAACGTAATCTTTGCATAACAGACTAACCTTTTAAAACAAGGTTATCGGTATCACAAACTTAAGAAAACCTCTTGCCTCTTTTATCGCCGTTACTCACTTTAAATTTAAAAAAAAACAGATAAAAATACAGGTGAAGTTTAAAATCACTTTTGCAACAAGGTATTTCACAGCCAGTTTTTATGGAGATTTAATGTATAAATTTAAAACAATTCAAGGAAATGTTGTTTTTTTTTCACAGGTATTCGTCAAAACCATCTGTAAATTTAAAAAGAATGGTTACCAACATGATATTTTGCAGCGTTCTACAGGCCTGGTGTTTAAACCATATACAGTTGATTATTATGCTTACCTCTCTGGTTGCACGACGGTGGCAGGGGTTTAAATAGATGAAAAGGGAACATTGAAAGCCCACAAAAGAGTTAAGAGTCACCGTTTATGAAGTTTATTGGGAAATCTTTTCTTTGAAAAACCGAGAAGCTTTCTTTTATCCCTGTGATCGTGTTCTTGCTAATTTGACTCCAGATGCTCTGGTCTTAGAAAGATCATTGAGTACTCGCCCATTATGTTTTGCAATGCTATAAGCTTCTTATGTTTTATATATTTTTGTGCGTTTGCAAGCAACATTGTTAAGCTGTTGGGTGAGGTGGAATTTTTTCACCAAGACAACTTGTACTTGTTTTGTGATAGGAGAACCTGTTGGGGCAAGTGTGAGGTTGGTGCACCCTAGAACCTGGTTTAAACCCTCCAGTGGCAAATTATTTTGCCACTTACTGTTCCAAGCGGTAACAGGTTCCCACTTTCTTTAATTGTTTGTGGCGTCTATTTTGCAACTGATTATTGTAAAACCATGCTCTTTTTCCCTCTCTACTTTTTGGCTGTGTGGGGAGGCTGTGTC
Organism: Corbicula japonica; assembly: GCA_038501625.1. Taxonomy (NCBI): domain Eukaryota; kingdom Metazoa; phylum Mollusca; class Bivalvia; order Venerida; family Cyrenidae; genus Corbicula; species Corbicula japonica. The sequence continues at coordinate 3,490,257 of JAZAYU010000035.1, forward strand.
TGCTGGATGTTGCCATTCCTGATATTTCACTTTTTCCAGTAGTGTGAATTAATGCTTACACATTTACCAGTAAAATACGTCAGCATCTGTCTTTTGAGCTCCGTGCTTTTTACAATAAATGTATTAATTAGAAAAGGTGTACGGTATACTTTTTATTAGGAAAATAACGATCTTAGAAAAACACCTCCAAAATGTGTGCAGTGCCTCAAGGAGCATGTTTGCGCCTTTTATTATTTTCAGTATTTAGTGAATAAATATGTATTGTGAATATGACGGCTGCAAGGTGTGACGATGTAACTTTTTTTAGTAGTTTAATGCTTCAATGAGTTTTCTAATTGACTTTTTAATCAAAATGGAAAATCTACCTATTTTTTGCAAGGAAGGCCGTACGTGTGTATATTGTTTTTACCACACAAGTAATTAAAATTAAAAGAATACCTTTATCTAGAGCAAGACTATTTGAAACAAATATAAATACATCCGTGTTTGCTGCTAAACAATGCGTTTGTTGGGCATGTATTAAGTGGTAACAATAATTGGAAAATGAAAAGGTTTTAGTGATTATCTTTTTAAGAGAATGTCATTTTTGAAATACTCGTTTCGAGGAATAGATACGTAATATTTCTCGTGAACATATACTCACCTTGTCCTTTCTTCAAACGTAGAAAATAATGGCAATATAAATGGATGTAGAATTCTTGAAGCAAACATTTCCTAAATGATAAATAAAATTATTTTTATGAAAACATGTATTATGTCTGACTCGTCATTATACATACCATATTTAGTCGATTCTCAACAGTTTTCACGTTAATTAACATTAGTAAAACTATATGCAATCGCCCTTTCGGAAAACAATCGCGACTTCGAACAGCTTATAACTTAAACATTATTTTCACTTTAGTTACTAGAGTTTAGTATCAATATTTCTTTGTATCTATTAATATTTTACAACGGCACATTCATGGTTTTGTTTCTTCGAGGTTAAAAACTAGAACGAAAACCATAAAGCTTTTCATGCAGCTTCCCCCAAACAGCTGAAAATTTAGGCCATGCATGTTATATAATGTCAACAGTAATGCATTTTAGACAATTACTCAAAATTATATGTCATTTCATCTAAGTGCTATGAAACGATGCGATATAAGAATAATATTATATAACTTAAATGTTTTTAAAGTTTATCATAAAATTATCATATTTAAAACTTAAGACTGTGAATTTATCGCTCTTACTTTTCTAGCGGAATTCTTCTTATTTTCTTCGTCTGCTGTGATCTTCTTAATTGCAATATCCATACCGAAACCATCGCTGGTATCTGTAGAAAAATATCATAAAACCTTCAAGAAATATGACCTGTCATAATAGAACTGAAAGGTTTAAATAGATTGAAAATGCACTTTAAGGCATATTACACCGCACAATTATCAAACGTCATATGCATCGGAATTATCTGTAGGTTTTTAAAATAATTAACTGTATTTGCTGTGTTGCAGAGTTACATGACTTATTTTTATTTATAACTCATGCTCTTATTTCCTCTGTTTGGAGGCTGTGTTCTGGGTGTTGTTTTCCTGCATATTTTACGATTTTACAGGGAAAACCTTAAATTGTTATCAAACCCACTAAATCATATTCTACACATGCCTGCCGAGGATGTCATTTAATGTGCTCATCCTTACGAAGCAAATACGGAGTTTTAAAGTATTGTCAAAATATTAAATCTGTAAGACATTAGCTATACATTCATAAAAAAGTGAAATGAAAAAGTGAAATATGCAAGTTTTCTACGTAAAATAACTCCAACCCACCCATCCACTCGACAATGTTGCGTGCAAAAGGACAAAAACATGTAACAAATAAGAAGCTAATATCATTGTAAAGCAAAAACAAGGCGGGTACTCAATTACCATCCTGAGACCAGAGGCCCTGGAGTTTAATCAATAAGAACTCAATGACAGGGATAATTTAAACAGATTGAGCTTCTATGTTCGTTTACAAAATTTACTTATAAACCTTCATAAATTCTTAAACCCCCTTCCACCGTCGTTCAACCTAAAAGGTAAGAATAACGATCAGCTGTAGATGGGTTAATCATATACGTTTAAACCAGCTTACGTTTAAATACGGTCCCAAAGCTTCCTCGGCCAATCATATTCTCTGGTTTGCATGCTTTTATTATTTCTCCTCTGTCATCGTCAGAAAGTAGTATCAATCGTCCGTCGTAGCGACATGCTTCTTTTGGAGGTCTGTAACGTTTTTTGTTCGATCTTTCAGCGATACTTAGTTTTATAGTGTTTGTCTTTTCCCTTCCAGTATTCACAGGTAAATCTTTGCTCTTTAGTGTAACTGAATTCAGCGACAACAGGACAATCAGAAAGAAAATGAAGTTATCTGTTCTGTTTTGAAGTGATATTTTGTGCACATAACCTCAGCAGGTACTGGTTTTATATATTTTAACTAAAAGCGTTTTCCTTTCATTTTGATTCACATAGTACATCTAAAAATATGAAATTCGCATATCAGATTCAGAAGACACAGTCCCCCACACAGCCAAGAAGAAGAAGAAGAGAGCATGCGAGTGAATAAGTGATTTTGGAGGGGTGCGGAAAGCGAATCTCAAATGCAATCCCTGAGGGATGAAAAGGTAAATCTTACAAAAGTCTCAAGATAGTATATTACATCGCCATTCCTGTGTCCACAACATTAATACTTTTTTTTCTTTTTTTTTGTAACTTATGTTGCTCATAACTACAAAAGTAAGTTACGGGATGCAGGTTCATGCACCTAGATTGTTAATTTATGTAGCATTTCTTTAAAAAAGTTGCTTAGCCTTATACATTGAGCAAAAAAGAAATATTTTGATTTCATTTAAATCTTTAAATTTTCATTAAACGTGCTCTAATTTATTGTTTATAGATGTATATATATATAAGTAAATTAAGCACATCATGAATTGCCACATCCAGCAGACATAGCCTCTACACACTGCCAAACACTAGAGAGCGGAGAGTATAATAAATTATTATGGTTTTCTTCGTGAGAAGAAAACATAATTCATTCTTAACATATAAATGATGAAATGGGTACTATAAAAGGCGTAAAACCACATTTTACTGATTGCTAAAGATAATTTTATCAGAGAATGTCTCACATGATGTAATCGTTCATTGAAGTCGTAATACTTTCAACATTCACACATTATTTCGGGTTCATTTACATATTTTCGAGAAGAAAAAATAATCTGTGAGATGCAACAATGTTCCTAATTCAAAAGGAATTTTTATTGAGGTCACCTCATTTATGGTAAATGTTGCTGTGCATAAGAATTCGAAAATCAAATTTGCATGTTGTCTTTGCTGTGCAATTGCAATATTATCTCATTCAAAAACTAAAAACGTCGAAAAATGTGTATGGTCAGAGTCCTAAGTTAAATTTCGTTTAGTTTACCACTCAGTCTGTTTTCTCTTTACAATTATTAAGAAAAGCATTCGCATAGTGATTTAAATCTTTCTGTTAAAATTGACAAGCAAAAAATAACATATTAAAAATACGAATGCAAGCTTCGTATAACGACTCAACTTTTAACACTGTGATAGCGGTACCACAAGTTAATGTAAACTGTTAGTAAATTTAATTGCCGTAACTTATAATAAGTACAAAACAAAAACTGTTGCCTTTAAAACACACATTTTTGCGCCAACTTATTTACCAACCACTGAGGTATGGAGATTTCCGATGGAGATTTCCAAACAATTAATAAATGAAACTTTTGTTAATTTCTTTTTAAAACATGCGTTACCTGCTGTATGACGATTTTGATCATGATCATTGTCTTGTAGAGTAATTTCCACGGGCTCCTTTGAAATATCTGCCGGAGGCTGATTTTCTTGGAAGATCTGTATATCCTTTTTATCAAACTCCTCAGAATCTTTCAATATAGTTGCGTTACATGCGTTACCTGCTGTATGACGATTTTGATCATGATCATTGTCTTGTAGAGTAATTTCCACGGGCTCCTTTGAAATATCTGCCGGAGGCTGATTTTCTTGGAAGATCTGTATATCCTTTTTATCAAACTCCTCAGAATCTTTCAATATAGTTGCGTTACATGCGTTACCTGCTGTATGACGATTTTGATCATGATCATTGTCTTGTAGAGTAATTTCCACGGGCTCCTTTGAAATATCTGCCGGAGGCTGATTTTCTTGGAAGATCTGTATATCCTTTTTATCAAACTCCTCAGAATCTTTCAATATAGACTCTTTACTTCTTGTGCATTCACTGTAATTAAATGTAACATTATTAGCACAACCAAATGAACGAAAGATGATCTGTTTCAGATTAGAAAATAATGACACTTTGTTAAGGTGATTAAGCAATGACAATATCATGTGTTTTACATATCAAATCGTGTACAAAAGTATATGCTTTACTTAAAATTATCTGTGCTGCACAAACATCGATACTGATAAATAAACCGAAATTTAAGAAATGGTTGCATAAAATAAATGTAACGTAAACGTTATAAGTTTGATAGTAACTGCATTTTTAAGAGTTCGTTGACTAACAATAAATACAAGTTCCATTCTGTGTAACCGTTGTTATCAAATGATATACCTCAGTGTGATGATATTGGAAAAATGCAAAAGATATAAATTAATTCTATATGTTTCATCAATGAAAGACAACAATCCAATAGTATTTTGTGTGAGCCGTTAATATTGCTAACTGTAAACGTTTATGTGACTTTTTTGTTGTTGTCTATCAACGTTGACGTAAAAGCTGCCTTTTTACAGACCAGTGCAGAATACATGTACTTCAATATCATAGTTGCGGTTAATATTAATTGTACTACTATGTTATACTTATAACTAACTGAAAAGGAGTGAATTTCGCCGAAAAATCAGACTAATCATTTCATTTTAGGATCTGTTGTGAGTACATTTTGCTGCGTTGGTAACGCTTTTACAACTTTATTAGAATCTTTAAAATATATTTTATATTATATTTTCTCGTACGTTAGCTGGGAAAGAATAGGACATCAAATTAACCTTGTTTGCAGGTATTCTATAGTTTAATTCTTGCATACCAGATCAGGTCATCCGGTGTATTCACCCGTGTAGGAAATTCTGATTCTACACCCCCCATGTAGAATAAGTCACGCGCCTTATATGACGTCACGACGTCTGACGCATTTATGAATGAACGATGGAATGTCTCGTATATCACTCCGCTACTATAAAAAAGTAGTGCAAAGAAAAATTTACTGGAAAATACCCCAAAATTCGCAAAATAAATACGGTATGCAAGGAAATGTATCATTCGCTGATGTTGGGTTAAGATCGCGTGATCCAGCACTCGTGAAATATGCACTTAGGCGGTAACTCGGCAGAGCCTCGTTACCGCCCTTGTGCATATTTCACTCGGGCTGGATCACGCGATCTTTACCCAACAAACGTGACTGATACTTATAAGTATAAATTTGGTTATTTAAAGGCACTTCATATTTTCGTCTTGATGTGTTACTAGGCATCAATAAAAACGTTAAATTGTATAAAAATAAATAGATCTATCGACGACGTATACAAAATGTATATTTATCAATATAAATATGCAAGAACGACAAAAATAAATGGGTTAAAAAACAATTAGGATAAACGTAAGGTTCGAAATTTACGCTTTGTTGTTATAACTAAATACAGTTTAACATGTATTAAGCAGCCAATGAAGTGACAGAAAACGGCTTCTTAACAACTGTTGCTTTTTAAGAGAGGTAAAAATTAGAACAAAATGCCGATTTTGGACCGAATTAAACTGCCTGTTCAAGACAGGTGGTTGCTGAGTGCAGGTGGCTCCTAAGGCAGATTAAACTGTACATGTCTTTAAGACAAAACAAAACTGCTACACAGAGCAATTCAAGTGCTAAAATTGCTAGACCAATCAACAAAACAATGTGCATAAGTTTGAATGTTCTCTTTGCAGCCCACGATAAAATCCGGTTGAACATGTTGTGGTTGAAATAAGTAGGTGTATGAGGACACTTTGTGCTAGACAGACCGTAGTATAGCTACGGTAACCGTAAGTTGTTATCACTTTTAATAGTTCCGGGATGCTCTGTATGTTAGCACCGGACTGATTTATAGGAACTGATCCACATACGTGAGATTTAAAAATCATATTTTTCCCTATTGCATTTGTCTAAGTATGCAATGATGTAAAGGCAACGGGTTGAGTGTGGAAAAGGCATTTGGTGACGCTACATTTGTTCCTGTTTCAAAGCAGGTTGCATTAACTGGTGTCTTCGCATTCATTCATATTTGAACTTGAACACTAAAATGACAAAAATTCAATGTATCTTTAACATTAATTAAACGGACGGCACAGGGAACAAAGCTTAAACGGGGAAAGATGTTCTTGTAATTTGTAATTGTAGGTGCCAGAATAAACTATTCATTTTCCGGTTGAACTTTTATTGTAGTACTGAATTATAAAAACAGTTCTGTATAATTCTTAACCTTTGGAGGGGGGATCACTCTGTGAACATTTTGAAAGTGGATTTTATCTAAGATTAGTGAAATATTTCCTGTTGACTATTACACATTTTTTCTGTCCAAACTGATAGGTCAACACAAAATTTATTATTTTTTACTACATTTGAAACGATTAAATATGTTTTCACTTCATTTGAAATCATCGCTTCTTAAACCATCATTTGTGAATGTTTAATCATTCATAAAACGTATTGTATTGCACGTTGTTATAGCTTGTCTATTAAAAAAGAGATCCAGAAATGATACTAATTTTATGCAAGGTGCAGTCTTTGTCAGGCTTAAAATATTGCTACATTTGCCTATTAAATTTTTTAATGCAAGCATTTCAAACATTTGTTTTTATCGAAGCAAAATTTCTTACTAAACAAAAAATGATTTTATTAACCTATATTGAGGGCTGTCTCCAGTCGTCATTGCACTGTCATCAATGGAAAGGAATGCAAAATTCTTGTCGTTCTTATGTCTTGCAGAATGTTCGTCATGTTCTTTCTGGCAGAATGCCAGCTTGCCACACACAACACATGTAAATTTCCCGGTTCCTTCATGTCTTCGCAATCCACACTTACTGTGAAATTCCTTGCCACAATGTGAACAGGTAAACATTGTTCTGAAATATTAAATTAAATATTTATCATAACATATAGATCAGTACGAAATATGGAATAAAACCGCAGTCGGATCTCGCCAAGTCGGAAAATTCAATGTAAAGTTGACCTTAATAAGTAATTTTACTGTATGATTTGCATACATTATGCACATCAGAACGTTTATTTTTTATTGTTCGTCCATAGTGGACTGGTTAATTGTCGGGATGTTTAAAGGCCCGATGCCCTTAAAGTTGACTGTTTGTAAAACAGTTGATGATGCCCTTGCTTGCTTATATTACATTATTGTTTGTAAGCTACATGTATTGAGAATATGTTCAGTGATATTTATTTTCAAGTTAAATAATTCGTATAGATAAAATGCTTTATGGGAATAAAACTTGTAATAGACAAGGTACACAAAGCGCTAGACGGAACCTAAATTGGACAAACTATCACCATTTGTGCATAAATCAAATGTCGAAAATGACTTTAATAATGTATCTAACAATCGGCTCCAATCGGCTACAAAAATGAAGGGCTGCATCGACAGAACTCGGCATCGATGCATGTTGTTTTTGGCCTGAGTCGTGGATGGATCTCTCAAAAAACAAATTAAAACCGAATAAACTCAGAAACTGGCTCATCTCACAGTAAATGCTTTTCGGAATAATAATATTGAGACTTGTGAATATTTGTTGCGCTACAAAACAATTTTCAGCTACGAAGATTTCAAACAGAAAAGTTAAAGTTTACCTTTGAAGCGACGGGTTTGTTTACAAAAAAAGTCCGGGATGGATCTTTTTGTTAGGTGCTCGTGACGTAGTATGATACCATTGTATTACATGAGTTTATAAATTTATAGACTTCTCTTACCTGTTCTTTACAGCAGCACCAGATCTTTCTAAAATTTCGGCACAGTTCCGATGATCGTTCTCGACAGCTAGACCTAGAGGCGAAAAACCCATATCGTCTCTGCAAAAACATATTATAATATCATATTTATATGAATTATAAGCAGCGCGCTGCGTTTATCAGTTCCCGTGATCGTAAAACCTTTTTCATGTTCAACTCAATTCGAACATGAATATTTGAGAGCTTCATTTGCTTTCATCATCTAATAGATGAAAAGGGAACTTTGAAAGCCACCGAACACGAAAAATAAGAAAATATTGCAAGCTCGGTTTGATTGAGCACGTTCATGGGCATTAATGGAAATACCTAGTACTGCCCACGCCGTCTAGCCCCGGGTTGAGCGCAACTCAATATTTATCCCATTTTATCCTTTGAAAAGTATTCCAACTGTTGACAGGAAATCCACACTAACTGCTGATTTACAGTAACTGATCTGAAATTGTTTAAAACGCTTGCCTCGCAGAAACCGTCACAAAAACAGAATGCAAATATTGATGCGCACGATTTTGCTTGAGATGGTAACACCCTGATAAAACACAATAATGCAATTTAGATTTTGTTTCGTTTTGGGGTCATTTTAGTTTTGTTTTTGCGATGACTGTCACGCTTAACTGCTACGCGTTGCCAAATTTGCTCACGAGCGGCTGCATTAGTCTTTGTCGATGAGGCGCTTGACCAGAAGGAAACACGAGATCAAAGGTTAGAGTTCGTCACTGTTAGGTTCAAATGCTATTCATTGCGACTTAATTAACACTTTCACTCATTCTACTGAATATTTCTATCATATGATAGGAGATAAAACGTTAACCTGACCTGGTTCAGAACTGGAACTGGTTGACAAACTGTATACACGTACAAGTAAACGGTAAAATTTAGATCCATCTCAAATGATGGTATGCATATGGCGGTGAACACGGAACCTTCAATGCAGTATTTTCAGACTAATACCATTCCATGTTCAGCGGCGTATGAGTTTTATTGATAAAAGAATGAATTTGCCCTTAACGAGAAAACAATGGGCGGAACTAAGCAGAATAGAATTTTGACAGGGGATCACAAAATACAAATCTTGCGTATCACAGAGGACGCCAAAGGCAAAAAATAAAAGCAGGAAGTATATCCTAAGGGTTATTAAGCAATATTCAAATCTACATTAAATTTGGCTGGGATATTTAAATACCCATTTTGATAATGGCCGAAATACCAAACCAAAAGTAATTTTAGAAGAACTATTTAACATACATTAATTCGCGTGCTCAAAGACCTTCAAAGGACGATAACAGCACTGATTGAATGTAGGTGGAGACATTTTTACAGCCGCCACACGGCCAAAACAAAGCTACTGTGATATTGAAAAGGATGAAAAGGGAACTTTGAAAGCCACCAAACACAAAAAATAAGAACATATTGCAGGCTCGGTTTGATTGAGCCTTATAAAACATTTTAAAATGAAACTATGAGAATACTGATCTCAACAACATCTAAAGACATTTTAACTTTGATCACAGAATTGATTTGAGCATAAATCAAGTTTCCTTTAATGAGAGAGTTTTAATGCGATATCCTTTAAAACCCAAGCACCGGTAAAGTCGACGCTTCCAGTGCATAACGTTTTGTTATATTTTCATGTTTCCACAAGATTCTAAATGGTGGTTTCAGAGCTTTAATAGTAACTTGGTCATACGTTTGCACTACCTTTGGGACACATGGCTTGACATTATGCCGTTGTGTTTGTTATTCTCAGATATCCTGTCAAAATATAAACTCATCAGTTCTGCTGTTGTTAAAGACAAACTTGTTTGGAACAATACCTGCTGGTCATAGAAAACAATTAAAACGAAATATCGCACTGCAGCTTCCAAGATCAACGTTATGATAAAACATTGCTACCTCTATCTAAAGCTAGGCCGCGTAGGAAATGTTTTGCATTTCATTTATTGCCCATGACCAGGCTCGATCAGAAAGAGCCTGCTGTATGTTTCTATTTGTTGTATTCAGTGGCCGATCCGTTAATTCCATTGTATTATCCATTTTAAAATTTAATTTACAAAAAGGTGAAATAAACATATCAGGAATCGCAGCATTCAGAAAAAACAGCCTCCACACACAGTCAAGAAGAAGAGAGAGGGAGAGAGCATGGTTAATAAAATGATCAGTTTCAAAATTGACACCACTAACAAAATGAGACCCGAGGGGCAAATCAAATTTCCTACGGGGGTTTAAACCAGGTTCTAGGGTGCACCAACCTCACACTTACCCCAACGGGTTCTCATTTCACAAAACAAGTACAAGTTGTCTTGGTGAAACAACTCCAACCCACTTATCGGCTCAACAATGTGCATGCAAAAGCACGCAAACATATAAAACACAAGAAGCTGATGGCATTGCAAAGCCAAAGGGCGGGTACTCAATGATCTTACCGAGACAAGAGCTCCTCTAGTAAAATCAGCAAGAACATGATGACAGGGATAAAAGGAACAAACCGAGCTTCTAGGTTCTTTTTTTTTAAGAAAAGATTTCGCCTTCATAAACTTTTAAACCCCTGCCAGCGTCGTGCAACCAAAGAGGTAAACATAATGATTAACTGTAGAAGGGCTCATCACCAGGCGTGCAAAGCGCTGTAAAATATCATGTTGGTCACCTTTCTTTATAAATTTACAGATGGTTTTTACGAATAACCGGGAAAAATTAGCATTGCCTTTTATCCTCTAAATTTTATAAATTAAATCTTCATAAAAAAAACTGGCTGTGAAATACCTTGTTGCAATAGGGATTTTAAACTGTACCTGTATTTATGAATAAGATCTGGGTATCGGCGATAAATCTTGCAAAAAAGTTTTCCTTAATTTGTGATACCGATATCCTTGTTTTAAAAGTTTTTTCTGTAATGCAAATATTACGTTCATTGAAATCATTAACATCGTTGCAAGCTCTTGAAAAGCGAACAAGCTGTAAGATATAAACCCCGTAAGATGTTGCACGGGGAACTTTGCCGTCTAAAAACGGAAAATTTACTATATTAAAATTAAAATTATCTCTTTTATCATATATTTTAGTAAAGACGTAACCATTTTCAATGGACAGATTTAGAACGAGAAAGTTTGCTTGCTTTTCTGAAGTGTTCGCTTTATTAATTTGCAGTTCTTTATGATAAATTTTATTAACCAGTAATGGAAAATGGTTATTATCTCTATATTTAATAAATCATCAAGGTACCTCGAGGTGTTGTTAAAAGCTGTAATAATCTCATCTTGATGCTCAGTAGACAGAGATAACATAGTCTCTTTCATAACAGTATAAAAACAGATCAGCAACAAGTGGTGCACAATTAGTACTCATTGGGATGCCTATTACTTGTTTATTAAGAGAGGTACCGAATCTAACATAAATATTATCCAGTAAGAAAGTTAGCGACTCTATTAGGTCTTGAGAAGTCCATAAAGTATAATTATCATAAGAACCATCTGTAAAAATGCCCTATGTTCATTACAAGCGAGGAAGGTTTTATTTTCTCTTTTCAATCAGACTGGTTACCTTGTCTCTTATTAAATTATGAGGGGGCGAAGTGTATAAAGTTGAGAAATCATAAGTTGACAAACAGAACGCCTGACAATTATTTCATGTAAGCTCTTTCAAAACGTCATTTGAATTTTTGAACGAGCAAATCCGTTGAATTTATATCCCCCGCCGAGTACTGGTTATTACTAACACAACAGCTAAAGACATAGGGCTTTATTTAGGTATTTATCATGGCAAAAACAGTGGAGAAAAACTTCAAATGGTGAAAAATATAAGAATGAGACGTGTAGTCTTCAAGTTGTTGAAATGAAAAACGCAGTAGTAAATGAATAGCGCAGTATTTAATTGAAATCCATGCAGAAGATGCGGAGAAGCGCTGAATATGCATAATGAATAAGTTATCAAAGGGCCATAACTCTGTGTAAAACGGTCTGACCAGAACAAGACGACGAAATGCGCATCTCCTCTTGGTACAGATGGTTTCGAGAAAGTTTCATTGAAATCCATTCAGTAGTTGCAGAGAAATAACGCGGAAACATATACTGCTCTATATGCATAATGCATAAGTTATCAAAGGGCCATAACTCTGTGTTAAACGGTCTGACCAGAACAAGAGGACGATATGCGCATCTTCTCTTGGTAAGGATGATTTCCAGAAAGTTTCATCGAAATCCTTTCAGTAGTTGCAGAGAAATAGAGCGGAAACGAAAACTACTCTATATGCATAATGGATAAGCTGTTGAAGGGCCATAACTCTGTGTTAAACAGTCTGATGGAAACAAGACGACGTTATGCGCATCTCCTCTTGGTATTGATGGTTCTCAGAAAGATTCATTGAAATCCATTCAGTAGTTGCAGAGAAATAGCGCGGAAACTAATACTGCTCTACATGCATAATGCATATTTTATCAAAGGGCCATAACTCTGTTTAAAACGGTCTGACCAGAACAAGACGACGATATGCGCATTTCCTCTTGGTATTAATGGTTTCAAGAAAGTTTCATTGAATTCCAGTAGTTGCAGAGGAACAGCGCGGAAACGAATACTTCTCTATATGCATAATGCATAAGTTATCAAAGGGCCATAACTCTGTATTAAACGGTCTGACCAGAACAAGACGACGTTATGCGCAACTCCTCTTGGTACTGATAATTCTCACAAAGCGTCGTTGAAATCCATTCAGTGGTTTCAGAGAAATAGCGCGGAAACGAAATTCGGACGGACAGCGTGACGGCGTGACAGCGTGACGGTTTGACAGCGTGACGGTGTGACGGCGTGACGGAAGGACAACGCCAAAACAATATCCCCCTCCCGATTTCATCGCGGGGGATAAAAAAATAAATTTTTGCCGCAAGTTTCAAAAACATTATCGCAATACCTAATTACCTGTACGTTTATAGCTGTAAGACAAGATGTTAAGAGAACGGATAATTAAGTAGTAGTGCAAGAACAAGAGTTAGCAATAAATCTTGCTTTGTACGGTGTTATATGCATTTTAGGCAACCAATACTAATTAGGTACTTTGTCTTGTTTCGGCTCAATACTGATTCTAAATTTTGTAGTTTGTAGAGTGTGTGTAGTTACAATATCGCTCTCAGATGAAGAAGTCTGTATATAAGCACTAGTGCTGTTCAGTTCTTCAGTTTGATTATTATATAGTGTATCTGTCACACTATAATTACATTATTAGAAGCCTTGTCAGCAGGTGTTAAAACAAATCTGATATGAAAGTCTTGAATTTCCTTTCATTAAATGATATACGAGTGTCAATTATTTTGAATATGTTTTTTTTTCCAGTTAGAAAGTGCATTAGGCTCAGCGTGTTCTCTTTTGCACTATTTATTGCAAAATAAGTTAAAAGACTCAGCAATTTCTGCAGGGCATGCATTAAAATCAATTTTGGGTAAATTCTATATTTGGGACCTTTTGAAATTAAATCACGAATTAAAGAGTCTTTGATTACATTAAGATCCCCGGTAACAATATGAAAGACAGGCTTTTAGCAATATTTAGAAGTTAAACACTCTCAAGATTTTGGTGTATTTTCAATGATTTGTAAGTCAGGGGTAATTTTATTTTAATTAAATTTATAACAAACCATATTCGATTCAGTATTCTTAAAATAATTAGGAACCGCCGATTGAACTGTTTTATCTTTAAATATACTAGGAAGGTCAATAAAATCTATTTCTTTATTTAAAAAAGAAATTTCAAGGAAATTTAATTTGATGGTCTGATTTCAAGTCAATGTGTGGCCTGAGAACATGCCGAGTATAACACTGAATAAGACTTGCAACCTCGTAAAATGGATGGGTTCTTATGACGATGTCGTCGGCTTCCTCATAAGAATTAATCCATTTTTTGTTCCAAAACGAGCCTGGTCCTGATTTTAAATGCTCTTGATGCAGCGATGTCAAATGTAATTTTTTTTACTGGTTGAACGGAAATATTTTGTAAAACGTGTCCTGAATGTTTAAAATGTTGGTATAAAAATGTTTTAAATTTGCTGTTTTTTCGAATTTTAGAACAATGTTGTCCAAAAAGTAATTTTAATGGGCGACCTGTTTGTCCCACATATTGAAATCCACAGTTATTAGAATTTCAAGTTGAAACGTAAACAACATTTTCAGTTTGTCAGTCTATATCATTATTAATGCTAACAGAGAAAGTTCTGCCGTTAACTGTGGATTTAATGATAAAATTACAATTCAAATAATCACAGCATCTGCACCTCTTAGAATTGCACTTGAAAATAGAAGGATAAGATCTGCGTCTTCCGTCGTTCAATTGAATTGGTGTAGAAATATTGTACTTTCGAAGAATAGGAGATTTTAAAGGTGATAGTGTAATTTTTAAATTGTTTTTTTTTAATAAATTAGTACAATGAACCCTCTGCAGACCTGTCATATTATTAGAGCTTGTCGAAGATAAATTTATACGTGATAAACGAACTGATGGTCGCAGACTTTTAAATGATTTTATTTTATGCGGTGTTTGGATAGAAGACGCAAAAGATAGCCTTATCTATCATATTTCATTATGGCAGCACAAAATAAAATATTGAAAATCAATCTTTCTCCAATAAGGCTATCTTCTGCGTCTTCTGTCCAAACACCGCATAAAATTAAATCTTTTAAAAGTCTGCAGCCTTCGGTTCGTTTATCACGTATTAATTTATCTTCGGCAAGCTCTATCAATATGACAGGTCTGCAGAGGGTTCATTGTACTAATTTATTTAAAAACAATTTAAAAATTACTCTTTCACCATTAAAATCGCCTATTCTTCGAAAGTATGATATTTCTACAACAAATAAATTGAATGACGGAAGACGCAGACCTTATCCTTCTATTTTCAAGTGCAATTCTAAGAGGTGCAGATGCTGTGATTATTTGAATTGTAATTCTATCATTAAATCCACAGTTAACGGCAGAACTTTCTCAGTTAACATTAATAATGATATAGATTGACGAACTGATAATATTGTTTACGTTTTAACTTGAAATTCTAATAACTGTGGTTTTCAATATGTGGGACAAACAGGTCGCCCTTTAAAAACACGTTTTGGACAACATTGTTCTAAAATTCGAAACAACAGCAAATTTAAAACATTTTTATACCAACACTTTAAGCATTCAGGACACCGTTTACAAAATATTTCCGTTCAACCAGTAGAAAAACTTACATTTGACAGCACTGCTTCAAGAGCATTTAAAATCAGGGCCAGGCTCGTTTCGGAGCAGAAATGGATTAAAAAATTACAAACTCCTTACCCACTTGGTTTAAATGATAATATTTATCAAGAAGGCAACATTTCTAAAAATCCTGATTATGACGTCTTTTAATTACTTGAAATACGTAAAAGAAAATCGAGGTCGCACGGAAGCAGAACTAATGGAAACATAAAAAGAAAAACACGTATTCGTTGTTCTATTCATGACCTACATATTATTTTAAAACAATCTGGCAGACACGCTATGCTATCTAGGTTGGCTTCTCTTTCTATATCATGTCTGCAGAAACTGGATGAGGAAGCCGACGACATCGTCATTAGAACCCATCCATTTTACGAGGTTGCTAGTCTTATTCAGTGTTATACTCGGCATGTTCTCAGGCCGCATATTGACTTGGAATCGGACCATCAAAGACATTTCCTTAAAATTTCTTTTTTAAATAAAGGAATAGATTTTATTGACCTTCCTAGTATATTTAAAGATAAAAGAGTTCAATCGGCTGTTCCTATTTATTTTAAGAATACTGAATCGCCTATGGTTTGTTATAAATACAACAAACCAACTAGAAATATAATTTTTAATTACAATAAAATTACATCGGATTTACAGATCATTGAAAATACACCAAAATCTTGAGAGTGTTTAACTTCTAAATATTGCTATAAGCCTGCCGGTCATATTGTTACCGGTGATCTTAATTTAATCAAAGACTCTAGAATTCGTAATTTAATTTCTAAAGGTCCCAAATATAGAATATCATCCAAAATTGACTTTAATGCATGCCGTGCAGAAATTGCTGAGTCTTTGAACTTATTTTGCAATAAATGGTGCAAAAGAGAACATGCCGAGCCTAATGCACTTTCTAACTGGTAAAAGCACATATTCAAAATAATTGACACCCGTATATCATTTTATGAAAGAAACATTGTTTTATTACCACCTCGACCTCGTTTTAACTTTCGTCATTTGAAAAAAGGAATTCAAGACTTTCATAACAGATTTGTTTTAACACCTGCTGATAAGGCTTCTAATAATGTAATTATAGTGTGACGAATACACTATATTAATATTCAAACTGAAGAACTGAACAGCACTAATGCTTATATACTGACTTCTTCATCTGAGAGTGATATTGTTACTGCACACACTCTACAAATTACAAAATTTAGAATCAGTATTGAGCCGAAACAAGACAAAGTACCTACTATGTATTGGTTACCTAAAATGCATAAAACACCGTATAAAGCAAGATTTATTGCTAACTCTAGTTCTTGCACTACTACTAAATTATCCGTGCTCTTAACATCTTGTCTTACAGCTATAAAAGAACACGTAATTAGGTATTGTGATAAGGTTTTTGAAACTTCTGGCAAAAATTTATTTTGGTCGATTAAAAATTCAAATGACGTTTTGAAAAAGCTTAAATCAAATAATTTTCGGGCGTTCTGTTTGTCTACTTATGATTTCTCAACATTATACACTTCGCTCCCTCATAATTTAATAAGAGACAAACTAACCAGTCTCATTGAAAAAACGTTTGCTAGAGAAAATAAAACCTTCATCGCTTGTAATGAACATAGGGCATTTTTTACAGATGGTTCTTATGATAATTATACATTATGGACTTGTCAAGACCTTATAGAGTCGCTAACTTTCTTACTGGATAATATTTATGTTAGATTCGGTACCTCTATTTATAAACAAGAAATAGGCATCCCAATGGGTACTAATTGTGCACCCCTTGTTGCTGATCTGTTTTTATACTGTTATGAAAGAGACTTTATGTTATCTCTTTCTACTGAACATCAAGATGATATAATTACAGCTTTTAACAACACCTCGAGGTACAGTAAAGCTCGGGTGTTTCCAACCAAAGTCCGCGCTACGCGGCGGACTTCGTCAACGCGGACTTGACTGCTCTAGTCCGCGCTGGCCCGCGTTCAGCCTCAATCCCCCGCGTTTTAACTCCGCGGACAGCCCCAGGCAGAAACTCCGAGTGTCTCGGCGTACTTTATCGCGGCAACGCGGGGGCCTTGCCTGTTAGGATTACTATTATTATCATCAAATTTGCTTTAATAAATGTATAAAGTCATGTCATAATTTACAAAATGTACATGGTTATTTATTTCAAGAAAATACCTTTTATTTTATTGTGTTATTTACATGTTATGAGTTATGTGTGTGTAAATAAAATTATGAAAAAAAGCTTTCTTTGTGTAGTATCTTCGTTCATAATTTTCAATAAGATTCGCAAACATTGACGTTACTTTTAGTGACACTGCATGCAACTTTCTTTCTATCATGCGCTTAACAAAGGCCAAATGTACACAGTACATGTTTATTATTATAAAATTCTCAATGAAATGGAGCTTGGCGGGTAGTTTGCTGGTATTAACAATACAGCTTGAGTATAAAAGTTCTTAGCTTTAGCATATTCTTATTCGGATTTATAGTCTTTTCTGTTTTTATCTTTTATTTTTTTCTTAAAAATTAAATGGAAGAACAAAAAAATATTATGTTTTAAAATTAAATTAATTCTGAGCTGATGTTATTGTAAAAGCGAAAAAATAATTCTGCAGTAATTTAATAACAACATAAAGTAAAACATTTTAACATTAGGTTTAAAATTCATCAATTTGAAATACTAAAGTAATGTAACGAAGGAAGTTATAAATACTGTACCTGAAAAACAACAAAGTTAACGTAAACAAACGTAACGAACAAAAATAACTTAACACATCGTGAAAAATTATACCAGCCTCATACTGTACCTGAAAAAAGAAAATCAAATATAACGACAATTGTACGAAATAGTAGCGATATCAATAACGCCGCGTTCCACCGGCATACTACGCGGAGTTCCTCCGCGTCATGTTTTGTACAGATAAGCTGTCCCGCAGGTCCGCGCTAGTCCGCGCTGAACGACAAGGTCCGCGCGGGCAATCCCCGCGTTTTTACGCGGAGAAAATACGCGTTAAACGAGTTGGGTTCGCGGAGGGCGCGCGGAAAATGTAAAAAAACTCCCGAGCTGTACTGTACCTTGATGATTTATTAAATATAGACAATAACCATTTTCCATTACTGGTTAATAAGATTTATCCCAAAGAACTACAACTTAACAAAGCGAACACTTCAGAAAAGCAAGCAAACTTTCTCGATCTAAATCTGTCCATTGAAAATGGTTATGTCACTACTAAAATTTATGATAAAAGAGATGATTTTAATTTTAATATAGTAAATTTTCCGTTTTTAGACGGCGATGTTCCCCGTGCAACATCTAATGGGGTTTATATCTCACAGCTTGTTCGCTTTTCAAGAGCTTGCAACAATGTTAATGATTTCAATGAACGTAATCTTTGCATTACAGAAAAACTCTTAAAACAAGGTTATCGGTATCACAAATTAAGGAAAACCTTTTGCAAGTTTTATCGCCGATACCCAGATTTAATTCATAAATACAAATGCAGTTTAAAATCACTTTTGCAACAAGGTATTTCACAACCAGTTTTTTATGGTGATTTAATTTATAAACTTAAAAAGATTAAAGGCAGTGTTAATTTCTCCCGGTTATTCGTAAAAACCATCTGTAAATTTAAACAGAAAGGTTACCAACATGATATTTTACAGCGCTCTGCAGGCCCGGTGATTAACCCTTCTACAGTTGATCATTATGCTTACCTCTTTGGTTGCACGACGGTGGCAGGGGTTTAAGAGTTTATGAAGGTTATTGGGGAAATCTTTTCTTAAAAGAACCTAGAAACTCGATTTGTTTCTTTTATCCCTGTCATCGTGTTCTTGCTGATTTTACTCCAGGAGCTCTGGTCTCGGTAAGATCATTGAGTACCCCTTTCGGCTTTGCAATGCTCTTAGCTTCTTATGTTTTATATGTTTGTGTGCTTTTGCATGCAACATTGTTAAGCAGATAAGTGGGTTGGAGTCTTTTCACCAAGACAACTTGTACTTGTTTTGTGATATGAGAACCTGTTGGGGCAAGTGTGAGGTTGGTGCACCCTAGAACCTGGTTTAAACCCCCAGTGGCAATTTGATTTGCCACTGACCGTTCCAAGGCGGTAACCCCTCGGGTTCTCATTTTTGTTTATTGTTAGTGGTGTCCTTTTTTGAAACTGATTATTTTATTAACCATGCTCTCTCCCCCTCTCTTCTTCTTGACTGTGTGGGGAGGCTGTTTTTTCTGAATGTGGCGATTTCTGATATGCATATTTCACCTTTTTATAGGTGAAAGATTAATTTTCAATATTTTATTTTGTGCCGCCAATAATGAAATCTGTAGAAATAATACCATTATATTAGCAGCGACTTTAGATTGAAATTTCTCAAGTGACGTCACAACGTAATACATGTACATTTAAGGTTTTAGAACTGTATTATTTCCGCCAAACATCGACTTATGCCGTCACTAATTCGTTTTTTCCGAACGCCGATTCGTACGTTTCCGGTTGATACTATTTTTTGTAAAAGGAGTCTACTCTTTAGGTGTTTTCCGCGATTATGAAGTCATTAATAACTAAATCAAATAATAACAAAGTGCGGATATAAAATTGATGTAAAGTAAACAAATATTTTTATAACAAATACTCAAAATAAGTCTATAGACGAACAACGCTCAGTAATGAATAGACCTTATATGAAATTGACCAGTTGTATTCAATCCTCCGTTGCGTAGTGGTTATACACTACTAATTCAATTTCCATAGACTTCCATTATAACCTTTCATCAATTTCTGAATTTACTATTGGGTCAAGCCCTTAAAATCATACAATTCTCAAGAGAACCAACCTAGACACACCATAAAATACCAATTCCACCGTAGCATGACCTATAAACTTTTTCGGCATTTTAGCGGGAAGTGTATCACCCCAGTCTCTGCGGAACTTTTTTTTCATTATCAATTTCATATTATTTGTATTCAAATTACTACAAAATCATTATATTTTCTCAAAATAATTTTCTTTTTAAAATATTTATTTTCATTTTCTACCAATCAGGCTTGACTTCCTGTAACTAGTCCGCAAATTCTCTGCACAAAATTATTTAGAGGCCTGATCACCAATATTTAGTGGTGTATAACCTAGTGGTAACGCTCAGGACTTTTCATTTTGACGGACACGGTTCAATCCTCGGGAGAGGAACCTTTTTTTCCCCTTTTTCTTCTTTTTTTTTAAATTATTGTGAGGAAATTTTTGGAGAAAATAGTATAATCAATAGGTTTAAAATTCGGAAATAATTGTTATTATTCTTCATCTTCATTTAGTAGCCATGAAAACTGAAATATTGTAATGATATTGTTAATAAATACTGACTCTTTTATAATACAGCAACAGAATCACGATATGAAACTAAAATGATTATGGAATCTGTACTTTCATTTAGGAAAATGTTGCTATTTTATTGTTTCTATAATTGAACAGTAATTTTGTGATACTTGTCTTATAAAACTAATTTTATGTGTTTGCACGATGATTTTTTCCTTTAAAAGAATGCTTTGGTTGCTATGGTTACGGTTGCCAAAATTACTTTTTTGAGGTTAAATTTCAACCAGCATGGCTGATTGCTTGCGTATTTCTTGTTTTTCAAAAATATGAGGGGGTATAAAAAATCACCATTCGTAAACCAAGCTCTTTGGTTTTTGTGGTTTTTAACCGTTTGGTCTGGGCCAAAGGTATTTATTTTGTAGGCCAATAAAATGAAAACGAAGACGGTAAGGTGCTCCCTTTTTTTAATTATTTGATTCTATAAACATTGCAGATAATTTTAATGTATAGCACAATTATTTTCTGCATTAAACATGCACAAAAATCCCAGATAAAACTTGCTCAATTTTTGCAGATCGGAAAAATGTGCATTTCCGAAGATGGGGTACACTTTAAAAAAGTCAATTTATAAAGTGTTAGAAATAAATTCTAAACATAATGCTTGTTTTTTTCCTGTTCAGATATGATGTTATTAAACAATTAGCCTTTATTTTACAAAATTTTACAAGGTTTCAAAGAAATAGAGATGAATTTAGCTTCTAGTATGTTTGATTTTACAGCCCATTTTCCGAAACAGATGGTCCCCTTCTAAAATACTAAATTTCTCGAGTTACGCACGGTAAATGTTTTTTAAAACTCGTGTTTAGATGTCTAAATGGATGTACTTGGAAATGGAAACAACAAAGTCCCAATCTGCAAAAGTGCATATTACAGTTCTAAAACCTTAATGACAGTAAAGCGCGCTATCCGATTCACTCTTTAAATAGCACATAGAACAATTTCCATAAATATTAACGTGCTGATTCACTGATTCCCAAAAAATGGGACTGTAAAGAGAGTACTAAAATACACCAAAAGGACCAATTCTGGCCCCATATAGTATACAATAATAAAACGTAACAGAAAGTCGGTGAACATATAACCTTCAATGTGGTATATGATAGTAAATGAGTGCGTTGGGAGGGGTTGTGTAAAGTGAATGTCAAATGCAGTCCCTGATGGATGAAAAGTAAACAGTATTGAATGTATCGATGCATTATCTATGCCAAAAAGATTTCCATGCAATATATACAGTGTTTTTTTATTCTAACTTTTAAGTGATGGTAACATTGCACAGCAAATAATACATCAAATTCTTTTTAAATCATTGTTTTATATATATTGGAAAGTGTTTTCATGTTTTGAGTGGCTTCGATGTCTCAGTTAGATTAGCTTTAGGTTTGATAGGTCATCTTGAAAATATTATTCCTACTATATTACATTGCCTTTGGGTAATTTGCGTAATACTAGTAGTATATAACATTCATTTGGGGTGGAATGACGGATGACGGATGGTGGATTGGGGATTGACTGACTCATCGTGACGTCATCGGCGCATGACTCATATTGACGTCATCGGCGTATGACTCATCGCCGCGGGATCTAATGACTCACCGGATCTAATGACTCACCGGATCGAATGACTCACCGGATCTAATGACTCACCGGATCTAATGACTCACCGGGATCTAATGACTCACCGGATCGAATGACTCACCGGGATCTAATGACTCACCGGATCTAATGACTCACCGGATCGAATGACTCACCGGATCAAATGACTCACCGGATCGAATGACTCACCGGCGCGAGATCGAATGACACATCATCACTAATTAAAAAGTTAAAGGTACTTTACGACGTCTATAGAGACCCTAACGGTGCTTTAGCCCCCAATAAATCCTTCATAAATATAACGAACCGATAATCGACGATAGTTAACCTTCATTCAATTCAATTATTGAAATCGATCGCGTTAGAATGACCCCGTCAGGTCAGTTAATTAATCAGATATAGGAAAATAAATGTTAGCATCTCGCGGACCGCATAGTATTGACGACCTCGGGGGTTATCCGAGCGACTGACCAATACACCGAATGTCGATATAGTCGTTACGAAGCTTATATAGCTCACATTGTTGCGGTTATATTGAATTCACCAAACCATAATAATAATAATAATAATAATAATAATAATAATAATAATAATAACAATAATAATAATCAACTTATGTTCAGATGCTAAACCGTTGATTCATAATAAATTACCAAAACAATCTTTGTATCGATATAATGAAAACTCGGCACGCGATGACTTTAAATGAAATCAATAACCTAAACAATACCCGTATAATTAAAACACGACACGGTATGGCCAATATCGATCCATAAACCTATTGCGGTATCATTTTATTTAGCTTAATTTTCGCGTATTTCGCGCTCGGATCAGTGCGCTAATATTTAACAAATCAATATAGTTCCTAATCAAATAAGTTATATAAATAGTAAAGGTGAACAACGAGAATGATACCACCTGTTTCGCTTTAATTGTTTTGATTTATGCCCTTTTCAAACGCAGCTTTAACACAAAACTTAATTTCGCATAAAACGAGGTCAACATTCCCATAATGCTTGGTTTACCCGTAAAGCTTCACCATTTAAATGTTATTTCCATCAATACTATTTAACTTTTTTATCTTACAAAACTCACCAACTAGACGCTTGAGATTTGTCACCGTGTTTGCGTACACGCATCATCATCTAAAACGCGGCACAGAATGACGTTATAATAATGAATAGCCTAAACAATCCCGATATTGATAGAATAAAAATAATTAAAACTCAGCACGCAATGACGCCAGCCGTTAGCGATTCATAATTAATAACCTAATCAATCCCCGTATAATCAAAAGTCGGCACGCAATGACTAGATAATAATGAATAACCTTAACAATACCAGTATAATGAAAAGTCTGCACGCGATGACGTTATCAATTCCTAATTAATTACCTAAACAATCTCCCGTATTGATAAAACTAATCAAACTCAGCACGCAATGACGCCAGTCGATATTTTGATGGAATCGTAATTAATAACCGTCGCTTATTCGAATTTAGCCAATCCTACCTAACGCGTCTGCGCTTAGAGCCAATGACGGCGCGTCCCGACGTTAGCCGTTATTTAAAAAAAGACAATGAAACCTAATTAAAAACTTAATCACGAAATATAACTTTTATGCCTTTAACTTTAAAAGTAATTGTCCTATTCACCTAACACTTGAAATATATCATCCGCTCGAACAACGCCATCGATGATATCACGAATGATAACTCCTGTTTCATTTTCTTTAGTTATGTCCCTTTTAATGTTGCCTTTAACTTCGAATGTACTTGTCCTGCACACACTTAACATTCATATTCCACATAAACAAAGCCATCGGTTACAGCAATAATTTTAACTCCTGTTTCATTAGTTTTTGAGTTATGCCCCTTGAAATGCAACTTTAGCACGAAACTTCGTGTTGGCGATAACTTCGAAAGTACATGTCTTACACACTTTATATTCAGAATATTATCTGCGTGAACGAATCCATCGGTGACAACAACAATGATAACCAATGTTTCATTTTTTTAGTTATGCCCCTTTCAAATGCAATTTTAGGCGATACACGAGTTCCGCAGAACACCAAATTTCAGTTTATTTTAGGAGAAGGAGAAGGAATGGTACGAAAGAGTGGTAGTAGTAATGTACTCATATGTATAGGGAACATTACGTCATCATTTTCCCCACATAGTCTATAAATTAATCAGACATCTTAGTTTAATTTCTTCCTTTTAGAGTCTCAAAATTGTTTTGACTTACTCTTTAGACCGATGATACGTTGTAAATACAGTGGGAATTATTAATTTTAAAGCAGGTTAATCAACTGATTTATTTGGATGAATTTTGATGAACGGTAAGTTTTTATTTCTAAGTTGTTAACAATACAGTAATATAGCAGCGTCAAAGTATAGTAAACACTCATTGGATTTTAACAAGCAACATAATACGAATATACTATTGTAACTATAACAATATGCATTTTATATCATCACCTGACATACTTAATGAGCTAAATCAACTATACAACAGTTGAACGGAGAACATAGCTATGGAAAATAAATGATGCCAGACTTTAAATAGTTTGATCGTTTTGAGAAGACATAAGAATATTAAATTTATGGAGATTTGAATTCATATAATATTTCGGGTCAATATATCGTTCACGTAATGATATATAAAATGGGCACACAAGGATAAAATGATACTCATTTTCAATTTGATCATTACAATGCTCTCTTGCTAAACCAAAATGTCTGCCTTTTTCTATAAGAAGTGAATGCGATGATGTTCTTAAAGAGGAAAAATAGAATCTAACTTTTTTAATATCAATTATTTCGAGGTACCTTTCGAACTTAAAATTTGTTTTGAACAAGCAATATGATGAATGCTTTAAGTTTTGTTTATATTCTTCTGACCATTGTTGCATATATTGGTCCTTTAATCTTTGTGAATATTTTCAACTGATTGTGCTTCCCAAATGTAACCAAACCCGTTTCTATATAAATTTCTTTTCATAGATGTAACCCAATTCGAATAGCCTAAACTATCGTAATCTAATAACATAGCATAGCACTTTTTCACATATCTATTACGCGGCATCGACAGAATTTCAAGCCAATACTTAATACATCGTTTCGAAGAAATAATATGTAAAGGGTAACGAGCACAATCTCCAAGTACTGCGGCATTACAAGCTAGCAGCGGTGCCGACATATATCTTTTACATGCATATAAATGTACTTTTTCTATAGAATACATATAATCAATTCCCCAAATCTCAGAGCCATATAGTAAAATTTGAGCTATTTTTGCATCAAATAATTTAAAAAATACAATCCTCGGCAAAGGGTGTAGATGGTGGAGAGAAGATAACAATGTTACCAAAATACGCTTTGCCTTTTCTGCCATATTTTCAGCCATTTTATACAAGGATAGTTGGTTACTAAAAGACATACTTACATTACAAAAGCCATTAATATTTTCTAATTCTTGATTGTTATAAAACCATTTTTCATTCCTGGACAACGGACCACCATTTCTAAATACTACAATTTTAGTTTTTTCAATATTTACAGTTAGTTTCCAGTCGGTACAGTAATCATGTAAAATATTTAATTGCCTTTGTAGACCGATAACCCTGTCAGCTGTCAGTGCTACATCATCCGCAAATAATAACATAAGTATTTGAGCAAAATCTGGAGTGAGCTGTATACCACTCAAACCGCTATTTTTCATAACCTCGTGTTATTCATTTATAAATAGCGAAAATAAAATTGGGCTTAAATTACAACCTTGACGTAAACCAATAGGACAATCAAATGTATCGCTAAAATCAGCATGGTTACGGACACATGCTTTCACGGAGCGGTATATACCTTTAATAGAGTTAAGGAGGCGGCCCTTTATTCCGCCTTGGTAAAGAATATTGTACAATGTTGACCTATTAACGCTATCAAACGCTTTCTTAAAGTCAACAAACGCTACGTAGAGTTTTCTTAACCTTTTAGACAATTGTTTGTTTACCATAGAGTACAAAATAAATCCGTTATCAATGGTAGAATAGCCTTCGCAAAAGCCTGCCTGTGCTTCCGTAATTATGTCGTAAGCATTTGCAAAAAACGTAATTCGTTTATTTAAAAAATTAACGTAGATTTTACTCAAAGTATTTAGTAATGCAATACCTCTAAAATTGTCAGGGATATTAAAGAGCCTTTCTTGTGAGTAGGAATAACAACCGATAGTGACCACCGATCAGGGAAAGTTCCAGAAACAAAAATTCTATTGAATAATTTCCTTATGTAAGGTAATAGAGGTTCCATAGCATAAATAATATGTTCCGGTAATAAATCCCCTGCAACTGATTTCTAAAGTTTCAATTGTAACTGTATTATGAAGAACATATGAAATTCATTAAATTGTGGGATATTAACATCCATGACAGTAAAATCATCGGCATCAGCCGTTCGTGCATTAAAGTCACCACAGATTAACGTATGTTTTTCGAAGATATCGTCAATATTCAGGATCTCATTTTCTAGGCACGTTATCATAGAACTATGGTAGATATTTCTCTCCAAAGATGGGGAGCCAGCTGGTGGCAGATAGACACAAATATATAGGACATCCTTTATCTAAATGAAACATATTTTTATCAAAAGATACTATAATACCAAACTCAAAATTAGGATTTATACGTTTTACATACTGTTCCAATTATTTATTGATGATGACAATAACTCCGCCCATATTTCTACCTCCTCTTGTTGATTTTTAGCTGGGCAAACTAATACCAAAAAGTCTGAAAAATAATCATGTACATTGGAACAATCAATTTCCCATGTTTCGGTAAGACCAATTACATCAATTTTTTTCAAATAGTTCATAAATTCAACATCCTCAACTTTAGATCGAATACCTTCAATAATCCATTCTAAAAAAGACAGTTTATTTACAGGTTTAGGACCTTAGCCACAATCCTATGAAAAAAACATTAATAGGTTCCTTATGCTCTGCTAGATCGACTATCGACACCTTCTCTTTGCCACAGCCAGGCACCTCACTTAACGAAGACTGTAATCCACTAAATCTAACTGTTTTACGAAAAACTCTTGATTTGGTAGACTTTGATTCATCTGTATTTTTATCCGTTTATTCACACAGACGACCACCTTTAAAATAACCCGTTTTACCTTTGGCTTTGAAATTACGAAGCATCGACCTTTGCCTATTTGTAAGGTCATTTGAAACACGAATACCATGCTCTCTTAGTAAGTCACGACCCGTGAAGAGTCTAAATTTATAATCAGCATCTTTAAATTTAAATAGGACCATTCTAGGTTAATCGTCCACTCGCTCCCCTAATCTTTTAGCAAAGACGATCGAAGCATCCTCATCTGGTAGAGCAATTTTACACACATTCTCAGAGATCGATTTTAATAAGGAATCAGAGGTTTCATCTGGGCATTCTTCTAACCCAATCACTCGCATATTACATTTACGATGCTCCGACTCTAACCTATCAACAATATTTTAAAGGTCTTCACATTTCTGGCATTGATTTTCGAATTTTGCGTCAACAGCCACTATATCATCATCGGCAACTTCATTATTATATTCCAATCCATCCAATTTAACATCAATATCCGTTAATCTCTTTTCGAACACTACCTGAGTACCCTCAACTTGTTTAATTTTCCCCTGCATAGACGAAAGATCAGCTTTCATACTCGATAATTCAGACTTTACAGATAAGACTTCAGATTTCACTTCGTTGATCAGCTGCATCGTTTGTATATTTGATTGCGATATAGCTTAAAGAATTTCCTGCGTATCGGAGGAAGGTCCAGGATTCAGTTCAACATCAGCTGCCAACATAAGAAGACGCTGTGCAAAATATTCAGATAACATAGCATCTGAGTATGTGCCTTCATATGTGTGAGCAATGTATGTTCCAAAACACCAGCAACATAAAGGTTCTACATTAGATGTCATCTCGTGTACAGTGCAACAAAAGTAGACTCCATTCATCTGTGAGACGTTATTAAAAAAATAATCATCACGTATCGCTATCGCAGCTCTATATTGCAAAAGTATAAGCAACAGTACTATGCAACAGCAAAACACGCGGACGTGAATATCAGATGATTTTGTCATACGACTATACTGTTCTTGTTTAATTTTCTTACGTGGGTGCGTCCTATCGAATCCGCCTCTGATGAGCCCAATACGGCATCTGTACAGCATTAGTTCGACGCCCATGTCTCTAAGGCGAAGTA
This sequence comes from Corbicula japonica, assembly GCA_038501625.1. Taxonomy (NCBI): domain Eukaryota; kingdom Metazoa; phylum Mollusca; class Bivalvia; order Venerida; family Cyrenidae; genus Corbicula; species Corbicula japonica. Next base: position 3,518,750 of record JAZAYU010000035.1, read on the forward strand.
TTGCTCTAATAAGTACACTTAATCTATATAACACGCACAGGTAAATTCTATATGATACCTGTATACCTGTATACTACAAGTCAATACCACTGGACAATGGTCACTTCACGGTCTGTTGACACCACGTTACATAATGGTTACATAATGGTCAATAACCTATATCAAAATGTCTTTGTTTACAAGTTTTTCACATAGTTTAACTCCCAATCTAAATTTCCAAATGATATTTACCATCACATAGATCACTTACATAGCAATAAATCCATATAAAATTCAATTCAGTTACTAATGGATTTCATCACTAACTATGTAAACATTATATAATACATGCCAGTAACTGTTTTCTCCTCTCCTCATGTTTTTAAATTATTTAACAAGTTTTAAGGAATGAAAACAGGCTGATTACATTTACTTGGGCCAGAATCTTACAAAAATGACAAAATCCTTAACTGGGATATTTAAAAAAAACAAAATGGGAAAAATTTCAAACGACTCTAGTGGTGACAAGTTATTTATCATAAAAATAATAAAATTGATTTTGACAAATATTTTTCAGGCAAAATGTATTCCAATTCATTTGCAAATAATGCGGAAAACATATTAAGATACAATATCCTTAATAAAAACATTTGAAAATTATCAAATCTTTATATTATACATGTACATGCCAGTAACTGTTTTCTCCTCTCCTCATGTTTTTATATTATTTTACAGGTTTTATGGAATAAAAACAGGCTGATTACATTTACTGGGGCCAGAATCTTACAAAAATGACAAAAATCTTAATTGGGATATTTAAAACAACTAAATGGGGAAAAAATTCAAACAACTCTTGTTGCGACAAGTTATTTATCATAACAATGATAAAATTGATATTGACAAATATTTTTCACACAAAATGTATTCCAATTCATTTGCAAAGAATGCGAAAAACATATTACTATACAAAATCCTTAATTAAATTTTAAAATAATCAAATCATTATATTATACATGCCAGTAACTGTTTTCTCCTCTCCTCATGTTTTATATTATTTTACAGGTTTTAAGGAATAAAAACAGGCTGATAACATTTACTGGGGCCAGAATCTTACAAAATTGACAAAAATCTTAAAATCTTAACTGGAATATTAAAAACAACTAAAATGGGAACAAAATTCAAACGACTCATGTCGCAACAAGTTATTTATCATAAAATTAATAAAATTGATTTTGAAAAATATTTTTCAGGTAAAATGTATTCCAATTCATTTGCAAAGAATGAGAAAAACATATTAAGATACAAAATCCTCAATAAAAAAACATTTGAAAATTATCAAATCTTTATATTATACATGCCAGTAACTGTTTTCTCCTCTCCTCATGTTTTTATATTATTTAACAGGTTTTAAGGAATAAAAACTGGCTGATTACATTTACTGGGGCCAGAATCTTACAAAAATGACAACAATCTTAACTGGGATATTTAAAACAACTAAATGGGAAAAAAATTCAAATGACACTTGATTCGACAAGTTACTTATCATAAAAATAATAAAATTGATTTTGAAAAATATTTTTCAGGCAAACTGTATTCCAATTCATTTGCAAAGAATGAGAAAAACATACAAAGGTGCAAAATCCTTAATAAAAACAGTTGAAAACTATCAAATTATATGTAGTCCTGACCAGTTTTATTTGTTAACCCTTGAAAATTCATTTACACTAATCAAAGTACATAATTATGTATGGATATTTTATATATAATACCAACCATTTTCACTTGAGTGTGGTTCATTTTGTATAATTCTACATGTTTAAAGAATAGAATATTCTTAAAACTCTAAATGGGATCAAATTGCTACAAAAATAACAATAACAATAAAGTTGTTACCTCAGATATTAAAAGCTACTTGTTGGGAAAATACATTCCAAACGTGTTTATCGCGACAAACTTTTTACCATACTAAAAGATGATATCATGACTCCGACAAATACGTTTGGGTCATATTGCATACACTGTACCAATAAATTTGCGAATACTTCCAGAAACATATTTACATGCAGAAACATTGAACACATGGAAACTTGTCAAATTATTTGTGTTGTAGACCACTATCATTTTATTTGGCCTGAAATTCATTTCAAACTGGTACAATATTACCCCCAGGTACATACAGTTGTATGTATATGAATATTATATATTATACATAATTTGTTTTCGCTTTATTGTGGTTCAATCTGTATTATTTTACATGTGTTAGGAATTAAACATGGAGAAAAAACTAACATTGTACTAGTAATCACATGGTTAAAAATCAAGCTTTGTTTACATCCATTTATTTGAGCTTAGAGACTAATTAATAATAATTTCTATAAACTTAATTTGAAAGGTGAACCCCAATTGTGGAATTATTTCAATGTTTTCCAAAGCGCTTAGGGATCCTTCTAAAAGGCATGTTACTGAATGTAGAAAAGTCCATTTAATTTTTTTATCCAAATCGATTGCTCATCCAAAATAATATAAGTATGATGCATGAGTGTGAGGTGAAGATGGAAAAATCTGTCACCGAGGGTTAACTGTTTTGCGGGAACGAGGCTCAGCCGAGGTGACAGATTTTCCTATCTTTACCGAATGTTTCATGCAAGATACTTTTTCTTCCTTTTATTATTTATAACATTTCTGTGTATGTATAAAAACTAATTTATTTTCCTTATGCTGAAATATTGACATTAACGCAAACCTTTTTTTATAAATGACGTCAGTAACTTGAATATATAACGTCAGTGACTTGAAGACGTGACGTCATTCACGTGACTCATTCTACACGGGGGTGTAGGATCGAAATTTCCTACACGGGTAATAACACCGGATGACCTGATCTGGTATGCTCATTCATTCCATGATATTTTTATTTAATCATCAGTTTAAAAACTATGAGAATTATCCATTAAATTACAGTCATGAAAATGAATCATCCGTGCATCCAGTTACAGTTTGCTTGTGTAAATCCGAGTCTTCACTTAAATTAAAAACGTTGTTGTTGTTTCAATTGACAGCAAAGTCAATTAATTGAAAAGAAGATTAATATATCAGCGAAACACACGTTCGTGGTACAAATCATACTTTGATTTGAATTGCGAAAAGATCATTTTCGTTAAATTAAGATCGAGGCACCGCCATTTGTATGTCAAAAAAGTGTATCGCATATCGTGCAACGTCTATAGTGCGTCTATCGTGTATGGTGCGTCCGTCTATCGTTTAACGTGCGTCCGTCTATCGTGTATCGTGCGTTTCGTTTGTAACCTAAAACGTTCACAGTACTGTAGTACCAACAAAATCTTCAGTCAGTGACAGTTCAGTTATCAAAATAAAATCAATATACCACCAAATAATTTCATTGTAAATTATTTTAACTATAAGAAGCAGATATAGACCAAGATCATGCCGAAAACTTATCTTCAAATGAAATTCGGGGGAGCAAAAAGTCGTCATGTTATGTGTCCGTCTGTCCGTCCGTCCGTCCGTCGGTAGGTCCTTCCGTCCCGTATTCGAGTCCGCCCATGACATTGTTATTTGAAGTCGCAGTTTTAAATTATTTGACAGAAATGATTTACATATGAAGATGACGAATAGCGTGCAACATTTGGGTCGCAACCTTAAAGGTAAAGGTCCATGACCTTGAAGCAAAATCGGGTGCCGTCTAAAACTTTCTTATTAATTTTATTGTTTAATTTATTTTTTTCAGAGTTGATTGAAATAACAAGACAACGTGTCGCAAGCAACATTTGGGTCGCTACATTGAAGGTCAAAGTCACAGCATGACATTGAAGCAAAATCTTGTCCGGTCCATAACTTTGTTTTTTAAAGTTGAATTTTAAAATTATTCACTATATTAAGATGTGTAGAGAGCAACATTATGGTTGCTATATTGAAGGTCAGGATCACAAAGACACCGGCCCATAACTTTGTTATTTGCATTCACATTTTTAAGTTATTTCACAGTTATGATCATTACGATCCCGAACGAAAATTCGACAAAATGCACCTTCATAATACATGTATAACTAACCGTTTTGGTTACAGAATACCCATTCGGGGAGCATCACCCGTTTCGGCGGTCTCTTGTCGGAACTGTGGGACAGCACAGTTCAATTCAGATTCAGAGCCCGACATTTAATTACTGAACAATGGAAATGACATCAGATTCTCCGAAAATGCAGATTTTATACAGTTTTATTCAGGGATGATAAAATTATATACTTTAAGAAATTAAGAGTCTTAAAGAAATTAGAAGAACCAGAAGAACTTAAAGAAATTAGAAACGCAACTTCTTTCAACACGAAAAATATTGATGAAATATTGATCAAATTATTGGTGAAGTTGCGTTTCTTATTTTTTTGAAGCATCAAACTGAAGTTTAAATATATAAAAAGGAATTATGATTACATTGGATTGAATTAAATACAAAAAGACATATAAATAACTAAAGCTATGCTTAATCACCAAGACGAATGATTTTACGTGAAACTTAAACAGACAAGAATGAATCATCATTCTCTAATTTAAAACACAATAAAATAAACCAATTATATTAAATTTTAGTACAAATGTATAATTATCTAATGACTGCCACACTAGAACTACATTGTAGATATTTTTTGTGATTTCTTCGATGGAAACCACATACACATTTAGCTGAAAACTGATATAGATTTAGAACTTTCGTTTGCACACAAATCTATTATTCTTATAGTATTCAGGTAACCAGATGTGTGTTGAGGGGTGTTTGTAAACAAAACCTCACGACAAAACTATGATCTGTGGCACCAAAACGGCCTGCATTTTACACCGTCAGCACACAGTGGAACCAGACAAGCATTATTTAATCAGTATTCGATTACAATATTTGAAATAACTATAATTCAGGATATCAAGTGCAAAACTTGCTCTTCTAAGCACTGCAATACAAATAAAAGCATAGGATCTACGTCTTCCGTCTACATATGTACTTGGAGTAGTATAGTATCATTTTAAAATGAATTTCAGGTCAAACAAAATAATAGTAGTCTACAATTTTCCATCCATTTGATGATTCTGCATGTAAATATATTTATGGCATTATTCGCAAATGTATTGGTATGGATATGCCCCAAACATATTTGTCGAAGTCATTATATCATTTTGTCTGCTTAAAAATTGGTCGCGATAAACACGTTTAAACTGTTTTTTCCCAGCAAGTAGTTTTAATATCTGAGGTAACTTTGTAGCAGTTTGACTCCAGTAAGTGTTTTAAGAATATTCTATTCCTAAAAACATGTATTATACAAATGAACCATACTTAAATGAAAATGGTTGATATATTATATGAAATATCCATACATTATGTACTTTGATTAGTGTAAATGAATTTTTAAGGGTAAACAAATAAAACTGGTCTGGAAGACATATTATTTGATAGTTTTCAAATGTTTTTACGGATTTTGCATCTTTATGATAAAAGAGATGATTTTAATTTTAATATAGTAAATTTTCCGTTTTTAAGATGGCGATGTGCCTCGTGCAATATCTTATGGGGTTTATATGTCACAGCTTGTTCGCTTTTCTAGAGATTGCAATGATGTTAATGACTTCAATGAACGTAATCTTTGCATAACAGAAAAACTTTTAAAACAAGGTTATCGGTATCACAAATAAAGTAAAACCTTTTGCAAGTTTTATCGCCGATACCCAGATTTAATTCAAAAATACAGGTGCAGTTTAAAATCACCTTTGCAACAAGGTATTTCTTAGCCAGTTTTTATGAAGATTTATTTTTAGACTTAAGAAAATCGCAGGCAATGTGAATTCAAAAAGAAATGTTACCAACATGATATTCTGCAGCGCTCTGCAGGTCTGGTGATTAACCCTTCTACAGTTAATCATTATGCTTACATCTTTGGTTGCACGACGGTGGCAGGGGTTTAAGAGTTTATGAAGGTTTATGGGGAAATCTTTTCTTTAAAGAACCTAGAAGCTCGATTTGTTTCTTTAATTTAAAATTTATCCCTGTCATCGTGTCCTTGCTAATTTAACTCCAGATGCTCTGGTCTCGGTAAGATCATTGAGTATTCGCCCTTTTGGCTTTGCAATTCTATTAGCTTCTTATGTTTTATATGTGTGTGCTTTTGCATGCAACATTGTTAAGCTGTTGGGTGTTGGGTGAGTCGGGGTTATTTTACCAAGACAACATGAACTTGTTTTATGATAGGAGAACCTGTTGGGGCAAGTGGTGCACCCTAGAACCTGGTTTAAACCCCCAGTGGCAATTAGTTTTGCTACCGAACGTTCCAGGCGATAACCCCAAGGGTTCTCTTTTCGTTACTTGTTTGTGGCGTCTTATTTGAATTGACATACTTATAACAAATATGCTCTTTCTTCTTCTCTTCTTATTTGCTGCGTTCGGAGGCTGTGTTTTGTGAGTGTGGCGATTCCTGATATGCATATATTACTTTTTAAAAATATATTTCTCGCATTCCTTGCAAATGAATTGGAATGAATTTTGCCTTAAAATATTTGTCAAAATGATTTTATTATTTTTATGAAAAATAGTTTTTCGCGACAAGAGTCGTTTAAAATATGTTTTCCCATTAAATTGTTTTTTAATATCCCAGATAATATTTTTGGCATATTTGTAAGATTTTGGCCCCAGTTAATGTAATCAGTATGCTTGTATTTCTTAAAACCTGTAAAATAATTTTAAAAAATGAGAATAGGAGAAAACAGTAACTGGCATATATCATATATCTTGGAATGCATTTTGTCAAAAAAGGGAATTTAGTAGAAATCATGTTATCATTTTGTACAATAAATAATTTGTTACGACAAGAGGTATTTGAGATGTTTCCCCCGGTTTATCAAATAATGGGATTATCTGTTTGACATGATGATCAAGTGATAAGAATCCTAGGGGACGGAGTCTTGGAAAAATCAAATTGCTTCATTTATTTGATATACTTTTTAAAACACTTGTCAAGACATATTTTTGGGTAACTACGGTTCCAAATTACACACAGCTCTTGACACTTCGATTTGATTGTTGATCCAGATGATTATCACTGGCTTCACTGCATAGCTATATAAGATGCCTTGATTTAATATACAAGACACCAAAAAAAATCATAAACACTGTGCCAGGAAATTTCCTATCTATCAAATCGTTTGAGTTCATCCGCTAATCCAGTTCCATTTTAGCTTAAGACAACAGCGTCATTGTTGAAAGAGGAAGAGATTCTTAACAACGATGCTAAATTAACAATTTCCAACATGTATTTTTCCACTAGAATTTATTTTAACATTTTCAATTCCGTGTTCTTCTTTATCCTATTTGTTGTTGTTGAAAGGTCAGAGACAACTTAATAGTTTCCCATAGACTTACATTATGAGATTTGGTCCTCCTGTGATTTAGTTTAAACGACTTTTTCCAAAACTACAACAGATTTGCAAAGTGGCACTCTTGGGCAAATCAAAAATTGCCAGAAATCAGGGTCTTCACCAACTCATTCTCTCAGCATTTTAAACCGAAAGTAATCACCCCCTGAATGTTTTACAAATCTTCAACCCAAAATAAGGAAAGTACCAACTTCTTTAAAGTGCCACACATCACCTTTCAAACAGTGTTTAAAACATCATTTTTATTTTAAAGTCATTTTACATTTTTGAAAACACAAATTTATTTTTATTCTCTATATTTTTGGCCAATGAATCTTTGAAAATAAAGTAACCCCGAATCGTCCCTAGACAAAATTGTCCAATCTGCGACAGGCTTTTCTATTTACTGTCCTCTGACCTTGATAGGAGTTGTCTAAAATCCAAACCTTAGCAACGTAGACTGTTACACACTTTGTATATACATACGGCTGATACCGGTACTACCGATTGATATATTTCGTGTAAAGGATTTCTAAAAATCTGAAAATGCTATCAAAATATTTGACGAATGATTAAATTTACATATGCACAAACGGATGCACGTTACACGATGCATGTTAGACGATTAGACGCACGATGCACGATAGACGATAGACGGACGCACGATACACGATAAACGGACGTACCAATAAATTTAAGAAGGACGCACGATATACGCAAATTTTGTAACTTTAAACGTTGACAGCACTGTTACAGTAGTCTCAATCATTCAGACGCTCTGACTTAGCAAATGGGATCAGTACGTCTGAAGACATTGTTCGTTCAAAAGTCAGACTCTTCAAAATGAGGCTCGTAGTTAGGATATTAGTATGGAACGCAAAACAAAACAAAATGAAATGCCTACATTATCAAAATGATACTGACAATATGTAAGGTCCTTTAAAAGAACTTATAATTATAAAGAGAGAAATCAACAATTTTATTTTTTATACATTTTCACAACCATGAAATTGAATGTCAAACACACCTATACAAATATCTTGAACTTTATACATGTGTTAGACAAGAGGACCTTAGATATTGTTGTTAGTAACTCATCACTCATAAAGGTATTTAAATTGATGTTTAGAGTTGCCTTGTATTTGTGTTTAGTTGCAAATAGTATTTTTAGGATTTTTTAAGTCAAATTTTTTTTCTTTACTGTTCTAACTTTTCTTAGCGTATGTAAAATAAACATATTTAAATAACATTGATTTGTGCAAAGTCTAATGAAACTGCATTTTTCTGATTGGGAGATTTTGAGCCTTTTTATCACAGTGTAGTGTAGTGCGAATCATGAGTGTGAGACACGCCTCTATGTGAATATATAATTAGCTATTCCTTTGGTTCTCGTTGATAGCACTTGCAGAAAGATTTTAACATGTAGAAGTAGACTAATAAACACCTGTTTTCAGAGAGCTTATTGGTTCTTTATTACCATTCACGTATAAACTTTACAGACAACTGTCATAGCACCACCATATAACGCGAAAGTCTCAAAAGAGGCAGCAATAGCGTACCATATATTTGCATTCATTTATTTAAAATGGGATTGTCAAGTACTTAAACGCCTTTGTTTTATAAACCATATACACGATTTTGTAGTTCGATATCATTTCACATTTCCTTTTGTAGAAGAAGTACGGTTAAACAACAATTAACTTATTTAATTAGAAATCGCGATTGATTTTGGGTCAGACTTTTTATAGAGCAATGTATCTAGACGTTCGTCAGAGCAGTGTGACACTGATTAATGACAGAAAGTCTAGATGATCTAGAAAAAAGAATGCTAATCTTAAAAAAAAACTGGTGTCATTGAAATTTTACACTCATTGTAATTCTGAATTCCTTTGGTAATTAGTAATTTGTTTGATGTCGAGTTAATACGATATTGGTGAATAAGTATGGTGAAGAGCACGACAGAGAAATTAAAGAAAAACATTCGTTAGACGAAATCTTATATCGATACAGTTTCTTGTAATTCAATTAAAAACCTTGTTTTCTACTTACTGGCCAAGTTTTAATGTCGATAGACTGGTATTGAGATATTGTTAAGGTGAATTAGGTTTAGTTGCTTATTGTTTAAAGCAGTTCAGGTTTAGAAAGAACATAGATTAAATATTTAATAAAACGGTACGACACGACATGATTCACTCAATTAAATACAATATCTTATTTAATTATCTAATATTAACTTATAAAATTATATTTTTAGGGAACAATATATAAATATTCAGACAGTACAGTATGCTTTCTTGTAAAATTCCGTTTCAAAGACAAATAAACCATAATGTTCGCCTGATACGCGAGTTAACTGCGATTGAAAATTGTAAGTAATACATAAATTTTTGGAAACATTCATGTAATTAACAAAGCATTGGAACAGAAGCAGCAGTAAACATAATACTATAGCCGGCGGTTACAACGGCAATACAGTTGGCATAGCAATAATACTGCTGGTAGTTACAGTAGCAATAGTGCTGACAGCGACAGCAGTAATACTGCTGACAGTAACACTAGTAATGCTGCTGGTAGAGATTACAGTTACAGCAGTATTATAAAGATATTGAGGATTTCCAACGTATGACCTTAGGGCAGCATTATCACGTTGTGTCCGGACGTCGTAAAAGAGTTGCTTAATATAAAGAGTCAAAGAGACACCTTAAAACTGAACAGTCATTTGTCTGATTCTTACGGTTATCGCCAACTACAACAAGAGCCAGTCGGAAACGACTGCAAGCTCGACTATTCGAAAAGTCAGAATTATTAAGCACATTGTAACTGGGCTTCATTTAAACTGGGGAGTGATTCAGGAGTTTATGACGCCTCCAACAAACACACATGTTTGTTTACACTTAACAATTACACTTAATTTATTCTTGTAGATTTTTTTAGGGTTTACACAACCCAGCCCATAAACCACTGATCCCACACCCATCAACTTACTATCCCTGCCCACCTATAGTGGTGTGGCGTGGTGTAGTACAGTATGATATACTGGTTGCTGGTGTTGTCATTGTTGGTGTTGTTGTTGGTGGTGGTAGGGGTGGTGTTGGTTGTTGTTGATGTTGTTGTTGGTGGTGGTGTTGATGTTGTTGGTGGTGGTGTTGGTGTTGCTGGTGTAGTAATAGTAACAGTAATAGTAATAGTATAGTATAGTATAGTATAGTATAGTATAGTATAGTATAGTATAGTATAGTATAGTATAGTATAGTATAGTAATAGTATAGTAATAGTAAAGTATAGTATAGTATAGTATAGTATAGTATAGTATAGTATAGTATATTATATTATAGTATAGTATAGTATAGTATAGTATAGTATAGTAATAGTATAGTATAGTAAAGTATAGTATAGTATAGTAATAGTATAGTATAGTAATAGTATAGTAATAGTATAGTAATAGTATAGTAATAGTATAGTAATAGTAATAGTAATAGTAATAGTAATAGTAATAGTATAGTAATAGTATAGTAATAGTATAGTAATAGTATAGTTATAGTTATAGTTATAGTTATAGTTATAGTTATAGTATATAGTATAGTATAGTATAGTATAGTATAGTATAGTATAGTAATAGTAATAGTATAGTAATAGTTATAGTTATAGTTATAGTAATAGTAATAGTATAGTAATAGTTATAGTTATAGTTATAGTTATAGTATAGTATAGTATAGTATAGTATAGTATAGTATAGTATAGTATAGTATAGTATAGTATAGTATAGTATAGTATAGTATAGTAAAGTATAGTATAGTATAGTATAGTATAGTATAGTATAGTATAGTATAGTATAGTATAGTTTAGTATAGTATAGTATAGTATAGTAATAGTATAGTATAGTAATAGTATAGTAATAGTAATAGTATAGTAATAGTATAGTAAAAGTATAGTAATAGTATAGTAATAGTATAGTAATAGTATAGTATAGTATAGTAATAATATAGTAATAGTATGTTATGGTATGGTAAGGTAAGGTAAGGTATGGTATGGTATGGTATGGTATGGTATGGTATGGTATGGTATGGTATAGTATGGTATGGTATGGTATGGTATGGTATGGTATGGTATGGTATGGTATGGTATGGTATAGTATAGTATAGTATAGTATTATAGTATAGTATAGTATAGTATAGTATAGTATAGTATAGTCTATGCCCCCACCCACCCCACAATTACTCAACACTTTCAACCAAAGTATGTTAAGTACATCTGTTAATAGTATAGTAATAGTAATAGTATAGTAAAAGTCTAGTAATAGTATAGTAATAGTATAGTATAGTATAGTAATAATATAGTAATAGTATGGTATGGTATGGTATGGTATGGTAAGGTAAGGTATGGTATGGTATGGTATGGTATGGTATGGTATGGTATGGTATGGTATGGTATGGTATGGTATGGTATGGTATGGTATGGTATGGTATGGTATGGTATGGTATGGTATGGTATGGTATGGTATGGTATGGTATGGTATGGTATGGTATGGTATGGTATAGTATAGTATAGTATAGTATAGTATAGTATAGTATAGTATAGTATAGTATAGTATAGTATAGTATAGTATAGTATAGTATAGTATTATAGTATAGTATAGTATAGTATAGTATAGTATAGTATAGTATAGTATAGTATAGTATAGTATAGTATAGTATAGTATAGTATAGTATAGTATAGTCTATGCCCCCACCCACCCCACAATTACTCAACACTTTCAACCAAAGTATGTTAAGTACATCTGTTGTAAACATTTTCTATAGCGTTACATATGAAAAACACTAACATTGAACCTTTAACAATTATTTATAAGTCTTAATTCTAATTTCAAGTGAAAAGGGCAAAAATCAAATATAAAAAAGCAAGGATGAGTTATGGGCCTTTGAAAATAAACCTGATGTAAGATAAAATAAAGGTATACAAAGTTTTAAACCTTAATTTTTAAGTCTAAAAAGGGCAGTAATTTGAAAAAAATCAAAGAGTTATGGTTCTTGGCATACATAGTCAGGGTCATGATGATGGATAAGTTTCAAAGCTATAGTACAAGAAGTATGAAAGTAACTAGCTTGCACGCAAACTTTAACCTGAAATTCTAAGTCAAAAAAGGGGCATAATTTGATTAAAAATGAAAAAAAGAGTTATGGTTCTTGGCATACATAGTCAGGGTCATGATGGTAAACTAGTGTCTTAAGTTTCAAAGCTATAGTACGAGAAGTATGAAAGTAACTATCTTGCACGCAAACTTTAACCTGAAATTCTAAGTCGAAAAAGGGCCATCATTTGATTAAAAATTAAAGAAAGAGTTATGGTTCTTGGCACACATAGTCAGGGTCATGATGGTAAACAAGTGTGTTAAGTTTCAAAGCTATAGTACAAGAAGTATTTAAGTAACTACCTTGCACGCAAACTTTAACCTGAAATTCTAAGTAAAAAAAGAACCATAATTTAAACAAATTGGAAATTAGAGTTATGGTTCTTGGCATACAAACTTGAATTATGATGATGAACAAGTGTTGAAAGTTTCAAAGCTGTAGTATAAGTAGTATGGAAGTTGCGGGTTTGTACAGTAGCTTGCACGCAAACTTTTACCTGAAATTCTAAGTCGAAAAAGGGCCATAATTTGATTATCATGAAAGAAAGAGTTATGGATCTTGGCATAAATAGTCAGGGTCATGATGGTAAACAAGTGTCTTAAGTTTCAAAGCTATAGTAAAAGAAGTATGAAAGTAACTAGCTTGCACGCAAACTTTAACCTGAAATTCTAAGTCGAAAAAGGGCCATAATTTGTACAAAATGAAAATTAGAGTTATGGTTCTTGGCAGACAAACTTGAATTATGATGATGAAGAAGTGTTGAAAGTTTCAAAGCTGTAGTATGAGTAGTAAGGAAGTTATGGGTTTGTACAGTAGCTTGCACGCAAACTTTAACCTAAAATTCTAAGTCGAAAAAGGGGCATAATTTGATAAAAATGAAAGTTAGAGTTATGGTTCTTGGCATACACACTTGGGATATGATGATTAACAAGTGTTGAATGTTTCAAAGCTGTAGTATAAGTAGTATTGAAGTTATGAGTCTGTACAGTAGCTTGCACGCAAACTTTAACCTGAAATTCTAAGTCGAAAAAGGGCCATAATTTGATCAAAATGAAAGTTAGAGTTATGGTTCTTGGCATACACACACGGGACATGATGATGAACAAGTGTGCCAAGTTTTAAAGCTGTAGTATAGGTAGTATTGAAGTTATGAGTTTGTACAGTAGCTTGCACGCAATCTTTAACCAGAAATTTTAAGTCAAAAAAGGGCCATAATTTGATCAAAATGAAAGTTAGAGTTATGGTTCTTGGCAAACACACTCGGGACATGATGATGAACAAGTGTGCCAAGTTTAAAAGCTGTAGCTATAGTAGTTGTTAAGATATAGGTAGGTTGCACGTAAACTTTAACCAAAGCGGAACGCCGACGCCGACGGCGACGGCGACGCCGACGCCGACGCCCAAGTGAGTACAATAGCTCGACATATTCTTCGAATAGTCGAGCTAAAAAATCTCGATGGTCCTGCCCAGATTGCACTGAACTGGTTCACGCTTTTCAATCGTTCTATGTAGTTTTTCTCTTCGTATGTCAGCAAATTTTATTACTGAATGTAAACAAGTAGCAATGGTCCTATAAACAAAGTTAAATATGCATATCAGAAATCGCCACACTCACAAAACACAGCCTCCCCACGCAGCGAAAAAGAAGAGAGGAGTAAAGTGCATGTTTGTTATAACTATGTCAAATTCAAATAAGACGCCACAAACAATTAACGAAAAAGAGAGCCATTGGGGTTACTGCATTGGAACGGTCAGTGCCAACGGGGGTTTAAATGAGGTTCTAGGCTGCACCATCCTCACACTTGTCACAACAGGTTTTCATATCACAAAACGAGAACAAGTTGTCTTGGTGAAATAACTCGAACCCACCCATCAGCTCAACAATGTTACTTGCAAAAGAACACAAACATATACAACATAAGAGGCTAAGAGTATTGAAAAGCCAAAGGGGTGGGTACTCAATGATCTACCATATGTTCGTGTGCTTTTTCGTACAACATTGATGAGCCATGGATAAAGAAACAAATCGAGTTTCTAGGTTCTTGTAAAAAAAAGATTTCCCTATAAACCTTCATAAACTCTTAAACTGCAAACGGTTACTTGTTGGAAGACAGGAGATAGCATTGTCCTAGGTTTTAGTGGAGTATTTTGTACTTTACATAGTGTAACTGGAATGGAGCTTTCAATGTCGGTGTAAAAATATGAATCTGTAAAATAGGTACATTTGCCGGAAGGCAGTGTGTCGGCAAAAGTAGTCGCTCCTCAAAAGCCGACACTTTAGCTCAGGTGGCGTATTTGCAATGTCAGCAATTAACAGATTTTCTGCTTTTTATATATCACACAGTTTTACTGATGGACGTGAAAGTCTACATCAGGGCAGAAATACACAAAATTTAAGAAAATGTTAAGAAACTTTTCTACTGCGGTTAACTTCTCAGATATGCAGATTAATATTGAAGTTGACTTTAACCTGTAGTGGTCGGGGAATATTTAATGTTGTTTATCAACACTTCTAGTGTTTTTCCAAGCGGTAAGCAGGGAAGTGCAAGTATAATGAGTGAGACAGGCACCTTCAAAAATAAACAGTCGATCATCTGATTCTGAAACCTGTCATCAGCAATACAGTGTTTACAGATATCACGACAGTTCAGCCTAGATACCATGACAGCTATTCACGATGTTGACTGCGTTTCTACTGGCAGATACTACCAGTCTACGAAAGCACGGATATACGATGACAACCTGTGGTAGTGAGGAATTGTTATTGTAAAAGATTACCAGCACTTCTTACAGGAAGAGATGTGGACTCAGTTTCATCATTATGCTCAACTTCTAATATGTGTTGCGGAAACTGCTGGTTTTAAAATGGTAATTTTTAGAATGTTCTAATAGCAGATGTCGCAGAAGATGCAAAATCTTGCCAAACTTTCGAATGCGTAAATATTGAGAATTTATCAACATAAATCAGTTGGTTTGAAATACATTTTAGATCAATTATGTTCGCCATATATTGTATATATACTTCAGACGAAAAGGGTTTATTTATACTTAATATTTTCAACTAATTCTTTTAAATGGTAGTAATTGTGTGGAATTACATCATTTAGTGAAAACAGCTCCTTGCGTTTCTGGTCTTTAATTAGCGGTCTCGATAAGATCGACAGAAAATGTTTAGAGCAGAGTTATTTGTCTGATGTAAATGCTAGTAGCATGTAACTTACAATATGCAGTATTTTACGTCGGCGTGTGTTGCATTTTGTTATGTCAATTAAAATCTTGACGTAGGGTTTAAAGGAACTAATCTTTTGAAGTGGTATTAATTCTTCATGGACGAACTGGGGTGATTTGGGTGTGTAGGGTCTTAATTTCTTAAAAGAACATTGTTTTTCTGATTTCAAAACTTCTTTAAGCTAGCTGTATCATTATAGAAGTCACGAATGTTCAATGTCACGCAAAGGTCAAAATAAAAGATAAATATTTAACAATTTCTTACCTTAAAAACAATTGCTGCCACAGGAAGACAGTCCATAACAAGGTCGGCAATTTCTTATAAGATAATTCATTAGACGACATTAGAAATGTAAAGAATCAGCATTTTTCAAGTGACTGTACTTAAAATTTTACATCAATAATTGTTTGCAAGTTTAAAAAATAGGACTTCCCAAACTCCAAGGTACGGTGTACAATATTGGACATAACTTCCAAGGTTTCTGTTGATATTCCAAAATAATAATTACTAAATGAAATGCATTTTCTAATAAGGAGTGTTTTTGAAATGTATGAAAGCAAATAATAACATATTAATAAATAAACTGTGTGTACAGTCGTGCTCATGCATTGTAATAAAATACTTCTTAGCGTTGTCTAAAACACACCTTCTTTGGAACGCATCCTCTGTGTACCATGTTTTTTACTTGTGAATACATGTGGAACATTTTTTATTACATGAATCAGTTCCCTTCATAGTATTGGAAATTATCATCAATTATAATACATGTCGTGTTTTTTAGTTTATATAAACCCTTTCGATTTCACTGTAACAATCAACGTGGAGGTTTCCGAAATTCGATTATGTCAAGTCAAGTCATGGAAATCAAGGAACTGCTGGAAGAGGATCGCTGTTTGACAATCTGTGAAATTAGCAACACAGTTTACTGCAGAAAATGTTGTGTACTTTGTAATGAACTTTCAACTACTAACAGCGAAATCTATTATTTTTATCCGTTTACGCGACCAGGAAGCGACCAGGAAATTGAAGGTCAAACACATTTTTACTAATATCTCATAAAGTTTACATATGTAAGTCACGAGGACACAAGAAATTGTTGTTAGTATCATATTACTCATGTGGGTATTTTAAATGATGTTTTGCATTGTTAAGTTTTTGTGAAATTATGTAAATAGAAGTTTAAGGAATTTTTTAAATCTCGCTATTTTTCTTTACTGTTCTACCGAGTCTTACCATATGCAAAATAAAAAATACATCAGTAACATTCATTTATGAAATGTTTCATTGAACGACATTTTGCTGTTATTGAGGTTTTTGGTAATTTTCTTTTTATCGATGAACGTGAAAGAGAGGAGTGTAGTAACCCCTTAATACATTCAAGGAATAGACAGTAAAGATAAAGTAAAGTAATTGTTACGGCGGTATTTACTCAATGAATTACGAACTTGACTTCGGATGAAAATACAACTAACGTTTTAAATACAGTTACTGTCAAAGTGTTATTTACGTAAGGAACCATGGACTTCGGATCAAAATCTAACTAACGTCTTTACTAAAATGATACGTTTACCTTGCATGAACATCTGCTCCATTGGCGATTAAAATTTCAACGCATTCGATTGAACCTTTTTCGGCTGCATAATGGAGTGGAGTCATCTCAAATTTATTTCTGAAAGAAAAAATTTGAACAAAGTTTCATCCACAAATAATCAAAGTGAATTTTACTTTTTTGTTTAAATATGGAAAAAACAATTTACATATAACCATTTTATTTATTTAACGCCACAGAGATGCTGAGGATATTATATACAAGATTTGCAATTAGCAGATTTTATTTTATTACACGTAGGGATTCAGTATTACTGACAGCTTGGACAATTATTATAATCTTTAATTATATCGTTCCTCTAAAGATGTACCAAACCAATAGCGGAAAATGTCTATCTTGAAGAAGCGTCTTTCATGAACCTGCTTGCACCTGTTGTGTGTGGCATGCACGTGTTGTATGTAAGTGGCGCAATGCTTACTTTTTTCGAGGATTGTGAAGATTTTTTTTCAATACAAATCATCTGGTTTGTATATGCAGAGACGTTTTTGTTGCAGTAGGTTAAAAGGATTCATGGCATGAGTAAACCGTTTATCAGCGTTTTCGATGAGACCTGAAATACTCTTCTTTTTTGATAGAGTATTGAGCATGTAGATATGACAGCTTATAATGTATTTATGGAGATTTTTATAAGTGTATCAAAGCAGTAAATTGTATCGCATCTTGATGAATATAAATCGGCGTGCATTTTCCTTCTTTATTAGATACACGTATCAAGAAAAGTATAACATAAATATATGTTATATGTGGACGTTATTAAATGGAAATGAAGAAATAAAGACATGTATCACTTTTTCCAAGTCACAAATGTGAATAAAGCAATAAAGGAATATGTTTTTATTAATTGTATAAACTTATGATTGAATAACATAACTTTAGCCTTATAAGCCTACATGCTAAAAGTGTTGAACGCCATAATCGAAAACCAGCGGGGTCAGTTCAAAGTTAACCCACGAAATCACTACGATGAATTAACTGACCTAACATACATAGAATCGCGTCTTAGCCATCTAAATAATATTTTGTTTATACGTAAACATACATTGTTTTCAACCATGTGAACACCCATATTTTATTATTTTACAATAAACTTCACATACTCAAGCAAACACAAAAAATACGTTGACATATCCCCTCTTAAGCATTATACGTATTTGGTCGTCCAGGAATGCCGAAAGTAAAAGTATTCATGAATGAATTTATTCCTAAACCGTTACCAGAAGGTGGCAATGACGTTTAAATTTGGGGTCGGTGATGTGTCTGCTGTCTCATTTAGTGAAGAATTTCCACATTTATATCCAGTTTTATGATATCCTTTAAGTCCAAAAATGACCCCGGTATTTAGATCGAGAAGTTCTTTGCGTTCAACGAAATTACTTTTAAAATTTTCCTTGTCAGATATTCGTTAAAACCTTTTAGTTTGAATACAATCATATGCGTCGGTTTCGATCCTCGATCGTTTAGACCACTTTTTAACATATCCGATCATCTTCCAAATCTCGTTTTATTTGAGCGGTTAGGCTGAACTGATAACGAATCGTTCATTTGTAGATATTGAATAACCAAGATATCGCACCCTAATTTGTCATGACTTTGGACATCGTCGGCGTCATTTCATTATATAATGCATTTACATGTGTTCCCGAATAACGTTAAAATATAATAAATACTTTTTAACTGTAACAGTTGCAGTGTTAGTTTTGAGACCCACCGTAAGCCGGAAAACATTAAATAAAAAGGAACATTCTATGTTAATTTACTTTATACCTAATGAGTATCTTTAGTTAAAAAATAAACTCAAGGGATAAAGAAACGCAAATATTGAAGATGATTCTAGATTTTTCCCCTTTTTCACGCCTTTTGCGGGAGACATCGTTATACAATTCCATTTTAACTGCGGGGAATCACGTGGTTTTGTTTTGATACCTTGCATGGATAATGGCCGACCAAAATCGCCGGTAAGTTCATATCTTTTTAGTAATTTTATAGCCTACATCGGTTAATACTTTTCAATATATAGCCTATCATACGCGGAATTAAATTTCAGTTGGTACCTTACTTTCCCCTCAGAGTTGCGTATATTTCTAGTTTACCCTTTGAATTTGAGTTTCTAGGTTCTTGTAAAAAAAGATTTCCCTATAAACCTTCATAAACTCTAAAACTGCAAACCAGGGTCTATTTAATCAAATACTTATTAAATAGACCCTGTGCAAACAGTTACTTGTTGGTAGACAGGAGATAGCCTTGTCCTAGGTTTTAGTGGAGTATTTTGTACTTTACATAGTGTGACTGGAATGGAGCTTTCAATGTCGGTGTAAAAATATTAATCTGTAAAATTGGTACATTGGCTGGAAGGCATCGTGTAGGCAAAAGTAGTCGTTCCTCTAAAGCCGACACTTTAGCTCAGGTGGCGTTAGACATGTTCGCAATGTCAGCAATTAACAGATTTTCTGCTTGATTTGTTTCTTTTATCCCTGTCATCGTGTTCTTGCTGATTTAACTCCAGGTGCTCTGGTCTCGGTAAGATCATTGAGTACCCGCCCTTTGGTTTTGCAATGCTATTAAATTCTTATGTTTATATATTTGTATACTTTTGCATGCAACATTGTTGAGCTAATGGGTGGGTTGGAGTCATTTCACCAAGACAATTTGTACTTGTTTTGTGATACGAGAACCTGTTTGGGCAAATGTGTGGTTGGTGCACCCTAGAACCTGGTTTAAACCCCCATTTGCAATTTGTTTTGCCACTGACCGTTCAAAGGCGTTAACCCCTCTGGTTCTCACTTTCGTTATTTGTTTGTGGCGTCCATTTTAAAACTGATTATTGTAATACCCTGCTCTCTTTTCCTCTCTCCCTTTTGGCTGTGTGGGGAGGCTGTGTATGCTGGATGTGGCCTTTCCTGATATGCATATTTCATTTTTTTGATATATCACACAGTTTTACTGATGGACGTGAAAATCAGCATCAGGGCGGAAATATACAAAATTTAAGAAAATGTTGAGAAACTTTTCTACTTCGGTTAACTTCTCAGACATGCAGATAAATATTGAAGTTGAATTAAACCTGTAGCGGTCGGGAAATATTTAATGTTGTTTATCAACACTTCCACTGTCATTCAGCGAGAAGCAGATAAGTGCATGTATAATGGGGGAGAGATAGGCACCTTCAAATATAAACAGTCGATCATCTGATTCTGAAACCTGTCATTTGCAACACAGTTTTTACAGATATCACAACGGTTCAGCCCAGATACCATCAGACCTTTTCACTATGTTAACCGTGTTTCTACTGCCAGATACTACCAGTCTTCGAAAGCACGGATATAGGATGACAACCTGTGGTAGTGAGGAAGTGTTATTGTAAAAGCTTACCAGCACTCCTTACAGGAAGAGATGTGGACTCAGTTTCATCATTATGCTTAACTTCAAATATATGTTGCGGAAACTGCTGGTTTTAAAAGGGTAAGTATAGAAATGTTCTAATAACATATGTCACAGAAGATGCAAAATCTTGCAAAACTTTCTATTAAATAAATATTGAGATTTATCACCATGAATCAGTTGGTTTGGAAATACATTTTAGATCAATTATGTTCGCACAATACTTCAGACGAAAAGGGTTTATTTATACTTAGTATTTTCAACTAATTCTTTTAAATGGTAGTAATTGTTTGGAATGACATCATTTAGTGAAAACAGCTCCTTACGTTTCTGATCTTTAATTAGCGGTCTCGATAAGATCGACAGAAAATGTTTAGATCAGCGTTATTTGCCTGATGTAAATGCTAGTGGCATGTAACTTACAATATGCAGTATTGTACGTCGGCGTGTGATGCATTTTGTTACATGTATGTCAATTAAAATCTTGAGGTAGGGTTTAAAGGAACTAATTTTTTAAAGTGGTATAATTTTTCATGGAAGAGCTTGGGTGATTTGGGTGAGTAGGGTCTTAATTTCTTGAAAGTACGTTGTTTTTCTGATTTCAAAGCATCTTTAAGCTAGCTGTATCATTATAGAAGTCACGAATGTTCAATGTCACGCAAAGGCCAAAATAAAATAGAAATATTTAACAATTTCTTACCTTAAAAACAGTTGCTGCCACAGGAAGACAGTCCATAACAAGGTCAGCAATTTCTTATAAGATAATTCATTAGACAACATTAGAAGTGTAAAGAATCAGCATTTTTCAAGTGACTGTACTTAAAATTTTACATCAATAATTGTTTACAAGTTTAAAAAATAGGACTTCCCAGACAGCAAGGTACGGTGTACAATATAGGACATAACTTCCAAGGTTTCTGTTAATATTCCAAAATAATAATTACTGAACGAAATGCATTTTCTAATAAGGAGTGTTTTTGAAACGTATGAAAGCAAATAATAACATTATAATAAATTAACTGTGTGTACAGTCGTGCTCATGCTTTGTAATAAAATACTTCTAAGCGTTGTCTAAAGCACACCTATAGGAACCCTCAGAGGGTGTACCATGTTTTTTACTTGTGAATACATGTGGAACATTTTTTATTACAAGATACAGTTTCCTTCATAGTAGTGGAAATTATTATCAATTACAATACATGCAGTGTTTTTTTTCAGTTTATATAAATCCTTTCGATTTCGCTGTAACAATCAACGCGGAGGTTTCCGAAAGTCGATTATGTCAAGTCAAGTCGAAGAAATGAAGGAACTGCTGGAACAGGATCGCTGTTTGACAATCCGTGAAATTAGCATCACAGTTTACTGCAGAAAATGTTTTGTACTTTGTAAAGAACTTTCAACTATTAAAAGAGAAATCAATTATTGTCATCCGTTCAAGCGACCAGGAAGCGACCAGGAAATTGAAGGTCTAACACACTCTTACTAATATCTTATAAAGTTTACATATGTAAGTCACGAGGACACAAGAAATTGTTGTCAGTATCACATTACTCATGTGGGTATTAAAATGATGTTTGCGTTGTTAAAAAAGTGAAATATGCATATCAGGGATGGCCACATCCAGCAGACACAGCCTCCCCACACAGCCAAACAGTAGAGAGGAAAAGAGAGCATGGTATTACAATAATCAATTTCAATATGGACGCCACAAACAATTAACGAAAGTGAAAACCCTTGGGGTTACCGCCTTGGAACGGTCATTGGCAAAACAATTTGCCACTGGGGTTTTAAGCCAGGTTCTAGGGTGCACCAACCACACACTTGCCCCAACAGGTTCTTCTATCACAAAACAAGTTATTAAGTTGTTGTGAATTTATGTTAAAAGAAGTTTAAGGAATTTTTTTGACCTCGCTATTTTTCTTTACTGTTCAATCGAGTCTTACCATATGCAAAATACAAAATACATTAGTAACACTCATTTGTGCAAAGTTTCATTGAACGGCATTTTGGCGTTATTGAGATTTTGATAATTTTCGTTTTATCGATAAACGGATCAAAATATATCTAACGTTTTAAATACTGTTACTGTCAAAGTGTTATTTACTTAAGGAACCATGGACTTCGGATCAAAATCTAACTAACGTTTTAACTAAAATGATACGTTTACCTTGCATGAACATCTGCTCCATTGGCGATTAAAATTTGAACGCATTCGACTGAACCTTTTTCAGCTGCATAATGGAGTGGAGTCATCTCAAATTTATTTCTGAAAGCAAAATTTGAAAAACGTTTCATCCACAAATAATCAAAGTTGAATTTACATTTTTGCTAAAATATGGAAAAAACAACTTTACAGATAACCATTTCATTTATTTAACCCTACGTAGATGTGTGCGTATGTGCGTGCTGAGGATATTATATACAAGATTTGCAATTAGCAGATATTATTTTATTACAAGTAGGGATTCAGTATTTTTGACAGCTTGGACAATTGTTATAATCTTAAATTATATCGTTCTTCTTAAGATGTACCAAACCAATAGCGGAAAATGTCTATCTTGAAGAAGCGTCTAATATGAACCAGCTTGCACCTGTTGTGTGTGGCATGCACTTGTTGTATGTAAGTGGCGCAATGCTTACTTTTTTCGAGGATTGTGAAGAATTTGTTTCAATACACATCATCTGGTTTGTATATGCAGAGAAGTTTTTATTGCAGTAGGTTACAAGGATTCATGGCACAAATGTGAATAAAACAGTTGAGAAATATGTTTTATTAACTGTATAAACTTATAATTGAATTACATAACTTTAGCCTAGTAAGCTTACATGCTAAACGTGTTGAACGCCATCTTCGAAAACCAGCGGGGTCAGTTCAAAGATAACACGCGAAATCACAACGATGAATTAACTGACTGAACAAACATAGAATCGCGTCTTAGCCATCTACATAATATTTTGCTTATACGTAGACACAACATGTTATCACCAATGTGAACAACCATATCTTTATTCAACAATAAACTCCACATTTTCAAGCAAATATAAAAAATACGTTGACATTTTCCCTCTTAAGCATAATATTTGGTACCCACAAACATTGAGGCCAGAAAACAATCGTTTGTAGTTTTCTTTCGCTGAAAATCTCTATAATATGAAGCCGGACCCGCTGGTTCTTATCTTTCGCTGAAAACGTCTATACGAAGCCGTATCCATTATCTCTTGGGTCCGAATAGATGTACGTGATAATTGTCATCTAGTAAATGTTAACTAGTACTAATAAGTTATGACCCATAATTCGTCCAGAAAATAAGTTCGCGATCAAATTTGAGATTGAATAAAGTCAGTAACATTTTTATAGAATAGTTAAATTAAATGTCTCTTCTGTATGTGATAAAACTCATATCGGGTTTTTATCTGTGTTATTTTAGAATCCGGTTTATCTTTGCGAAATCTGGTTTATTCGCAAACTCGGCAATCCCGCAATATTGGTCATATCGGTTTTACTGTATCATAGCAAGCGATGAAAGTGTTCGAAATTGGTTGGTTTTAATCATTTATCTAATGAAACTGTGATAAATGTGTGTCGATTTTGAAATTGCCAAGGCGTTTTGTTGTCGCCGTACAATATGCCGCATCGAAATTATTCCGGATTTTTAAAATGGCGTTATTTCTCAGCGGCATTTTTTTATTTTTTGAAAACGGCTGAATCATTAAATTTTCTCTTCAAAGGTTTATTTTCGTTTGTCTTGTTTTAGTGTCAAATGCACGTATTGGATTACTTAATTTTGATAATAGCGTCGTTACTTTGACATTAAATACTGTTACTAATGATAGTATTGTATGTTTTGTATGCTGCTCTTATGTAATTAGCCCACAGCGGACCAAGCCTAACTTTCCTGATCGCGAAATCACATCAAATGAATGACCTGGTCAGTTCTTGTTATGTATTGGAATCATTATGTTAAAGTTCTGTAATCTGGCCTAGGTATTTACTCAGTTTCAGTTCCAGCTTTTTGCCGTTTGAATAAATATAAAGAATGGTCTATCTCTCCTATAATGGTGTTGGCTGTTGTTAAAGTTACCTGAAGGGTGGCAATGACCTTAACATTTTGGGTCGGTGATGTGTCTGCTGTCTCGTTTAATGAAGAAATTCCACATTTATATCCAGTTTTAAGATATTGTTCATGTCAAAAAATGGCCCCTGATACTGAAATCGCGAAGTTCTGTTTGTTCAACGAAATTACTTTTAAACATTTTCCTAGTCAGATATTTCTTAAAATCCTCTTAGTTTGATTCCAACAATATGCGTCGGTTTTGATCCTCGATCGTTTTAGACCAACTTTTACCACATCCAATGTTCATTCAAAAACTCGTTTTACCTGTCTGAGCTGTTAGGTTGAACTGATTACAAATAGTTCATGTGCAGATATTGAATTACCAAGATATCGCTCTCTAATTTGTCATGACGCTGATCGTCGTAGGCGTCATTCCCTCATAGAATGCATTTACATGTTTTACCGAATAACGTAAATATATAATAAATAGCTTTTAACAGTAACAGTTGCTGTATTAGTTTTGAGACCCACCGTAAGCCGAAAAAATAAACAAAAAAGAAATTATGTTAATTAACTATATACCTATATTATCTTCAGTTAAAAATATATACTTAAGAGATAAAGAAACGCAAGCATTGACGATGATTCTAGTTTTTTCTTGTTTCGCGCTTTTCCCAGGAGACATCGTTTTACAATCTCATTATGCGACATTCAACACTGAACCAAGTTTGGTGTAACCTAGAGAGTTCCAATGAAGATTGAAATTGTTTTCATCAACGCGCTCGCAAGATATTGCAAATAATGTCATACTGCGTTTCTTTATCCCTAGCGTGTATGAATTTACCTACATATGAAACACAGTGAAAACATGGGACAAATTGCTAATGTGATCAGTGTAGAAACAATATAGTACACGTAAATCGGTTCGGTCAGACACGAACGAGTTGCATAAAATTTATTCTCAGGAAATTTAAACTCTTACATTGGCATTGACCTTGAAGATACTGACACTGTTGGACTAGTTTTTCCTAAATCTCATCATGCATGCCAAAGTGGCAAGAACTAGACTCGCATGCAGCTGTTAATGGGACAACAATTGCCACAAAAATTATTGTTACAGTATTATTTTATGCCCCAAATGTTCTACTTAGTTACAGCTGTTGTTTACACATAAGTCTGAATAAGTATAAAGTGTTATTCTGAAAAAAAAATCATACAAGTAAAAACAGCCATTCTAATTGATATAACAATGCAAAAATCTGTTTAAGGTGTATAAAACTTTCAAGTCAACTGTTTGATTTATAGATGGAGATTTGAAGATCACATACCTTTCATTTATTTTTGCTCCTCTTTGAATAAGATATTCTATACAGGGTCGAGAAGAATGCTCCGCTGCAGAGTGTAATGGAGTAGCATTCACAGAGTTTCTGCAAGAAAGAACAAGGTCATAAATATAAACAATGCAATAAAAAGAGGTATGAATTGGAAACCAGAATACTTGTTGTTTGGTAATGTTCTTTCAGGGGACGAAAGCGCTTAACAATTAAAGTAATCGATGGCAGGAATAACTTATTATATAATAAATACTTAACTAGGGCTGAATACTTGGGTAGCTGTGTTGAAAATATACGTGACTCGCAATGATAAACTAAAATGTGTTACTAGTTATATATTTGCTAATAATAAAAATGGTAATTGGATTGTGTATAGTTTGTTTCTTTAACATTGTGCAACATTGTTGAGCTGATGAGTGGATGGGAGTTATTTAACCAGGACAACTTGTACATGTTTGTTCATATGAGAACTTGTTGGGGCAAGTGTGAGGTTGGGCTACCTAGAACCTGGTTTAAAACCTAGTTCCAAGGGTTCTCATTTTCGTCAATTGTTTTTGGTGTCTCTTTTGCAAATGATATTCTTATAAATACATACGCTTTTTTCCTCTCTTCTCTGTGGCTGCATGTGGAGGCTATGTTTTCTGAGTGTGGCGATTCTTGATATGCATATATTTTACTTTTTTAGTACTAACGAAAACTGATTTGTACACATGTAACGCAATATACCTTCAGACATAAAGGAACAGATCTAAGCACCAGACTCGGTAATATCGCCTAGCCAAGAGTGCTGTACATGGTAACAGACGTACCATCTAAGTTCTCAATAGAGAAATATTAGGTCAACCCCTATAAACCATAACTGTCCACAAATGACCCTCTGACTGCCTATAAAATCGGACCAAATGAAGTTTATTTCCGTTATTTACAGCAAAAGAACGAAGTTCAACTTGATTTACGCGAGAAACATGTACAGCAATCGTTAAGGTATCAGTAAAGAGTGAGCTCCAACGAATGTTATCACATTCCCGACATCTTCCTATCATACTTGTAAAACAGATACAAACAATCAGTCTTCAAAGAAGCAACCTAAACAGTAAGTTTCATCACAATATTTCATTCTTATCTAAAGTAATTTAGCATAAAAAGTTTTTCCTATCTTTAGTAACAGTGACCTTTACCACAGTGGCCCCACTTTCAATCCAAAGCGTCGTCTTCACAGTAGCCACATATACAGCAAGTTTCACCACGGTTTCTCATTCCTTCTAAATTTATTGAGCAGAAACGGTTTGAATATGTTAATAACAACGGCTTTTACTTAACTTTTATCTAACAACTGTGTGCCATTGTTTAAATATGTGAAACATTTCATGAGAAATCATCCAGAAACCATTTGTCTACTTTTAGTACGTTGAACAGCGACCTTGACCCCACCAGGCCTATTTCCAATACCATGTTTCGTCTTCACAGACACTACCTATATAGCAATTTTCATTAGAAATCTCATTCCGAACTAAGTTATTGAGCATAAACAGATTTTTTCTATTTAATTTATAATGACCTTGACCCCACAGGTATTATTTTCAATCCCAAATGTCGTCTTCACAAAAAAAACACCAATACACAAAATTTCATTCAAGAATCTCATTCCAGCTATAGTGACTGAGTGGAAATGAGGTTTTGAAGTTTAAATAACAGTGACATTGACCTTGAACCCACAGTTCACATAGTCAAACCTAACCTGTATCTTGTAATGTTACATCTGTGTCCCAAAAATAATTAAATCTATGAAGTAGTTGATGAGTTACCGTCAAGAAAATTTTTTTTTCTTTTTTAAGTAACAGTGACCTTGACATTGACCACACAGGCCCGAAAGTCGAACTCGACTTGTACTTTGTGATGTTACATCTATGTCCCAAAAATGGATTTAATCTGTGAAGTATTTCATGAGTTATCATCCGGAAACCATTTTTCTGTTTTAGTAACAATGACCTTGACAATGACCCACCAGCCCCAAAAGTCAAACTTGACCTGTATCTTTGAAGCATTTTTTTTTTAACTTGACGCCTTTCAGGAGTTACCCTCCTCAACGCATTTTTCTCTTTATAGTAGCAATATGTAGTTTTCACTGCTCCACTTTAATATTCGTTTCGAAAGCTGAAATATTTGTCCAAACATACAACACGTCATGTCTTTAAGTTATTAGCGACCTTCCAAATATTACAAATAAACCTTTTGTACAATACCATTGGAACCGGTAACTAAACATTTTTTAATAAACAAATTGTCACATTATCATAAAAAAATTATACAAATTCTCCGACTGTCGTCCAACAAATATGTCAAGTTTAATTTTATTTCCTCCCTTCTTGATTGAAGAAGAAAGCAAGAAATACAAATACTTAATTACCACGTGTACTTTAAACAGTGATCTTTTATAGTTCTACATGTATATGATTCTCCCGAACATTAACAAAGGATAACGACTGGATAGCGTATTGTTGTGAGATGGGGGATAAAGTGTAAAAGTAATAGTAATGATTAACATATGTGTTAGAATATAATAAGCCTATAAAAATTTCAAAACATAGATCTTGAAATTAGTGAGATCATGTCGACAAAAAGTGAAAATGATGAGGATGACTATGAACTTTAGTAGGAAATATATACACGTTTACAATTAAAACATCAACGCATTTGTCTGAATCGTTTTAGGGCTGCATAATGGAGTAGAGTGCTCCCAAAGTCCTTCTGAACGCAAATGGTAACACAGTTTCATATACAAATACGAAGAGTGAAATTTTCATTCCTATCACTTATCATAGAAAAAAGACAAACTTAGCAAATACCCATATAATTTGTTCAACCTGCTGGGCTAAAACAGTATCAATTTTAAGTTAGTCGTTCTGCATGTTCCTTCTTTATCAGATGAAGATGTAATCTTGATCAGGTGGATAGATATTTTATTGAGATTTGGTCGTCATTGAAACAAGTAAGAAACACTATAATTATGGAATAGTTTTTTGAATGAATTGGCTTGCTTATTTGTCTTTAAGAAATGTATCTCATAATATTGTTCGATTTCTGTTACCATCGTTACTAATAAGACATACAATACTATTGTTATGATACAGTATTGTACGTTCCTGTATGTTTACGTTAGTAGTATAGAGATGTGTGTTGATTCGAGTAAGGAAGTATAATATTATATATAATACTAGGGGTGATCCATTAGTTTTGTCACTGCCTTCATAACACATTTTGTAGTTCAATATTACAACCACCTAAGTCGGAATAGGTAAGTGAATGTACAGCAGAATATCACGTAAAGTTAGGTCTACATAAACCAAATGGTTGATAAATAATAGTTAATTACATAAAGCACATCAGCGACCAGCGCCGTACACAAACGACGTCGATGACGTTACTTACAAATATCACATAAATTATTATTTTGAATAAAATATGCGGGTTTTTTAATCCTATTTTAAACTTTCAACATATTCTTGTTTCAAAGGACATTTGTTAGCAATGCGTGGAGAATTTTAACGTGAAATCACCTTATGTATACTACCCGTCAAGTTGTTTTGAAGAAATCGGGATACTTTATGGGGATCCGTCATGTTAAAAAGAACCGATTTTTACAGTCGGGACTGGCCAGTTCGCGCCGCTTCCTAGTATATCACGTCCTGCAACAGGTTGACCGAAATTACCAAAGGAACAGATTTCACAATGGGCGTACATGTATTCCTAGATCTTATTGCGGTATCATAAACGTTTTACAAAGCCGTCGTGCATATACCTGATTGAGCAGACAGGCAGAAAAAGACGTGATTTTAAAATGTCCTTCGATAAATGTGCGCAAATTTGTTTCTCGTATGTTTAGAAGCACTTAACTTAGATATCCCTTGTTTCGATAACAAATCTGTCCAATGCATACAAAACATGCGATATTTTGTGTAGAAGTTTCATTGGTCATTTCATTTCATTCTAATCTTCGAATGTCGTATAATGTGTAAACGTCTTCTTGGGGTTACAGCGACAGCAGCTTTTTTTAGATCAAATTATAAACTGTCGGCAGCCAAGATAAAATTCATGCTGGGGTCCACAGACTATGTCGTAGATAATAGACTCCATGAAACACAATTGGTCTTAAAATGGTGCTGTAAATATTCTTTACTTCAGCTTTCCACCCAAAGGTTCAACCGGTAAAACATACTTTTTTTGTTTAAATGCATCATTTCTCCAAATATTCTCGAAGTGAAATATGAAAACATGATATTTTCAGCAGACTAGCAGTCTTATAAAAAAAGGTGAAATATGCATATCAGGGATGGCCACATCCAGCAGACACAGCCTCACCACAAAGCCAAACAGTAGAGAGGAAAAGACTTAGTGAGAATGGTATGAGATTAATCAAAATGTGAATCAATTTATGTTTGTATTGGTTTGAAGTGTGATGCATTATTTCATTTTTGTTATAAATTCGACCTAGAATTCAAAATATCAAATAATAAAATAGATCGATACTTGTAAAATGCATTCTCTGTTGGAAGCAAGAAATATATACACAGGCAATGGCACTTGACCAGCATTATCCCGTGTATTGTACTATTCGTTTTACTTAATGAAGGAGATTGTCATATATCACTTCAAACTTTCGAAACAACGCATCATTTTCTTCGATTTGCAAAGTAAATACTATGCATATTATGAAAATTATGATTGTGTTTTTATATGTTAATGTAAAGAATGTTTTATATTTTAATGAGTATAGTCTTTAATCTTTTATTTACTGGGCAATAAAACGTTAGGGATATTAACCACATTATAACATCTGAAACTCATAATTTTATTATACCTTTTAATTTAATATTGAATCTGTATATCTGAATAAAATTTTGTATCTGTAGCACTACATATCTGTGAAAATTATTGTAGAAATGGTCATTCGGGTCACCATTTAAATTGAACTTATTTAAATTCAATAGTGTGTGTGTCCATTCTGCTGCAGTTATGTGTGACGTTTCGTTATGCTTGCTTAATATAATTTTATTGAGTCATTTTTATAAACGATGATATTCCTAGGGAGTGTAAAAGGGGTGCTACGCATACCTGAACAGATTATTAGCAAAACAATATCATTAATCTCATGATTTCTATTGTGTAGAAAATACTTAACAAATTAAAATAGCCCATTAATTCATTTGTTGATTGTATGTTTTTTAAAGCAAGTGTAAAGAAGCATAATGAATTATGATGGCGACATTTTCACAAATATAAGCACTGCCATACACTAAAATTAACATCATTCAAAAATAGAAAAAGGAAAATATTATTTCGAGAGCTAGCATATGTATTGCACGTCGGAAATTCAAATTTAAAATAAAAACCAACATTTTAACGAAATTGTTTTAGATTAGAAAGAGCAATTATATCTTATCAGCGAGTCCCTGTCAGGGTGCTCTTTTTTTCTCCCCAACACTGGCATAGTTGTATTCTAACAATATACTGTAGCTTTGGAATATATATAAAATCGTGTTTGCCAAACTTATTAATTACTGTATTTCCAAGTAAACTATGAATTTGTTTGCAACATGCTTAGAATTATCACCAGCTTGAATACAGCTCTTGGTGACAGACATATCTGTGAAGTTTCAATGAAATCCCTGAAGCGGTTTCGGAAAAGAAGCGAGGACAAGATTTATTTCGGACGGACGTACGGACGGTGCGATTACTATATGCCTCCCTTCGGGGGCATAAAATGAACATTCTATGTTAATTTACTATATACCTAATGAGTATCTTCAGTTAAAAATATATATTCAACATGTTCAAGAAACGCAAATATTGAAGATGATTCTAGATTTTTTCCCCTTTTTCACGCTTTTTCCGGGAGACATCGTTATACAATCCCATTTTCACTGCGGGGAATCACGTGGTTTTGTTTTGATACCAGGCACGGATAATGACCGACCAAAATCGCCGGTAAGTTAATATTTTTTAGTTATATTATAGCCCACATCGGTTAATACTTTTCAATATATGGCCTATCATATGCGGAATTGAATTTCTGTTGGTACCTTACTTTCCCCTCAGAGTTGCGTATATTTCTAGTTTACCCTTTGCATTTGTTTTGTTTACATTGTGTGTTTGTGATACATTTTTTTTCACGGACGAACCCATTTCTTTAATATATAATTGCATAAATTGATACATTTCCTTAGATTTTCGTTACGTTATTCTTATTGATTAGCGAGTATTCTTTCAAGTGTTTTTGATGATTTTAAATTTTTATCTTTGATATTAAACAAAATACCGGCACAATAAGTGAAATGATATTTGCCACGTAATGAAATTTATGACATCTTTCACGTAAAGGCCATTTATGTTTTGTAGATTGACAATATCAGTACATCGTATACTAGTCTTAATAAGTACAAAGTGTTAATCTGAAAAAAAAAACATACAAGTAAAAACCGCTATTCTAATTGAAATAACAAGAAAAAAACATCGTTAAGGTGTATAGAAATTTTAAAGTCAACAGTGATCTATGGATGAAGATTTGCAGATCACATATCTTTCGTTTATTTTTGCTCCTTTTTGAATATGATATTCTATACAAGATCGAGAAGAATGATCCACTGCAAGGTGTAATGAAGTAGCTTTCGCAAAGTTCCTGCAAGAAAGAATAAGGTCATAAATATTAACAATGCAATAATAGACGTATGAATCGTAGACCAGAACAAATCTTGTTTTGTTATGTTCTTTCTGGGGACGAATGGGCATAACAATTTCAAGTCAATGGTGACAGGTATACTTTAAATACTTAACTAGCTCTGAATACTTGGTTAGCTGGGTTTGAAAATATACCTGACTTGTAGAGATAAATCAAACTGTGTTAATAGTTTTATATTAGCTAGAAGTATTATTTTCAAAAGAAGAAATTAGTTAGTTGAGTTGCCTTTTTAAAACAACTCTCCTTTGGCGGGTTATATAATATCATAAGAAAGTAATGCGCGCTTTCACAGAAAGTGAAATGTGATAACTGAACTGAGTCAGACTTTTTTTATAACTTTAATGTCTGACCGCAATTCACTGCTTCGCACACAGCTGAAAGCCATGGAATCCGATGCAATAATCTTAAATAAGTAACTAGAAGACATGTAAAGCCGATTAAAGCTGCTCGAAAAATGTTTTATGTAAACAATATCTAAAAGAAGACAATTCTGTAATTTCTAAACATAAAATTTTAGTTTGTGTGTACATTTTATTTTAATAACCCTTAATCATTGATCATCTTTCAAGTTTCATTTAGTTTTAATCTGATGTTCAGAAAACTAGATTCATCTATAAAAATGCAAAGAAGGATTTACCCTTTCACTTCCAGGCACTTCGTTATTATCTATATTCAACAAATCATCGAGGTGTTGTTAAAAGCTGTAATTATGTCGTCCTGATGTTCGGTAGAAGGAGACAACATAAAATCTCTTTCATAACAGTATAAAAACAGATCAGAAACAAGGGGTGCACAATTAGGACTCATTGGAATGCCTTTTTTTGTTAATAAAAAGAGGTACCAAATTAAACAAATAAATAAATAAATATTTATCCAAT
The DNA here is from genome assembly GCA_038501625.1 of Corbicula japonica. Lineage (NCBI taxonomy): Eukaryota > Metazoa > Mollusca > Bivalvia > Venerida > Cyrenidae > Corbicula > Corbicula japonica. The sequence continues at coordinate 3,552,487 of JAZAYU010000035.1, forward strand.
AAAAATGTGAGCGTCAGGATAAGGTCTTGACAGGTCCATGAAGTATAATTATCATAAGAACACTCTGTAAAGAATGTCCTATGTTCATTACAAGCCATAAGTGTTTTATTTTCTCTAGCAAACGTTTTTTCAATGAGACAGGTTAGCTTGTCTCTTATTAAGGATGTCTTCACCTAATGAACTTCGGTCGATATCGCCACAGTTAGGTCGCGGCGGTTGAAATTGTTTTCGCCCGGTGAAAAATGCAATTTTACCAAATAACATTAAATAAATTGTTAATGTTTAGGTTAAAAGTTAAAATGGTTCAAATTATGTTATAGAGTACAAACTTTTCGTTATACATGTATATCATGTTTAGAAAGAAAATAACTAAAAAAAACAAGTTCCGGTCCCGTGACGTTTTGGAAATTCCCTGCTTGCAAACCGAAAGTACAATTACTAATGCAGGTAGAACATGATTTTAGAGTAAGCTTGAATGCTCGTAAGCGTCAAACAATACGGAAACAACACAGTAGAAAGTTATTGACAGAACACAACTAGGCCAACGTGTATTTCTGCGGCAGATGATTCCTGTTAAAATCCAAAATAAACATACGGACAGGTTTAAAACACGACCCGGCCGTAAAATAAAGTACGGCCCTCCCTTAATTTTTTTTGTTGAGTTCTTAAGATATCATTAAAATTCGTTTTCCATCTTATAGATAACCCTCGTGGCTATAATTATAGAAGCATTTTATTTTAAAACATCTCAAGTAGAAGACAAATAAATTTGGTCTTTTTAATAGCATTTATTTGGGAAAGGAAAACAAGGCCCTACCCCTTAATTTCTTTTTTTTAAATATATCTTCAACATTTTTTTTTTGCATTTTAAATATGACCCTACAAGCTATGTAATAAAAAAATTTTGTGTTGAAAATATCTTAATTAGAAATTAAATAAAGGGGTATGGCCGTGTTTTCCGTTACACACGGTACTTTGAACTGTGACTCATTGAATCTGCAATCTTTTGCTCTGTGTTTTGGTGAACAATACTTGTATAATTGCAGACATCATTGCAGTGTTATAGTATATTCATCTATTATGGTTAACATCTATCAGATGTAGTTATGTTAAGATAAATGATATATATTTTCATTTTATATTATGTCTTTTTTGCTCTCTGGTCATATCTCAAAACAGTGGGTAGTCATTTTCAAATCTTAATTTCTGAAGTTAACTACGGTAAAATATTTCAAATTGTTATATTTTACTTATTTTTGATTATAGATGATATTTATGTATTGTTTATTGATGCATTTACTTTGAATTTTTGGAAAAAAAATAGAATAATGTGACTTCGACAATTTTGGTTTTTCGAGATTTTAAAGGAATTCAAGTATACTGTCACTGAAGTTTTTCACCAATATGATAGCTATTTTTAAAAATCACTCATGATATGAACATTTGTAATAAGAACAATTATATCTGCAGTGAATTAATGCTTTTTTGCATGTAAATTTGTCCAAAAATTAAAAAAACAACTTTTTTGGAATCATGTACGATTGTATTTTTCCGATACATAAAGACAAGACGGGGAATAGACAAATTTGAAAAATTTAATGCAAAAGGTACACGGTAAATATAAATGTGAATTTTATTTTAAAAATGCAAATACTTCACAAATATTGCAAATTTGAGCAATTATGAATTTTTTTCCCATTCGTGAAGACTTCCTTAAATTATGAGGGAGAGAAGAAATCATAAGTAGACAAACAGAACCGAGTCACCTGAAAATTATTTGATTTAAGCTTCGTTAAAACGTCATTTGAATATATTTTTGCATGTGGTTTCAAACATGTTATTTTATAGCTGTAAGACAAGATATTAAGAGCACGGATAATTCACATGTAGTTGTTGTACAAGAACTAGAGTAACTTTGCAATAAAGCTTGCTTTATACTGTACCATAATTACATTATTTGAAGCCCTATCAGCAGGTGTTAAAACAAATATGTTTTGAAAGTCTTGAATTCCCTTTTTTTAAATGACGAAAGTTAAAACAAGGTTGCGGTGGAAATAAAGCTATGTTTTTATAGAAGGATTAACGAGTGTAAATGATTTTAATTTTTTCTTTTTCCAGTTTGAAAGAGCATTGTGCTCAGCATGTTCTTGTCTGAAGTCTTTTGATAACATTTATATCTTATAAATAACAATAAGACAGTAATAATGCAATATCTAGAGTAAGCGATACATCTTGCTTTGTATGGTGTTTCGTACATTTTTGGCAACCATTACATATTAGGTACTTTATCTTGTTTCGGCTCAACACTGATTCTAAATTTTATTATTTGTAGATTGTAACAATATCATGAAGAGGCCAGAGTTTAATATATTTAATAACATCTCCTGTCAAAAATATATTCTCTTAAGACCCCGATTGTTTTATCGTTTAGGGAAAACCCATGCTATGGCATTCAAAGTCCATGTTAAATCCATTTGAACAATATTATTTGGAAGGGATTAAACTGGTTCTTTTAATTGGTGTAAATTTTGAGTTGCGCTCAACCCGGGGCTAGGCAGCTTGGGCAAAAATATGCATTTCCATTACTGCCCATTAACAGGCTCAATCAAACCGAGCCTGCAATACAGTGAAACCTGCCTTAGCAGCCACCTGCGAATAGCAATCATCTGTCTTAAACAGCCAGTTTGAATAGGACCTAAACTGACATTTTGTTCTATTTTTTTACTGTCTAACAGCCACCTGTCTTCAGCAGCCACTTTTTGTCTCTCCCTTGGGTGGCTGCTACAGACAGGTTTTTCATATTTGTCGTGTTCGGTGCGTTTCAAAGTTCCCTTAAGAGCTATAAAATCATTTTGCTTTATGCATTCCAAAGCAATATTTATACACCTAGTCTTGTCATCTCTTTTATTTTGCAAAATATACGTGTAATAATTTAGTTCATTAATGCATTGCACTTTGTCAATATTGTAACTTTTAATTTTCATGTTATAAGGGTTTAGAAAGTATTAAAGAATCAGATATTAATATTTTAACATTTTGACCAAAAGAGATTCTACCTTTATACACCACAGATCACACAATAATTAAAAGACTAATTCGTAAACGGGATCACCTGTATGCCAAGCTCAAGAAAACTAAAAAAAAACAGATCCAAATACTAGAGCCCACTTCCTAAATTTGAAAAACCTAATTAAAAGAAAAATTAAAATTAAACATTAAAATTATATTGAATATGTTTTGGGAAATGAAAACCCGGAAAGAGAACAATAACATCCAAAAAGTAAGTTTTCAACAAAGAAACTATACAGTGTTCTAAAAGCAGCAAAACAAGACGCTCATGGTATTCCACCTTAATTCGATCAGTCCACCGGTACCACTGTTAGCGACAACTTAAGTAAAGCAGACCCCCTAAAAAGTAGTTTCAGTCTGTTTTCACTCCTATGTCACCACTTTCTTTATCACAATTATGTAACTCAACCCTCCCTCATGAAAATAAATTGTAAGTACCCCCGTATGCCTGAAATTGTTATTGACCTAAAAGGGATTATAAAACTCCTTGGTAATCTACATGTAAAACCTGACAAAGCTGCTGGTCCAGATCGTATTAAACCCCTTGTACTGAAGAAATTAAAATTGCAAATTGCTCCAATAATACAAATGATAGTACCTCTAGCTGGGAGCGAACCCGCACCGTCACAGCGCCTAGCACTGCAATTCCTGCGACGCAACCAATTGGGCTAACCAGGACAACCCCAAAAATGGTTGATTGGATAGCCCTGATATACGTAACAATCACTGCATGACAAAACTTTTGATAAAGAAAGTCACCTGAAATAATTATATAAACTGCAGGAACATGGAGTAGACCAACGTACAGCACAGTGGATCAAAGCCTTTCCTATAGGTAGATCACAAACAGTACTCCTGGCGTAAATTCCAAGGTAGTACCAGTAACATCAGGGGTGCCCAAGGGCTCAGTACTCGGCACCCTCCTTTTTCTACTTTATACAAACGACCGTCCCAATCACATTTAATCCCAAGTTCGCCTTTTTGCTGACGACACTGCAGTTTATCTGGTCATCACAGATAATCAAGACTGCCTTAGGTTACATAAGGATTTTCAGACATAAGAAGCTTGGGAAATGTTGGAAAATGGAGTTTAACCCTGGCAAATGTCAAGTCTTAAACATAACTAGGAATAAAAAGAAAATCAAGTTTGGTAATAATTTACATGGACAAATTTTAGAGGTAGTACCAAGTGCAAAATATCTAGGCATTGACATTTCAAGTGACCTGTCATGGAATCAGCACATTGACAGAAACACTCAGAGTGCAAATAAAACTTTTGGATTCTTACGAAGAAATCTGCCTTTAAAAAACCAGAAAATTCGCCAAGTTTCATATAAATCACTAGTTAGAATATGCGTCTACTGTTTGGTCACCACACATGCATCCATTAACATACAGGCATGTTCACACTAAAATTTATATTTTAAAATACTCTCCTCAAACCGTCGTATTATGGAACCAGCTACCATCCACCGTTGTTTTGCAGCCTGATTCTGATCATTTCAGACAGGCTTTAAACGCCCTGAACATTGCCTAGATAGCAAAACACTGTTTTGAACCTGATTATAACTCTTTTAACAATTTCACCACTGTTGTCTTAAACGTCTTCTTGTCATTTAAAAACTTTTATTCTTGTACTGACGCGTACCTGCTAGAAATACCCGAAAGGGGCGTATATCAGTATAAATAGATAAATAGATAGATAGAAATGTAATATTATATATATTATATTTTAGTCTTATCTAATAGAAGTGCATAATTGTCAATCAATTACTTAATAATTATCCGTATTCTTAACATCTTGTCTTACAGCCACGAAAGAACATGTACTTAGGTATTGCGAAAAGGTCTTTGAAACCACTAGCAAAAATCTTTTTGGTCTACTTTAAACTCAGGCAATGTTAAAAAGAAGTTTAAATTAAATAATTTTAAGGTTTGAAGAAGTGGAAATTTCCAACAACGAAGCAAAAGTCATTGAGGCAATTCTTGGTCTTGCACTAGTGAAACAAATTATCATTTCTTGGATGATAATCAGATTTTTATAAATAATGGCAAAGTATGACAGTCAGGACCCGTCTGGTGTGCACGTATCAGACGAGGGAGCCGACGAGTTGATGGAGGCCTTCCTGGCTTTCTTGATTGAAGGGGAATCCGACGAGTTATTAATTTAATCTGCGGAGCACGCCCCGCAAGTTGACAGAAAGCGGGGAAGGAGAAGCGACTCGTTGACCCCCACCGTCGGTCGAAAGAAAAAAGAAAGTTGGCAGAAATGAGACGAAATAACTACATAATTATATTTGTTTTTGTAATTATCAGCTCTAAATAAGCATTGTTTATGTATCAATGAGCTATTCTATTGCCTCGGTTAATGTAAACGGACTACGGAATTTCAAAAAAGAAGAGAAATATTTCATTATTTAAGCGGAAAAAAAAAATTAATATTTCTACAGGAAATACATTGTAAAAGCTCTGTAGAAGCCGATTCATGGGTCAAAGTTTGGGATGGGCAATCTCACTGGAACAATAGTGGCAGTTCCACGAAAGGTGTAGCTATTTTAATCAAAGAACTAGCACTTTCCACATCTGGCAATTTAATGTAATGATGGACGTTTTATATGCATCCAAGCAAACTTAACCAACAATAAAACGTATATGCTTCCAAATGTGTAAGCTCCCAATGAAAAATATGCGCGAAAATCCTTTCTAGAATTTATTGAAAATCAACTCTCTTTATACGATAAACTGTACTTTTATTCCGAATCTAGATAGAAAATCAACAGCGCAAAACTTTCAAGACAGTCACTATGGGTCACGTGATCTTAATAAATTAACATCGTCGCTTGACCTAAAAGACATCTGGCGCAGACGACATCCCAATATCAAACAATACACCTTTTCGCGCGGAAATACAAAATCAAAAATCGACTATAGATAATGAAATCAATCAGTGTAAAATCTCCTCTTTTGTATTCTCAGATCATAAAATAATTACAGTTAAGATGAATACCGAAGTAACCGAGCGAGGTCCCGGAACTTGGAAATTAGATACAAGTTTTCTAGGAAATAGTCAATATACTTACTTATTAGACGTTTTTGGCGCTTTTGGGTGAAACACAAGGATAAATTTAGATCTATTTAAGAATGGTGTGAAATGGGAAAGCACAAAGTTAAACATCTAACAATTGATTTCTGTTTAATGCAAAATAAAGAACAGCGAAATGAGGGTATGGCCGAAGTTCAGTTACAAATAGAATAAATTACTAGTAAATTAAAGAAATTTTATGAAAATCAAACAGATGCCTTTAAAATCAGATCAAAAGCAAAATTCACAGAAGAAAACGAAAAATCAACATCGTATTTTTTAACCTCGAAAAAAAAAGCGGAAAGGAAAAAACTTTGGACAAAAATTAAAACTGATGATGGTACTATTAAAACTGGAATAAATAATATACTTTATAGCAAACTATTTACATCAGAGCCGATTAATTTTATAGCAGCTAATGAACTAATGTCTACTAATCACCCCAGGACACCCCACACCACCCCAAGACACCCCAAGACTCTAAAAAAAATCGCTATATATCATTAAAAAATAAATTTAGGGGACATATTAGCCTAAATTAATGTTAATTTTATTATTAGAGATAGGATTTTATTTGTTTACATGCTGATTGTTACCATTGATTGGCTGAATGCCTACAAGGACACATCAGAAATACCCCAAGACTGGTAAGATAACCTCAGGACCTAACAGAGTCACATTAAAAGTATACCTAATTCATGGAAACACAATGCATTTGCTGAAACAATATTTATTTCATATATTTTGTTTGATTTCTCGAATTGATAGCTTATTTCTGTTTGCATATATATGACAAGGCATTATGTTATCTCCCTTTTGTACCCCATGACACATACGAAAACCACAGGAAAACATAGAAATTACACAGTACTTGTAAAAATTATTAAGGAGTCCTGAATTTTTTATATATTAACTGAGTTAAAAAAAATACAGATTATTGGTGTTTTGGTGAAGATATAATAGTGTTTCTGCTACCTTCGCTGATGATGAAAAGAAAGACCCCAAGACTCCCCAGAAAACCTCTGGAATCCGTCAGAGGCACCTTAAAAGTATCCCCGATTCCTGGAAACACTAGTTATAAGCTGAACAACATTTATTTCCCATATTTTGTTTCATTTAACGAACAGACAGCTTCTGTATGCATATATATGACATGTCATAATGTTATCTTCCTTTGGTGGCTAAAGACCCCATGACACATTAGTGGGCCACCAGGACACGTAAGAATCAACATTCGATCATGTTTGCTGTTAAGTTAAAAATCAAAGGACTGGAGGTACTGATGAGTCGGCCATCAAAACACAATTGAAAAGCAATGGATTTTTGGGTTTGATTAAGTTGGACCAGAAATAAACTTTCGCCTCAAGAACGGGGAACAATTTCCTTTATGTCCTCCGAGACATAGATCTTCGACCCCAAAAACAATTAATGTCCAATTAACAAGTCAAGACAAATACTGTTATCAAGTTTGCAGACGTGGTGACATGGAAAGCGAACCTGGTGGTAGGACAATATGTCTAAAGGCATAATTTGAATATGATTGGACTTGTAGACAATAAAATGAAATTGACCAATCACAATTAAGTGAAGGATATCATACTTCATAGGTCATATGGTCAACAGTGAAACAACGCTGGTCAGTTCTCAAACACAACGCTTTATTTAAATGTAATACTCCTTTCGTCCTTGCATTTTGCATTTAGAGAGACTTTTTAATTTTTCATTTTATCAATGAGAGTGCAATGACGAATGGAATATTACCTTAATGGCGTGAATACTTTTGTAAGTGTGGAAGAATCCTGTGAGCAGTTGTTTGCAAGCGCAGTATCATTAGACAGCACCTAAAATTCTGAGTAGAGATACGGTGACACCAATGACAGAAAAAAAGTAGCTAAGCTAGTCATAATCTTTGAATATTCAAACTTGAAATCGACAAACAGAATTGGGTCACATGATTTAAAATAATACTACAAGTGACACTATGGTTTTTTTCAATGGTTCTATTATTCAGCAAATATTGTTCAAACACACAATTACACTGATGCTTTTTTGTCAACTGATGTTTTTTCAATGAGGTGCACATTAAAACGTTTTGGTTATATTTTATATAACTTGTCTTCATTTCACATCCACTATTTGTATCGACATTTGTGATTTTTTTATTCTTGTCCATTGCAAAAGCAGCATGCTCCATTGCAGGAATTAGTGGCAATCTAAAGGCTGTATGCTCCCTCAGACAGTCATAGACAGAATTGTCAAACTGGTCTCCTCACAGCATTCCATGTAGAGCTGTTATCCTGAAATATTAATTTCAACAAATAACCTATTTATATTGAAGTTGTTATGATTTTAGCTGAAGTGTCTTTGTTTTCTTTAAATTAAGGGTAATTTTGGTTATTAATTGCCAGAATCCACCAAAAAGTTACATTAGATGGGTGTTCACTTGTGTCGCCCTGGGAACTAGATCAAGTTAAAAATGCAAGAACAAAAAAGGGAATAACCCCATCTTGACATAAAGAACTTGGAGTCATGATGAGTGTGTTGTCATGAGCAATATAATTTGAAAGTTTGATGTAGAAATATTAAGAAAAGTCAAAGTTAAAGTCAACATTAAGTTTTTCTGTTAAAAAAAGTACAAAAAATGGATTAACTCCATCAAATGTGACCTTGACCTGAAAATTAATATCAGCTCAAGCATGTTGTCACAAACAATATAATTTGAAAATTTCATGAAGAAATATTAAGAAATGGCAAAGTTATAACCAACATTAAGTTTTTGGGATAGATGGACGGACAGACAAAGCGATCCCTATGTATTGCCTTTTCTTTGAAAGGGCGACACAAAAAAATGACCCTTTAGATTAAGCAGCTAGTGGACACCTGGAAAACAATACATCAGTACATGTATCAGCAAGAACAACTTTGATGTCTGATCTGGATCTGATTGGAATCTACACTGTTTGCATATTTGTAAGAAATAGCCTCATGAATCTTATTATGAACCATGTAGATCCTGTTAAGACTGCACAGATATGCCTGCTGATCTGGATATACACTGGTCACTCATGTCATGTATTTATGGAAGAAAGGGGCAAAAACAACACAGTAATTTTTATATAGGATGATTAATTTTCTTGTGAACTGAGGTCTCACAAGTCAACACATACATATAAACACAATTTTATGTTTTCTTGTTACAAGATACAAAAATACAAATACCAACATATACAGATAGATTTAGTGTGTCTCAATCATACATGAATGCAACTTTAATAAATGAAAATAAAAAATGCAAACCTTGTCTTCATTTTCTACAGTAACATTCATATTCTGCTCCCTTATGTTCTACCAATTCTGCAGACATTTCAAGTCCACAGCTTTCACAAGACTGATGATACACATGGCTGAAAATAAATGTTGTATTTTAATCATAACAAATAACCAAAACCAATTTCACTGTACTTTTTGTTGCTTATGAAGTTGTACATAATTTGATGTTGCAGGTTAGTTAACAGATTACAATGTTGTCATAATTCATCTATTTTTATAAATATCACAAAAAAGAGGTATTTCTGGTGTAAGCTTCAAGCCATCTTCAGTTCCTATAGGCTCATACACAATTTATCCCATTTAACCTTTATCTCCATATGCCTTTATGGCATGGGAAATCAGTGTAGATCTAGATCAGCCGACACATCCATACTGCCTGATTAGGATCTAAACCGTTACGGCGTTAGCTTTTTTATTCAAATTTCAATAGGTTATTTCTGACCACAATGTGACCTGTGCAGATCCAGATCAGATCATGAAAAGGCATGAAAATGTGTATAATATTATAGTAAAGGGTTAATTACTACAAAAAAACACCTGCATTTTGATACTTGATTTTATTCGTTGGATACACCTTTTAACACATGAGCAACTATTGTAAATCTAGGTGCTGACACATCTCCTTCCTGTTAATTAGAGCTTTAAATGTATCTAATGAACAGAGTAGATACAGAATGATGAGACCTCAAAATGTCTGATGTGCAAGCTGGTCTGGAGCTACATTTGTGCTATCTCTATCTGATGTGGATTTACACTGGTTACCCATGTGGTAAAATGGCGTGTAAATGGAGTAAAGGGTCAAGTTATTAACCATGAAAGTTGAAACAGCATTGGATTTTTGAGACACATTTATATGAGATTACCCAACTTAAAAAACAAATAAGCAACCCATTGTGTTAGTTCAAGGTGGCCCACAGATGAATATTGTTATATATAATGTTAATAATCAAGTGAATTCAAGTTGACCTTGTTATTGGGTCAAAGGTAGTCATATATGCCTGAGACAGAAGGCTGAGGGTAAATATGATAGCCCGAGGCCCAATAACATGTTCAAATTCATATGAAGACTAAACTGGGCCAATACAGGTGTTCTGGACCAATATGAGAATTGCTGGGCCATTATAAAATACTTAAGTATTGATGAGGTGTACCATGTAGTGTCTGCCAGGAAAATGGCATGTTCAAGTCAGGTGATGACATGCCTCGAGATTTTGCCACACTGCAGTCATGTAAAAGAAAAGGGCAAAGTATGCAATGCCTTTACTGTATATTAATACAGGGCTCTCACTAGAGAGAGACTTGAAGTAATTAGTCTCATCAAAAGTGACCAGACTTCTCTCTTTGTTGAGCTTTCTTAGAAGTCATTTTGTATTTACGATATAGGGAAAGAAAGCTGTTGACTGCAAACTTCTCCATAATGCAGTAAATTATGACAAAACTCTCCCTGATTTGCAAGTCTGGTGAGAGCCCTATTAATAGTCAATTAATAAAATTTAATATACCATTATCCTTCTTCCACTCCTTTTCCAATTTCATACTTTTTGAACCAGAGATGGCACATTTCTTTCATTTGATTTTATCACTGAAATTAACAAACAAAAAATTGCAAGGGTGCAAGTTAGGATTTCTAAAAAACCTGAAATCCTGAAAATTTATTAAGGGTAAATGAAGAAAATCAATCATTTTAAGACACACAAAAACCTGATTTTCAGGCAAACGCACCCATGAAATAATAACAATTATTTTGATCTTTGCTCAAATTACAAATATTCTTTATAATAACATATCTTATTTTTTAAGTGAGTGATCATAACAATTAGTTTACTCTCATTTTGTACTTTGCTAGAATGGTCTTTCTTCAGATTGTTTCTATTCTGCATTGAAATCCATTCAGTCTGAGGTGTGAGGTGTATCTACAAAAAGTCACCCACAATCTTTTGGACTGTGAAAAATGTTTTTCCTTTAGTTGCTGTGAAAAAGAGTGCTGTCATTTGTTTTGTAGTTGAAATGCCTGTTCCAACAGCCGTTCAAGAAAATTTCATTAAGTTATATTGATTAACTGTTGATTAACTGAATTAAGTATCCATATTGTTTCATCACTGCCAGAGTTATTACGTGTTTCATTCTTTTGAAAAAATAAAATATGGATCCAGGCATGTCACTTTAAAATTAACCAGAAAGTATCAGACTGCAAAAAGTCAAAAATGTGTTGACTGCTCTTATAAACTGGTCAAATTGGGTTATCACTAAAATTCACAAAGTGGGTTCCTTTTCAAATAACTACCGGTAATTTATTTTACATTGCTGATCAGAATTCAAGTCTGGGTAAAAATCATAGAATGAAATAGACATAAAATTAATGCCTTAAGGTATGACCATCCTAATGGGCACTATTAAGAATCCAACATCTGATTATTTGTTCATCAACTGCTTCATACCACTGACTTGTATGCAAAATTTTAATGATTTTCACCGTGTAGTTGTTGAGATTTTTAGCTTTTTTTTATTTAAAAAAGTGAGAAAAAACGTGAAAGTATCCAAATTCTTTAATCGGTGGCAAAATTTTTTGTTATTGATAAATTCAACCCTAATTTTTTACAGTTTATCCAAAATATGTTATATTTTACTAAACCAATTTAAGATATAACATATAAATACAGAATTTATCTTAAAATGACATTTTTTGACCAAATAAATTTAAAAAATGAATTTTTTTATATTTCACGAGACTAAATTAATGAAAATTGTGCAAAATCCTGATTAGTGCAATATACAAAAATTTACCATTTTTTAACTATATACCTTAAACAAAATTTAAACAAAATTTCAGAGAAGTTTACCGTCCAGTTTTAGAAATTTTCAAATTGATGACTTGAATAAACACTATTCTGATAGCGAAAACCCCTTTAATCTTGATTATTTTGCTTATTTAAGTTTAAATCATGAGAATTTTATATTCAATGACAGAATTACACAGGAAAAAAAGAAATATGCCAATTATTTAAGCTCTAGGCTTACAAAAAAAATAGCTTCCAGTGGGATTTGAACCATGGTCCTCTTGCATGACAGAACTCATAGCTAATTTACTACTATAGTTACCTCCCTTGGATACTCTTCTTGATATAGGTATTCATTAGGATGGTCATACCTTAAGTAGTTTTGGTTTATTTTACCTGAAAATAATTTGTAATGGAAGGCTAATAAATGAATACTTGTTACATCAAAATTATTGAACTGAAACACTGTGTAAACCTAGGTTCACTTCAATACTTAATACTGGTGTAACATCAAAAGGGAGACAATATATTCATTTTTATAATTTGGCACATGTTTGTAGTGAACAAAATGTATATCTTTGGTTTTCATTTCATAATTTATTGTCACTTTGTTAGGCAATTCTACTATTAACAAGACTTAATTTAACACTATGAAACTAATTTGAGTTATTTATCAAATTACAGGAACCTGAATTTCCATCAGAAAATATTCAGATAGGAAAAAATATTACATTTTCCCAATGCAACGGATTTGTACCCCACCCATTAACATGTTAAAATAATTTACCAGTTGCAATGTTGACAGCGTTATCACAGCTCAAGCATTACAAAGAAACTAAAATATACTGTTTAAAATAATTACATCTCCTAAACAGTCATTCTGGATTTAACTTAAACATTATTTTCTACCTTCACTTTTGTTGTCCACTTCATTGCATGACGTCAAACAGTTCTATACCGCTTCAAATGGTTCAAATGGTTGATACATGTCTGACCAGAACCAAAAATCATCTAAACCTGTTTATGAATAATTAAATCAATTAATAAATACTTCATTCTTTCTTCCGGGATGCAAAATTTACCTGAAATGCATTTAAGAGATACTATTAAATAAATATTGTGAAGTTCCCATTTCTGTATAAACTTGGTGAATCCCTGAGGTGCTACTCTTTTTCTTCTTATGGTTTTCCCTGGGTTATTAATTTTGAGAATATCTGTTCTGATTAAATGACCTGTGAGACATATGGAATGGAGTGTAAGACAAAACTGAAAGTAGGAAAAACTTCTGATAGCGGATTTCATAAGGTGTACATATAACACGCAATTATTGAAAACATTAGATTTTCATTTCTTTGAAATTTTATACTTCAGAAAATCTTGTGTCAACTATGTTATGTAGCTGGTTACGGTTTGGAAATGGGTTAGATCTGGATATTTTCTGATGGAAATTCAGGCTCAAGATTATGATCAAATGCATAAAATGCATTTATTAATATATCTGTTAAATCAATTCATGTATGAATTTTAAATTACTTTAAACATAATTTTAAATAGATCAAAATGTTATAAAAAATCATTGTGAATCAGATGCTTTATGTTTTACTTTAAAGCGTTCAAATGGGAATATAATTCTTACACGAGTGACGATATTTTACCAAGTAATTCGTTAATCGTTCAAAATCCATCTTTTTTCAATGCAATACATTGAAATAATTTGATTACTTACATCTCTACAAGGTTCCACAATTAATATCCACAATGATTAGGGCCCTAAATTAAAAAAGTTTCGCTTAGCCCTACGGTCGATTTTGAGACTCCTACTTTCATTTTGGAGAGTGCATTAATTAATTAAATGACGTAACCGTTCAATAGAACCCAAAGAGCCAAAATCACGTTTACTGCGGTGTAGTCTTTCGAATCTAAAATTTCAAGTTTTACAATGATTTTGTAACGTAGGCTACCATTCGAAAACCACCAATTCCACCTCCATTTCCATATGAATAATTCTATTTACAAAGAGAACTTCTATTGTCAATATACATTCAAATATAACCTGGGTGTTATAAAAACATTGCATCACGAAAATAACTCGATAAATACTCACTGTTGATTTGATTACGATGAATTTTTCGTCTTCACTGAACGTTGTCGAATCCAATATGGCGTTCCGCCATCAGGTATTCATGCGCGTTCATGACTCAAATTCTTGTCGAACGTTCCACGAGTTAAATTTCTTCAAATATTGATTGATTCCATATTTTTTAATATAAATTTCATCGTTTTGCACAGAATTACAAAATTGACCGCTTTGTAGCATTGACTTACTTTTTGAAACTAAGAACTATATTCTAGGGTAGCAAGCATACATTCTATGGTAGCATGCAAGTACTGTCGTTACTACATTGAAATAAAGAAGGAGTTAGAACAGTATTGCATGCAACCCTCAAATTGTTAGGTTCATAGTAAAGCAAAAACGATTGTCGAAAATTGGTTTTCACTGAGTCTGCCGACTCAATAAAAACTGACGGATAATTGCTGTTTTATGGAGCTTATTTCTGCTTCCTTCGCTGATTATAGGAAGAAAGACCCCAGGACTCGTCAGAAAAACCCCTGGACTTGCCAGAGACCTGTACCTGTCAAAGTATCCTGCTTTTATTTCTCATTGCCCTTGTTGTTGAAGTGGACTTGATCGGGATCGTAATGTTGATATCATTCCTTGCTAAAATGCATTAATTTTAATCATATTGCCGTCTGCTGATAGTACCGACTCGTGGCAGGTCACGTGTTTAGCAACGACGTGCTCCAGCAAATAATACTCTTTTATATCGGTTTTCTATAATATATCTTACATACATTATGATTTCATGCTTTTTATATTTTACCGAACTCTAACAAACAAATGCAGTGAAGAGCTACAAAAATTAAGGTGGTATCATTTGTCACAATATAGTTCTAACACATTGTTAACCTTGATATAGACCAATCTGATTAAAATCATATCCTGAAAACCGCTACGCTATCATCTGACGACGAGTAACTAAAACGTGCTTTTATCACAAACCTTTTGAACCAACCAGATTGTCGCCTACAAAATCGCGAAAGTGAAAGTAAACATTCTATATTAAACCATAAAGAGTGTTGAGAGCCTGCGTAAGACATATTTTGCTGATTTTTTTGTGTTTATGTTGTATTGCAATAATTTCTAATGTAATAACATCTTCAGATCATTTTGCGAGCGCTGTATATCATGCTTCCTGTGTTGATAATTTCTAGTAAAAATAGTAATCGGGGAAAACCGCTAAAGCTTATGTACGGTATCTACGGCCCGTCATCAGATCTAACATTTTGTTAGATCTGACTTTAGTGAGATTGGATATAGACAACCTTCCTGTGACTGTAGTTTAATACTATGGTGGATAATTTGGAAGTTTGGACTCCCGCAATAAGGCTACACTCAGTGAGAGAAATTGTTTCATATTTCTATTTTTTATAATTCCTGATTGACCTGTAACATTTATATCCCCTATAATTGATATCTGAAGTAATAAGAAGATTTATAATTATTAAATAACATGAAATTTTATGAAAATAGGAAACCACACTCCCCCAATTTAACTATATTGTGACAAATGATACCGCCTTAAAGAGAGATAGACCGAGGTAGGTTTTATTGTCAAACATTCTATTGAAAGTATATCCGTATATAACGTGTAATTAGGGAACTGATTTGCATAGCACGAATTATGATGTTATTATAATTATTTTGACTTTTTTAATATAAATTTATATATTATTCAATACTACACCGCCGTTGTAACATTATATTTCGCGTGGGGCGAAGTTTCGCGCATGGTAAATGCGCAAAAATTACATTACAGTTTAAAATTGCACTATTTATTCACAATTGAGTTAGAAATATCAAGTGGCGCAAAAATGCGTGATTATATCTGTCTCGCGAAACATAAAGATATCAAAGCAAAATATTAATTCCTAGTTGTTCACCATCGTAGCCCGATGAACAATTTCCGATCAAATTTAGAAACATTAATGATTAAAAATGTTACAAAAAAATCATTTCCTTAATTATAGTTTATAAATTAATTTCAAATTGTATACTGTATATGCACCTTTATGTATTAATTTATTTTTATGTAATTAAGGGCCTTCCACAGTCCTCCCAATTCTATTCATCGATAAAAAGAAAATTATCAAAATCTCAATAACGGCAAAATGCTGTTAAATAAAACTTTGCACAAGTGTATGTTATTAATGTATCTTTATTTTACAGATGGTAAGACATATTAGAAAAGTAAAGAAAAATAGCAAGATCTAAAAATTCCCTTAACTTCTATTTACATTAATTCACAAAAACTAAAGAACACAAAACATCATTTTAAATGCCCACATGAGTAATATGATACTGACAATAATTTATTGTGTCCTCATGATTTACTTATGTAAACTTTACGAGATATTAGTAAAAGTGTGTTTGACCTTCAATTTCCTGGTCGCGTAAACTGATGACAATCACTGATTTCTCTTTTTAATAGTTAAACGTTTTTTACAAAGTACACAACATTTTCTTGTCAGTATCATTGCGCTCACGAGGGAATTTAAAGTTATGTTCTGCATCGCCTAGTTTTTGTGAATTTATGTAAATAGATTTCAAGGAATTTTTAGGTCTAGCTTTGTTTCTTTAATTTTCTATTTTATCTTACTGTATGCAAAATAAAGATACATTAGTAACCTTCATTTGTGCAAAGTTTCATTGAATGGCATTGTCATTATTGAGATTTGATGATTTTTATTTTATAGATGAATAGCAATGGGAGGAGTGAGGCGATGCCTTAATATCTGGCTAAATTGATAAAATACACATTAAATTCATTTTTGTTTTTATTCCAGGTATGTGAATATCAATTTAGGAGGAAAGGACATTAACGCCGAGTGCAGGGAGCCAGACATAGACTAGGATCTATTTCAAATGATATGAAGAACAACGGGGTGGAACTACTTTATAGATAATAAGTGGACCTTATTAGACCATTTAACAGTATTACACCACTTTGTCCACTATCATTGGTGTAAGTCCGCGCATACGCCCTACCACGTGACCTAAACGTACTTTTAAACCAATGATAAAATGAAGATTCACGGCTAATTAAGTTGAGGCGGAGTTACAAAAACAGTGGTCCAACGGGCAGTAAAATGAGGCGGGGCGTATAGGGGTAATTCACAGCATGAAATAACACAATTATTCAGTGTCCGTTTGGGTCCATTTCCTCTTTGTACTTGTCACTGCTTAAAATGTCCGGAAGAAACATAATCTAAATCCAATATTCCCGAGTAAATAAACTTTAATAAATAATAACAAACCCAATAATAACAAAGTAAAAGAATAGAAATTTCAAGAAGGTATACGATCTTCAACATGTTGTATAAGGCTTTCTAAAAGGGTTTATACATGGATAAGAGTATACAATGATACATTTTTACATTATACCCAAAAAAAAATCACACATGAAATGAAATGGTGTTGGTTATAATAATATAGCTGTTACAAATATCATACCTTCACAAAGCAAGAAAAAAATCATACATAATTGAAAACTTGGTCCTAGCATGCAAGGAAGTTCAAAGAGTTTTAGATTATTTGGTCTTTTAAGTAAATATGGTTTTATAAAGCGCAATGGTTGATGTTTTGGTAATTCTTTATACTTCGGGACCTGACATGAAACGTTATTTATTGAACATTAGAAATTATAAAAGCGAATTTCTTTTTAATAACCATGAAAACTAACTCGAATTAATATTTTGAAAAATATAAAAGAACTGTCACATTTGCGTGACATGAAGGCGATTAAGTGTATGAAATAAATTTACATTGACTGACAAAGCGTTAAAGGGATTAATGTGTCAGATTGTTGCGGCAAGGCCACCACACTTGCTGACTGACAATGCGCATAAATTATTTAAAAACTAACTTTTTAAAGTATCAGCGACCACTTAGTACACACAATTGCTAGTTATAAGTTGTTGAAGTTGTTTATATTTTTGGCAAAATCCATATTATGCTACTTTAAAGCGCGATCCGAATTTCAAAAAAACGCGTGACCTTTTCATTTATAAATCTAACAGGGACCCCAGTAACTTGGCTCTCTACGAGTACCAAGGTACACAGCCGATAAAATCGCAATCACATGGCAATGCCAAACAACACGTACGTCCGTACAAATCCGAAGGTAAAAGAAAAAATAAAGGCACAAATCGTTAATGGCAATGAAAAGCCGCGTGAAATATTTGGTGAGATGAAAAAAGATGATTCTTCAAATTATTTTTGCACAAAACATTTGAAGGATAACGTGAAATATTACCTTCAAAACAAAGTTGGCGTAGACAAAGCGGATCGTGATATGTTGATGGCTAATTTATTTGGGACTGGAGGCATGACAGACGCGAATTCAACATTAGAATTAGAAACACGCGCGTCTGAATTGGATTCCTTAATTAAACAAAGGTATCCCGCGTTAGACAAATACTTCAATGAGAATCTGAAACCACGACTTAAAAATTATGTGTTTGAACCGACACGAATAAATGACAGAAATAAAAACTGGACAAATAACAATGCCGAATCAATAAACAATATTTTCAAAATCGCGATTGACTGGAAACCACAGCGCACACGTGATCTAATTTTGAAATTGTACGGAGTCGTCGAACTTCATTACATGGATTACCGAATTGCGCTGCATGGCCACGGGAAATACGTTCTTGCCAATGAAGAGCGAAATTACCATGTTCATGATGCGCTCTGGCGGTGTAAAGATGAAACTGAAAAAAAAATTATTTCAAAACTTCCTGAAAGATACAAAACGGAAGCAGAAATCAGAGTTCATAACTTCACAAAATGGCAAATTTTCTGTTATTTATAAAGTCAAGGGAACGGCAAAAAAAACCTGGGCAAAGAAGGCGCCCTATAAATGAAAGATCGAAAATTCGTTAAGGTGACATAAATTACCGTAGAAGCGGTGTCGGAAAGTTACGAAAGTGTAATATATAGTTCGTAAAAATTCCATGGATGTAAATGTTCGCTTTGCGATAATTCATCATAAATATTCGCGAAAATAAAACCCGCGCGAAATAAAATGATTACTTGACAGTGAAAGCAAAACGTTGTACAGTCCGAAGGGCAATCATTATTACTTTTTCATGTTCATAAACGAGTACTAGCACTCAAAATCAGTCAGCATTAGAAACATATAGGTATGATATTCGTGCATTTGGCGCCAATTCGGATGTGTAGAACTTCGGATATCTCGAATTAAAATGTACGGTCCCGACACCTTCGACACAACGAGTGTGAACTGTATTTCTTTCAAACTGTAAAATGTTGTACTGTAGTTTATATGTATATATGCTTTTTCCGAACATAAAATCAGTATAGAAAATATTTGATTTTAGGATAAGAAAATTTTCAAAATAAAGAAAAATATCACATTTCTGCCTAGTTAGAAACTTTGGCGAATTTCAAAATTTCAAAAAAGGGCCATAATGAGAGTACTGTATTTTGATTGCAAGGTTAAAGTTTACATTAAATAGAATATTCAGTAATAACGTAATGGTACAGCTATAACGAAATACTCTCAATGAAGCGTTTCCCGAGTAAGACTTATGCATCTGTATTTATCAATTAATTAATTATTTTGAGTACTTTTACTTTATATTGCGGTAGTTGTCACGCATATCCGCGGATATGGTTCTTTTTCGATATCAAGTCACACCCAAGTCTGAGAAAACCTTTTGGAAGTTGAAATACGAAATAAGTGTCATTTCTAACGTGTCCTGGTGTCTAACTAATGTGTCATGGGGTCTTTAGCCACCAAAGGGAGATAACATATTCACGTGTAATATATGCATACAGAAATAAGCTGTCTGTACGTTAAATGAAACAAAATATAAGCAGTATTTTTTCAGCTTATGTTTCTATAATGTTTCTTTGAATGGGAGATACTTTAAGGTGCATCTGAGAGGTCCGGATGTTTTCTGACGAGTCTTGGGGTCTTTCTTTTCATCATCAGCGAAGGTAGCAGAAACAATATATCTCCATATAAACAGCAGGTATCTGTCATTTTGTTATTTTTAACTTAACAGCAAAGATAACAAAATGCATGTCTCTTTTGCACTTTATCCTTTTTACTTGTCCTGTGTCATTTCTAACGTGTCCTGGTGTCTTACTAATATGTCATGGGGTCTTTAGCCACCAAAGGGAGATAAAATATTCACGTGTAATACATGCATAAAGAAATAAGCTGTCTGTTCGTTAAACGAAACAAAATATAAGCAGTATTTTTTCAGCTTATGATTCTATAATGTTTCTTTGAATGAGAGATACATTTAAGGTGCATCTGATAGGTCCGGATGTTTTCTGACGAGTCTTGGGGTCTTTCTTTTCATCATCAGCGAAGGTAGCAGAAACAATATATATCCATAAAAACAGCAGGTATCGGTCAATTTGTTATGTTTAACTTAACAGCAAAGATAACAAAATGCATGTCTCTTTTGCACTGTATCCTTTTTACTTGTCCTGTGTCATTTCTAACGTGTCTTGGTGTCTTACTAATGTGTCATGGGGTCTTTAGCCACCAAAGGGAGATAACATATTCACGTGTAGTACATGCATAAAGAAATAAGCTGTCTGTTCGTAAAACGAAACAAAATATAAGCAGTATTTTTTCAGCTTATGTTTCTTTAATGTTTCTTTGAATGAGAGATACTTTTAAGGTGCATCTGATAGGTCCGGATGTTTTCTGACGAGTCTTGGGGTCTTTCTTTTCATCATCAGCGAAGGTAGCAGAAACAATATATCTCCATAAAACAGCAGGTATCTGTCAGTGTTAATTTTACTTGACAGTAAAGATAACAAAATGCACGTCTCTTTTGCACTTTATCCTTTTTACTTGTCATGTGTCATTTCTAACGTGTCCTGGTGTCTTACTAATGTGTCATGGGGTCTTGAGCCACCAAATGGAGATAACATATTCACGTGTAATACATGCATAAAGAAATAAGCTGTCTGTTCGTTAAACGAAACAAAATATAAGCAGTATTTTTCAGCTTATGTTTCTATAATGTTTCTTTGAATGAGAGATACTTTTAAGGTACCTCTAATAGGTCCAGATGTTTTCTGACGAGTCCTACAAGGGTCTGTCTGATATCTTAAGGGGTCTTTCAGTTATTCATTGTTAAAACCAGCATTCTATCAAATCTATCAATTTATAATTAAAGAAACCGATAGTTCTGACTTTTGTGACACATTTAAATATATTTATAATAAATATAATTATTTATTTTTACTATTTTGGGGTGTCTTGGGGTGTTTTGGGGTGGTGTGGGGTGTCCTGGGATGATTAGTAACACCCTAAATAATATACTTTATAGCAAACTATTTACATCAGAGCCGATTAATTTTATAGCTGCTAATGAACTAATGTCTAACATTAAAGTTAAAGTTTCGGGCGATGAAGCCAAAAGCTTGGAAAATAACTTATCTCTCAAAGAAGTCAACAGACGCAGTTTTTTTTGCTTTTAAACACTCAAAGAGCCCGGGGTTTGACAGCATTCCAGCGGAATGGTATCAAACATTTTGGTATTTAATCAAACGTGACTTCATGGAACTAGTAAATGAAATTCTCAGCAGCAATAAATGATGTTACTCGCAGTATCAAGGTGTGATTTCACTTATCTATAAAAATGGCAATGGCGACAGTTAAAAAATTGGCGGCCTATTACGCTTCTTATATAATGTAGATTACAAAATAATTGCAAAATGTTTTTCAGAGCGACTAAAACCGGTACTTCCAAAGCTAATTTACCAGAACCAGAAAGGCTATGTCGATGGCAGAAATATTAACGAAGCAAACATATTCACTCAAGATTTAATAGAATATGCAGACAACGAAAATAAAGATGGTATAATAATTTTTCTAGATTAGGCCATAGAAAATTAATTCCTAGATTCTCATCCTAATTTTGGGAAAAAATGGGGCGGGTGGGCGGGTTTTATTTTTTAATTTTTATTTTTCATTCTCACTGTGAACGTATCTTTATATTGGCAATATGTAAGAATTTGTTGTTGTATTAGTGATTACTATTTTAAAATAAAGACTAAATTTATATACCTTATTTTATCGAAGTCTTCGGACGGAATAAAATAATTATTTTTCTGGCTGAACGAAAATTTAGAGATGAGAAATTTAAAAAAAGATCGTCCGAAAATTTAGAAACATGTACATTTATTGACACGTCCGTAATTGTAAGCCCAGAATACGTCAACACATGCCAGACGTTTCTTCCTTTGAAATTTCTGCTTACCTTTGTCAAGCAATTAACTCCATCGTTGTTAAATAAACATCCTATTGTTGTATAATCAACATTGCCGAAAAAAATGTGATGCCTGTCGCTATAGATTAGTTGCAAACTGCTAATTCGGCGAAGTGCCGGTACTGCAGATAAAACATAACATGATCATAAAATTATGTAAGCTATAATTATCACACATACGCTGTCAACAAACAATCAGTTGATTAAGAAATGAAATCATCCCAGTTTACGGTTTGAAATTCTTTTTACAAGAGCATCAATCGATTTTCGAGCAGTGCGCACCGTCTCAAGTTGACGTCGGCGTCTTTGATGTTAAATACACAAGCATCGCTGACATTTATCAAAACGGTCAATGACCAGGTGTTCAACAGATGTTCATAGCAGTTGTAAACTGGATGATTTTAGTCAATGTACATGTAATAATTCTTGGATATTTTAGGGGCAAGGTATTCGCATGATTAAAAATATACGTCGCTCATATCATTTATCACTCGTTATAAATATTATAAACATCGGACTTTAACATTGAAAATTAAAATGCACGATCAGAAATATACGTCAATCGTTGCATGGTCAGAAATATAGTTTGTTCGTATTAGTCTATGTGTTATTAAAATTTACTTAAATGCGAAGATGCTCCGAAGTGAGCCCTGCGTATTTCGGGAAGAAGATGAAATGCGAACGTTGAAGTTTTAACAACTTTCTTTTTCATTATAAGAATTAAGAACGTTAGCAGAAATGCTATTATTAAAATAACTTTAAATAAAAATGAACGCAAGGTAAATTTTGATGTACGTATTTTTTTTCAAAATAAAAAACATTCGGGCGGAGTGATTTTCGAGGGGCGGGCGGGGATGAGAATCTAGGAATTAATTTTCTATGGCCTTAAACAAAGGCCTTTGACCGATGCGAATGGAAATGGATAGAGTTATGCTTAAAATCTTTCGGTTTCGGTTCCAAGTTTGTAAACATGATTAACTTGCTACTACTTAACTCTAAAACAGCTATACAAACGAATGTGTTTCTGTCCGATTTCAACAAAATCTCACGTTCGGTAAAACAAGGTTGTCCGAGTGCACCTATACTCTACATAATTCAGACAGAACCAGTGGATTCTGTAATATGTGTCATCATGAACAAGAAACTATTCATCATCTTTTCTGGGAATGTTCCAAAATACAGCATATTTTAAAAGCCATTAAAACACTAGTTTAAAGCTTAATGCGTAAAATTCAATATAGCTGAAAATATGTCGTTTGAAAATCTTGTTTTAGGATTCAGCACGCAGCACGCAAATATAAATACGATTATATTAAAATTCAAATGGAACTTGTGGAAATTTGGAAACGACTATAAATTTTCTAGCACACAACCATCCGACAATATACATTTACTCAAAATATTTCGTAGTATCCGAGTCGACTTAAAGGCAAAATACACGAAAAATTCAACTTTGTTAATTTCCAATCTTATATAACCCACCTTATTGATATTTATTTTATGTAATTTACATAATTTTACTGTAATAAACATATACTGTAATAAACTATATGTAATGTTTATGATATATACTGTAATAAAATAACTGAATTATGAAATAATTGACTGATAGCCTAATCGTTTGTCAATGATTGGCCGATTGGCTGTCTGCTTGATAAGTCGTTGCTTGTCGGTTGACTGACTGACTGACTGACTGACTGACTGACTGACTGACTGACTGACTGACTGACTGACTGACTGACTGACTGACTGACTGACTGACTGACTGACTGACTATTTGTCTTGTTTTATACATCCTTTGTGTTTTATAATTGAATAATTAAATAACTGAATTCTTTGGTATTGTCTTCTTGAATTGCTCACTGCATCGCTCTTACTGTTTCCTTTCGGGTTAGGACGAAAGCTCAATTGATTTTTTTAACATAGATGTCATACTCACATATTGGCCATGCAGAGAATGTGCACTCATATTTTCGATGATTATTCTCAAAAATGTCTTAAAGATAAACTAACTAATGAATACTTACTTTGTACTAAATTTACTAAATATGTTATTTTAATTATAAAGAAAATTGTTTTTTGATCAAATGATACAATTTACACGAGAATTAGTTGAATTAATTCAGTAAAATTCGGGTGCATATTCGGAACGCAAAATCTTCTGTATTCGCCTATGTCTATATGGACTAGAATATAAATAAGTTTGCGCTTAGAAAATTTGCGATTTATACACAAATATCAAAATGTGTTGCTATCCGTAATCTGGTTTCGAATGGCATCGATACAGATCTGGTTTTGAATGACAAGGATACAGAACTCGAACATTCTCTATATATTTAAGTGAATAAAACGAATTAAGAATATGCATTTCAGAAAATAAAGCCTTCGCAAACAGTCAAAAAGAAGAGATGTAAAGAAGCATATTGTTCAAATTTGCTCTATACAAATAATGTTAATTGATTATCCATAAAAGTGCAAGGTACTTGTCCTCGTCCTTCTTTACTGGTTCGTTGACACTAATGTGATCTATGCCGCTAGCTATCTGAGACCTCTTCCGGTCACGCTCTAGTATACTTGTCGGTCATCCTGATGACTGACATATTATAATCGACCAAACTTGAGATCTTTAGCCTGAACACCGGTAAAACTGATATAACGGTCCCGACGGAACGGAATTTAGACTATGGCGCCGGTTTCTAAGTCGCATGCAAAGATACTATAGAGGCTGATGTTTGATTGCTTGTAATGGACCAAACTGGAACAAAAAGATACTGTAAAGACTAAGAGACTAATGTTTTGACAGTGTAGTTACGGCTAATCAGAATGTTAGCTGATATTATAATGAACCAAACTTGAACTTTGAAGGGTAACATCGGTTTACAGCGGCATCGGACGTGGTCACTTTAGACAAAGCCGCCCGCCCAAAGCTTGAGAATGCTTTTTCGTTCCCCCTATTTGCAAGAAAAGTCTTCTAAATATTGATGAAACTAGAATGTTGTGTTCCGCGGAACACATGTGTCGCCTGCGTGGAAAAAGTTGATATGTGGGCCTATGTTTAATCATATATATTAAAAATATTTTATTTAAGTTGATTTCAATACTACACCACTGAACACATGTGTCATCTAAATTGCATTTAAAAGGGGAATAACTATAATAATGGTGAAACCCGAGTTATCATCTTCAAAAAATTGGTTTGTGCACGCAGATGAGTTATTCAAAGTATTAAGTGAACAAGTACTTTCAATTTTCAATTTTAGAGGCAACAATAAGTTTCAGGTTAAAGCTGCATTTGACAGGGGCATAACTCCAAATAATTGAAACTGGAATTATCATTCTTGTTGTCAAAGATGGCATTGTTCATGCTGATGATATATTCCAAGTATGAAGTGAATAGGACAAGTACTTTCAAAGTTATAGGCAACATTAAGTTTCAGGTTAAAGTTGCATTTGAAAGGGGCATTACTCCAAAATATTGAAACTGGAGTTATCATTCTTGTCGTCATAGATGGCATTGTTCATGCTGATGAAATATTCCAAGTATGAAGTGAATAGGACAAGTAATTTCAAAGTAATAGGCAACATTAAGTTTCAGATTAAAGTTAGGGGTACTACCGGAAGACGGCACCGACGACGACGACGAAGACGACGACGACGCCGCCGGACAATACGATCCCTGTGTGTCTACCTGCTATCGCAGGCGACACAACAATATTTGGACGTTGTTGTATCATCAAATCAGAAATTAAGCTGATCTATAACGACATGTTAAATTATATAAACGTACGTGTGTTTTTTTTTCTACAGGGTATAGAAATAATGTTATGCGTACTTTTTTAGAAAGTCACGTGATGCAGACCTTCATAGCAAAATATTATTTGCTTATAAGTTGAACTGATACTTTATTTGAATCAAACAACTGTTCAGGATGATCCCATATATGAAAGAGATTCGATCCGTTATATTGATTTTGTTGGTCAAAAGCAAGACATCGTTTATGTTTTTCTTAGAGATAACGAATATCCGACATTGGCGGGAAAGGTTGTCTGTAAACAAAAGTTTACAAAAAGCTAGTCGGTCATTAGCATAAACTTTTCACCAAAAACAAGCGTTCTCTTCTTGGGATCTACATGTATAGTGAACGGTTGGACTCTTCGCAGTTGCAATTCAAATTGAGTCTAACTTGTAAAAGATTTCCGGAGATCCCCCTGACCCCAATGTCTGCTTCCCCATACACATGCAATATAATGGATCTGGACTCGGTCTTGGGATACTAAACAATTACATTATTTTGACAAGTACAGTAAGGTAGACAATACAAGCACTATCATTTCTATGTAAGGGTGATCTTCTAGAATATACTGCAAACATTGCAAAACCAGCTTTGAAAGTACAGAAATAGTTGTGAAGAATTTGCAGAACAGTGGCATAATGACAATTTCTTTGATGATTGATTAATTTAAATACAAATAGTGCTTCTTGAGTTTCTGTAATAGATTCAGAAAATCGTTCAAACAAAAACAAAAGATATGAGCAGCATAATGCTTAAGTGAAGATAATAAATGCATCAGCATCCTAATTTATTGTTTACTGTCTTCTAACGCTCGTCAACTTCAAGTTTGACGAGATCTGCAGACCCAACTAAAACTACACTTAAAGAATGTTGGTAATGGATACTGAATATTATAAGCATCGCTTTTCTGCTCACTTTACAAATAAGCATCGACTGAGGAAAGTTCTATGGTACCTCTTTGAGCATTCGCGTTAATGTTACATATTCATCCGATTCGCTTGTGCTTAAACAACGTCATTATTTCCACACGTACTGAATAAAAAATAAATTACGTCTCCTGGAGACATGATTATTTATATTAATGCCTTTTGCCGGTACACGTTTTCTTCATGTTTCAATAAATCAAACTTCAGCCGTTCAACTTTGCATGCTTTAATGTAACAGCATTGTACAATGTATATAATTATGTTCTCTTGTTTATGTTTTGTTCATACAGAGAAATGTAAATGGAAATAAACTTGAAACATCAACTAAATTCACAAATAGTTTGTCAGATACAATCTGTTTGGCATTGATTGAAAGAAACTGGCCATATCACTAGCTTCCATTGGTCCAAAAGTAAATGCAAGCACGAATACATACTTATTCTTTTAATTTATTTGCTAATGACCGACTAGGTTTTAGGAAAGCTAAAACTTGTACATGATATACTGGCCCAGTCCCCAAATCACCGATTGAATTTGTGCATCCAGTGATCAAAAGACGTGTGATATATGCCGCGCACTCCACAGAGGCAGGAAGCAATAAGTAGTCAGACACGTGTCATGTATTCCACGTCTGGCTGATAATCCCTCGATATCGGGTCTGGCTCAATTAATTTTATGAAAGTATGTGAAGTTTAGTATTTCAACATTATCGCGAGTCCTTAATTATAATTATATTAAATTTAGTGAAATGAATCACATACATGTAGCCGTTTGCCGGCTAATGTTTCACGAAATGATTGATACTGATGTCGTCTTATATTCATGCTTGATCCCACTCCAGAAAATAAGAAGAGTAAACTTAATAGTAAATACTGTAATATCAGTCTATTTTGTTGTTGGGCAAGTACAACGATATAAGATATTTGCGAAATCCCGTATAAACTCATAGAAATTGTGTATAACTGTATAACTGTACATACTTACTGAAACATTAATTTTTACACACGACTATGCCTTCACATAATACACACCTAAGGTATTTGATATATATTCATTATATTTAAGTCTTTAGCTGTTGTTGTTGTTGTTGTTGTTGTTGTTGTTGTTACCAAACGAT
This sequence comes from Corbicula japonica, assembly GCA_038501625.1. NCBI lineage: Eukaryota > Metazoa > Mollusca > Bivalvia > Venerida > Cyrenidae > Corbicula > Corbicula japonica. The sequence goes on from JAZAYU010000035.1 coordinate 3,580,964, forward strand.
AAAATTATTAATTCAAGTAATGCAAAAAATCTTCTATGCGCTTTATTTTCTTCAGTACAGGTCTTGTTGCGGCATAACATGAGAGTAACAATAACAATATTTGTTTAAATACTTCACTTCCTTTTTTATGGAGAAATAAGCATTGGATTCAATTTGCTTCTTTACTGTTTGACGTCAGAGCACACGAGAGAACCAGTCGAAACTATTCACCGGTCAACAATTTGCAAACATGGACTTTTTCAGAATTTAAGAAAACAGTCAAAACTACTAAATTACATTTATATAAGGTATCAGGTAATAATAAAATATATGATCTTTTGCGAGGTTTTTCGCAGATACTCAGATGTAATTCAAAAATACAGATGCATTTGAAAATCACTTTCACAACAAGGCATTTCACAGCCTGATTTTTATGGAAATTTAATTTATACATGTAAGAGATAAAAGGCAATGTACATTTCCCCGGTTATTTGTAAAAAAAACATATGTAAACTTAAAAAGAATGGTTACCAACACGATATTCTACAGCGCTCTGCAGGCCTAGTGATTAGCCCATCAACAGTTGATCATTATGCTTATCTCTTTGGTTGCACGGCGGTGGCAAGGGTTTAGGAGTTTTGAAAAGTTTGTGGGGAAATCTTGTATAAGTACCTGGATTTCGATTTATTTTATCCCTGTCGTCGTGGTCTTGCTCATTTGACTTCAGGAGCTCTGGTCTCGATAAGATCATTGAGACAAGCTAACCAGTCTCATTGAAAAAAAAAACGTTCGCTAGAGAAAATAAAACTTTCATCGCTAGTAAAGAACACAGGACATTTTTTACAGATGGTTCTTATAAAAATTATACTTTATGGACTTTTCAAGACCTAATAGAGCCGCTAACTTTCTTACTGGATAATTTTTATGTTAGATTCGGTACCTCTATTTATATCCAAGTAATAGGCATCCCAATTGTGCAGCCTTTGTTGCTGATCTGTTTTATAATGTATACTGTATGTTATCTCTTTCTACCAAACATCAAGATGATATTATTACAGCCTTTAACAACACCTCTAGGTACCTTGATGATTTATTTAATATAGACAATAACCTTTTCCATCACTAGTTAATAAGATTTATCCTAAAGAACTACATTTTAATAAAGCAAACACTTCAGAAAAGCAAGCAAACTTTCTTGATCTAAATCTATCAAATGAAAATGGTTACGTCACTACTACAATTTATGATAAAAGAGATAATTTTAATTTTAATATAGTAAATTTTCCATTTTTAGACGGCGATGTTCCTCGTGCAACATCTTACGGGTTTATATCTCACAGCTTGTTCGCTTTTCAAGAGCTTGCAACGATTTTAATGATTTCAATAAACGTAATCTTTGCATAACTGAAAAACTTTTAAAACATGGTTATCGGTATCACAAATTAAGGAAAACCTTTTGCAAGTTTTATCGCCGATACCCAGATTTAATTCAAAAATACAGGTGTAGTTTAAAATCACTACTGCAACAAGGTATTTCACAGCCAGTTTTTTTATGGTGGTTTAATTTATAAACTTAAGAAGATAAAAGGCAATGTTAATTACTCCCGGTTATTCATTAAAATCATCTGTAAATTAAAAAAAAGGTTACCAACATGATATTTTACAGCGCTCTGCAGGCCAGGTGATAAACCCAATCTACAGTTGATCATTATGCTTACCTCTTTGGCTGCACGGCGGTGGCAGGGATTTAAGAGTTTATGAAGGGTCATGGGGAAATCTTTTCTTTAAATAACCTAGAAGCTCGATTTGTTTCTTTTATCCCTGTCATCGTGTTCTTGCTGATTTTGCTCCAGGAGCTCTGGTCTCAGTAAGATCATTGAGTACCCGCCCCTTTGGCTTTGCAATGCTATTAGCTTCTTATGTTTTATATGTTTGTGTGCGTTTGCATGCAACATTGTTGAGCTGATTGGTGGATTGGAGTTATTTCACCAAGACAACTTATACTTAAGTGTTGATTTGAGAACCTGTTGGGGCATGCGTGGGGTTGGTGCACCCTAGAACCTGGTTTAAATCCCAATTAAATTGGCGTACTTCCCCTTCTCTTTTTCGCTGCTTGAAAAGGCTATGTTTTGTGAGTGTGGCGATTCTTTATATGCATATTTCACTTTTCCATAGGAACCGCATACTCTGTGTATCCTTTTGTTACTTGCGACTACTATGGGACATTTATTTATTACAAGATACAGTTCCCTTCATAGTACTGGAAATTATCATCAATTACAAAACATGTCGTATTTTTCGGTTTATATAAATCCAATCGATTTCACTGTAACAATCAACGCGGAGGTTTCCGGGAGTCCATTGTGTCAAGTCAAGTAGAGGAAATCATTGACAAGTAACTGCTTTTAAAAAAAAGGCAAATTGATAACAGAATGTTCAAAGTCTATGCTGTTCTGAGCATGACGGTAATGACGTTGGCTGAATCACCGACAGTGCTGTTAAAATTAACAATATTTTGAAACAGTTCACTTTGTCAGACCTTTTTGGAATACTTAAAAGTATTATAACTTAAATTAAAGTAAAGGTGAGATATTAATAAAAAAAATTGCATTATTTCCGCTACTAAAGAAAATTGTGTCTGAGAATATTAAACCACATTAAAACAATTATTGCATCCCAATATACGTAAAAACATATTTTTAATTGCATTATATTTGTTTATTTGTACTTTAAGTTACTATGTTATTTTTGTCTTAATACACATCTCAAAACACTCCTAATCACAAAATACATTTCATTTAATCATAACTATTTCATGTGTTAACAGATAAGTACTAGTTCAACCTTCACTTCAAAAGGCAAATAATTCGATAATTACATTGAAAGTTATGTCCAATATTGTACGCCATAAACTGAAGATTTAGAAATTCGTAAACCAACATGGATGCCAAATTATAGTTCGTTGTCATTTCGAGACCGTTGTTTGTTAGTTTTTTCGGCGTAGCTGTCTAAGCTCATTTTTGACCTAATTTGTTAACCAATGAAGTGTTGTAAATAATACTGGTATTATATTATTATGAAGCGGGAAAAAATAAATAAACTATTTCGATTGGTAGCTTTTTCCACCAGAGAGGCATCTAGCAGGGTAAAGAGGTATCTATTGGGATTTTTATACAATTAGTTTACACAGTTTGAAACGATTATTGCTGGGACGTTTAAATCTTTGCTATATTCTTGTGTTGAAAGATGTTGAAATGAGGCACATTACAGTACTCGTAATTGGCTAGGATTATTTGTCAACAACAATACAGTCATTATTTTATATCAACTTATACGAAATGAAAGTGAAAGTGAGTGGAAATGGCTTAAAGAAAACGATGTTACACTTTCACTGTAAAGCTTAAATTTTGAGAAATAAAATCTGCGAGCTTGAAGTATTGTAATATTTGTGAGATTTTAGTTAATGGAAATTTATCTCAGCTCTTTCAGTAATTAAAACGTTTACCCGTCTCTTAAATTGGACAACTGTACATAATATGCTAGGAGATATACAATGAGTTCGCTATTGAAGTCTTCACTAAATATATTTTATTCTTTCGGCAATTGACATATCATCTGATACATTATGTTTTAAGAATAAACACAACCAAGGCATTTTACAATACGTTTCTTATATAAAACTCATTCTTTATCGCGACTGAAGATTTTACAATGTGCTTACTTGTCTGGCAACTACGTGTAATATAATACGCGAGAAAACTTCGAGTCCGCTTTTAAATCGATTGCCGTCAAGTTAGATCTAAGAACATGTTAGCGTAACGGTTTTCAGTAGTCGATTTTTATCAGATTGCAATTAAAGCATACAGCTTTCAAAGAGTAGAAAGTTGTGGTATATTCTAGAATTTTGTTATGTTCTTAGGAATTTCTCTTCTTGTTTTGAAGAAAACACTTTTAACTCATTATTATTGTTTATTGCCCACGATAAGTCTTAAGAACTTTACCGAATTTCTTTATTATCTTGGTAATTAATAGATCCTTTACTAATTTGTTTTTGAGTCGGCAGACTCAGTGAAAACCAATTTTCGACAATCGTTTTTGCTTTACTATGAACCTAACAATTTGAGGGTTGCATGCAATACTGTTCTAACTCCTTCTTTATTTCAATGTAGTAACGACAGTACTTGCATGCTACCATAGAATGTATGCTTGCTACCCTAGAATATAGTTCTTAGTTTCAAAAGGTAAGTCAATGCTACAAAGCGGTCAATTTTGTAATTCTGTGCAAAACGATAAAATTTATATTAAAAAATATGGAATCAATCAATATTTGAAGAAATTTAACTCGTGGAACGTTCGACAAGATTTTGAGTCATGAACGCGCATGAATACCTGATGGCGGAACGCCATATTGGATTCGACAACGTTCGGTGAAGACGAAAAATCCATCGTAATCAAATCAACAGCGAGTATTTATCGAGTTATTTTCGTGATGCAATGTTTTTATAACACCCAGGTTATATTTGAATGTATATTGACAATAGAAGTTCTCTTTGTAAATAGAATTATTCATATGGAAATGGAGGTGGATTTGGTGGTTTTCGAATGGCAGTCTACGTTACAAAATCATTGTAAAACTTGAAATTTTAGCTTCGAAAGACTACACCGCAGTAAACGTGATTTTGGCTCTTTGGTTTCTATTGAACGGTTACGTCATTTAATTAATTAATGCACTCTCCAAAATGAAAGTAGGAGTCTCAAAATCGACCGTAGGGCTAAGCGAAACTTTTTTAATTTAGGGCCCTAATCATTGTGGATATTAATTGTGGAACCTTGTAGAGATGTAAGTAATCAAATTATTTCAATGTATTGCATTGAAAAAAGTTGGATTTTGAACGATTAACGAATTACTTGGTAAAATATCGTCACTCGTGTAAGAATTATATTCCCATTTGAACGCTTTAAGGACTATGTAATTGTTGAAATAAGAAAACTGTACTGTTGGCACCAATGTATAAAATCTTGAGATATAAAAGGGCATTGTTGAAAAATGTTATAATATTTTATAAATCTCACTGCCAGTAACCTTTAAGCATAGGCATATTAGCATTGGTGTTGCACATGACATGTGAATACAGAAATAAATATGCAATTTTCTGTGCAAGTTTTCTTTTACTCTGACCAATATTTTCTGAAAGTAAAAGCATACTTGGAATGCCACGATATTACTGTAGATGCACTGAGACTTATATACTGAAAGGATAAAGAAACGCAGGGTAACAATTGGATAGGCAGGTTCGAAAGCTCATGCTCCACGACGGTTTACACTGAGGCAGTGGAGACAAGTTTTATTCACTTTCGACACATGTTAAGGTGTATCATGACCTAATAACTCAATACACAAAGTTTCACTTTATTTGGAGAACGCGTTCTTAATATATCGGAACAAATGTTACCCTGCGTTTCTTTATCCTTTCAGTATATTTAAATATATTTTTGAAATATCTTATATCCCATAAACGAACCCACTAAACTGCAAGAAAAACTAGGGCGTCCATCTTTGTTTTGACACCCACGAAAATAATCGCGTTCTTGGGTTGTTAATACAACATGACATCCCCAGAAACACAATCCATCATAGAGAACAATGGTTAAAATTTTGTTGCCTACCAATCGATCGTCTTTATCTTTCGTCGATCATTCATAATCTGCCTTAAATTTCAGATGTGTAAATAAAACATTTTCATCAACACAGCTTTGCGGAAGTAAGGGACTAATCACCAATATTTGTGTTAATGCGCGAAACGAACATCATTTAAAATATCACATTTTTTGGCAAACTTACTGATAACTTATGAATTTCTAATATTAACTATATTTTTTCTGTCAGTCATTTTGATTGTTTAGGTTTTATTTATGTAAGTGTGGAATATTTTGTTGCCACGTGCGAACTATTTTCTCCAGTGTTATTCCCCTTTGACTTCCGTTTTTTGAACGTCCGGTCGTGGAAGTAAAGTGAAAGTAGGAAATAATGCTGTTTTTTTAAACTTTAGGTGAGTTTATTGTTGCAATGACAGTTTGTGTATGTAATAAATGCACATTTCTTCACAATTATTGTGCGATCGTGTACGTCAACATAGTTTATTACCATTTTCTAGTGAGGGTCACCGTTGTTTACATTCTTAGTGTACACAAAAATTACCCACGATTTTTTCGTGATATGAAAGTACGGCGTCCGTGAAAGGACCACGTTTAATACAATTATGCTTCGATTGAGCTCCGTGTTTCCATTTCATGCAATGATCTCATACGCTTGTGATTATGCATACTTAATTAAATTATGTCTTGAAGATTACACATTTTAAAATATGATGTTAGTAATTTTTATTATTCATTAAAGTATTTGACCTACAAAAACATCTTTGTAGGCACTATTCATGATATAAAAAAGGACAAGACCATTCACCAAATGAAGTTTACCATGTGCTTTACAAAGGAGAGTACTGTTCATATGAAGTGGAAAATCTTTATTTGACAAAACTTAATCAAGAATCCTATCCCATTATCTGAAAATAAGCTTTTAATGTTATGAAATAACTGGAACTTCATAACACTTGTAATTCCAAAACTTGGATATTGTTAAGCTTATAGCAGCATATCAAAAACAAAATCAATGACATGTTATATTTTTACAACATTTAATTCTACAGAAATAAGTTTTTCACTATTCGGGCAATAAAATTAATGGTATTTGTAGCACAGTTACTACCTTTTTGTTTTATTATATGAGCATAACCACATGCAACAGCTTGAATATGTTTTTGTATTTGGATTATCATATATTATTATGCATCTCATCATATAAAATTGAGACAGAACATTATCAGTTATCACACACTTTCAGTATACATTTTACATTTAAATTACTATCTGTTATGTTTAGTGTACTTTCCATTACCTGTGTCCAGTATTGACACCATACTTTATATTACTTACTGTTTGCACTTCTTTCTTGTGTAAAGTTGTCAATGGTGGATTTCTGAATTTTAGTAAACATGGATATTTTAATGGGAGGATTTCAGTCAAGATAAGAATTAACTTAAAAAATTAACTCTTAGTGCATCTGTAAGGAGGTCTGTACTATCTTACTTTCATATTTATTTTTAATTGCTTTTTGGTAGAATATATGAAAACTTGCATGGAAAATAACACTGACTAAAGTCCTTTTTTCCATAAAATAAATAGATTTTGTTCATCTTTTTTCTCAATTCTTTGTAGCACTTACTCTTTTCTTTTATTTTGACATAAGGAAAAGCTCAAATTACTATAAATTACTGGTAATTTTCATTTTTTTATTACCAGACTTTTCTTGAAGCCATGATGAGAATTCATGAATAACATAGTCCTTAAAGTAATACATAAAGCATCTGATTCACAATGATTTTTTATAACATTTTGATCTATTGAAAATTATGTTTAAAGTAATTTAAAATTCATACATGAATTGATTTAACTGATATATTAATAAATGCATTTTATGCATTTGATCATAATCTTGAGCCTGAATTTCCATCAGAAAATATCCAGATCTAACCCATTTCCAAACCGTAACCAGCTACATATTTGACACAAGATTTTCTGAAGTATAAAATTTCAAAGAAATGAAAATCTAATGTTTTCAATAATTGCGTGTTATATGTACACCTTATGAAATCCGCTATCAGAAGTTTTTCCTACTTTCAGTTTTGTCTTGCACTCCATTCCATATGTCTCACAGGTCATTTAATCAGAACAGATATTCTCAAAATTAATAACCCAGGGAAAACCATTAGAAGAAAAAGAGTAGCACCTCAGGGATTCACCAAGTTTATACAGAAATGGGAACTTCACAATATTTATTTAATAGTATCTCTTAAATGCATTTCAGGTAAATTTTGCATCCCGGAAGAAAGAATGAAGTATTTATTAATTGATTTAATTATTCATAAACAGGTTTAGATGATTTTTGGTTCTGGTCAGACATGTATCAACCATTTGAACCATTTGAAGCGGTATAGAACTTTTTGACTTCATGCAATGAAGTGGACAACAAAAGTGAAGGTAGAAAATAATGTTTGAGTTAAATCCAGAATGACTGTTTAGGAGATGTAATTATTTAAACAGTATATTTTAGTTTCTTTGTATTGCTTGAGTTGTGATAACGCTGTCAACATTGCAACTGGTAAATTATTTTAACATGTTAATGGGTGGGGTACAAATCCGTTGCATTGGGAAAATGTAATATTTTTTCCTATCTGAATATTTTCTGATGGAAATTCAGGTTCCTGTAATTTGATAAATAACTCAAATTAGTTTCATAGTGTTAAATTAAGTCTTGTTAATAGTAGAATTGCCTAACAAAGTGACAATAAATTATGAAATGAAAACCAAAGATATACATTTTGTTCACTACAAACATGTGCCAAATTATAAAAATGAATATATTGTCTCCCTTTTGATGTTACACCAGTATTAAGTATTGAAGTGAACCTGGGTTAGAATATTATAATATTCTAACCCAGAGTGAACCTAGGTTTACACAGTGTTTCAGTTCAATAATTTTGATGTAACAAGTATTCATTTATTAGCCTTCCATTACAAATTGTTTTTAGGTAAAATAAACCAAAACTACTTAAGGCATTAATTTTATGTCTATTTCATTCTATGATTTTTACCCAGACTTGAATTCTGATCAGCAATGTAAAATAAATTACCGGTAGTTATTTGAAATGGAACCCACTTTGTGAATTTTAGTGATAACCCAATTTGACCAGTTTATAAGAGCAGTCAACACATTTTTGACTTTTTGCAGTCTGATACTTTCTGGTTAATTTTAAAGTGACATGCCTGGATCCATATTTTATTTTTTCAAAAGAAGGAAACACGTAATAACTCTGGCAGTGATGAAACAATATGGATACTTAATTCAGTTAATCAACAGTTAATCAATATAACTTTATGAAATTTTCTTGAACGGCTGTTGGAACAGGCATTTTAACTACAAAACAAATGACAGCACTCTTTTTCACAGCAACTAAAGGAAAAACATTTTTCACAGTCCAAAAGATTGTGGTTGACTTTTTGTAGATACACCTCACACCTCAGACTGAATGGATTTCAATGCAGAATAGAAACAATCTGAAGAAAGACCATTCTACCAAAGTACAAAATGAGAGTAAACTAATTGTTATGATCACTCACTTAAAAAATAAAATATGTTATTATAAAGAATATTTGTAATTTGAGCAAAGATCAAAATAATTGTTATTATTTCATGGGTGCGTTTGCCTGAAAATCAGGTTTTTGTGTGTCTAAAAATGATTGATTTTCTTCATTTACCCTAAATAAATTTTCAGGATTTCAGGTTTTTTAGAAATCCTAATTTGCACCCTTGCAATTTTGTGTTTGTTAATTTCAGTGATAAAATCAAATGAAAGAAATGTGCCATCTCTGGTTCAAAAAGCATGAAATTGGAAAAGGAGTGGAAGAATGATAATGGTATATTAAGTTTTATTAATTGACTATTAATAGGGCTCTCACCAGACTTGCAAATCAGGGAGAGTTTTGTCATAATTTACTGCATTATGGAGAAGTTTGCAGTCAACAGCTTTCTTTCCCTATATCGTAAATACAAAATGACTTCTAACAAAGCTCAACAAAGAGAGAAGTCTGGTCACTTTTGATGAGACTAATTCCTTCAAGTCTCTCTCTAGTGAGAGCCCTGTATTAATATACAGTAAAGGCATTGCATACTTTGCCCTTTTCTTTTACATGACTGCAGTGTGGCAAAATCTCGAGGCATGTCATCACCTGACTTGAACATGCCATTTTCCTGGCAGACACTACATGGTACACCACATCAATACTTAAGTATTTTATAATGGCCCAGCAATTCTCATATTGGTCCAGAACACCTGTATTGGCCCAGTTTAGTCTTCATATGAATTTGAACATGTTATTGGGCCTCGGGCTGTCATATTTACCCTCAGCCTTCTGTCTCAGGCATATATGACTACCTTTGACCCAATAACAAGGTCAACTTGAATTCACTTGATTATTAACATTATATATAACAATATTCATCTGTGGGCCACATTGAACTAACACGATGGGTTGCTTATTTGTTTTTTAAGTTGGGTAATCTCATATAAATGTGTCTCAAAAATCCAATGCTGTTTCAACTTTCATGGTTAATAACTTGACCCTTTACTCCATTTACACGCCATTTTACCACATGGGTAACCAGTGTAAATCCACATCAGATAGAGATAGCACAAATGTAGCTCCAGACCAGCTTGCACATCAGACATTTTGAGGTCTCATCATTTTGTATCTACCCTGTTCATTAGATACATTTAAAGCTCTCATTAACAGGAAGAAGATTTGTCAGCACCTAGATTTACAATAGTTGCTCATGTGTCAAAAGGTGTATCCAACGAATAAAATGAAGTATCAAAATGCAGGTGTTTTTTTGTAGTAATTAACCCTTTACTATAATATTATACACATTTTCATGCCTTTTCATGATCTGATCTGGATCTGCACAGGTCACATTGTGGTCAGAAATAACCTATTGAAATTTGAATAAAAAAGCTAACGCCGTAACGGTTTAGATGCTAATCAGGCAGTATGGATGTGTCGGCTGATCTAGATCTACACTGATTTCCCATGCCATAAAGGCATATGGAGGTAAAGGTTAAATGGGATAAATTGTGTATGAGCCTATAGGAACTGAAGATGGCTTGAAGCTTACACCAGAAATACCTCTTTTTTGTGATATTTATAAAAATAGATGAATTATGACAACATTGTAATCTGTTAACTAACCTGCAACATCAAATTATGTACAACTTCATAAGCAACAAAAAGTACAGTGAAATTGGTTTTGGTTATTTGTTATGATTAAAATACAACATTTATTTTCAGCCATGTGTATCATCAGTCTTGTGAAAGCTGTGGACTTGAAATGTCTGCAGAATTGGTAGAACATAAGGGAGCAGAATATGAATGTTACTGTAGAAAATGAAGACAAAGTTTGCATTTTTTATTTTCATTTATTAAAGCTGCATGAATGTATGATTGAGACACACTAAATCTATCTGTATATGTTGGTATTTGTATTTTTGTATCTTGTAACAAGAAAACATAAAATTGTGTTTATATGTATGTGTTGACTTGTGAGACCTCAGTTCACAAGAAAATTAATCATCCTATATAAAAATTACTGTGTTGTTTTTGCCCCTTTCTTCCATGAATACATGACATGAGTGACCAGTGTATATCCAGATCAGCAGGCATATCTGTGCAGTCTTAACAGGATCTACATGGTTCATAATAAGATTCATGAGGCTATTTCTTACAAATATGCAAACAGTGTAGATTCCAATCAGATCCAGATCAGACATCAAAGTTGTTCTTGCTGATACATGTACTGATGTATTGTTTTCCAGGTGTCCACTAGCTGCTTAATCTAAAGGGTCATTTTTTTGTGTCGCCCTTTCAAAGAAAAGGCAATACATAGGGATCGCTTTGTCTGTCCGTCCATCTATCCCAAAAACTTAATGTTGGCAGGCTGTCAACCGATTCCTATATTCCTATATTTCTCCTATATTTTGGATAAGAATCCTATATTCTGAAAAGCCTCCTATATTCCTATATTTCTCCTATATTTTTATGTATATTCCTATATTATTTAGTATTTGTTTTTGCCGATTAATGAAGAGAGTAAATATTGCTTGAGGGTGTAAGAGTTTATGAAAGTTTATGGGGAAATCTTTTCTTAAAAGAACCTAAAAGCTCGATTTGTTTCTTTTATCCCTGTCATCGTGTTCTTGCTGATTTTGCTCCAGGTGCTCTGGTCTCGGAAAGATCATTGAGTACCCGCCCTTTGGCTTTGCAATGCTATTAAATTCTTATGTTTATATGTTTGTATGCTTTTGCATGCAACATTGTTGAGCTGATGAGTGGGTTGGAGTTATTTCACCAAGACAATTTGTACTTGTTTTGTGATACGAGAACCTGTTGGGGCAAGTGTGAGGTTGGTGCACCCTAGAACCTGGTTTAAACCCCCAGTGGCAATTTGTTTTGCCACTGACCGTTCCAAGGCGGTATCCCCAAAGGTTCTCTTGTTTATTAATTGTTTGTGGCGTCCTATTTGAATTGACACACATATATAAAACATGCGCTCTCTCTATCTTCCTCTCTTCTTTTTCGCTGCGTGGGGAGGCTGTGTTTTTTGAGTGTGGCGATTCCTGATATGCATATGTTGCTTTTTTTTGATACTGCTTTTGCTTCCTTCTTTTTTTCAAAAACAAAACTTAACTTTTAGATTGGTGAAAATTTGGGGGTGGCATTTACTTAAGTTTTTATCTGATTCTCTAACAACTTTGTAGCAGGTTTCTGTGTATTAAGGCTTACCTTACAAAAACAAATTTTCACTTCTATGCAGAATTCTTGTTGCAGTTGCAACCAAATGCAAAAAATGTTAAAGATCATTAAATTTTATTCACCAACTGCAAGGACAAGAGAGCTTATATTTGGTATGGTGTATGTGGTTGTCTAAATGTCAAGATGGACCCCTGGGAAAACATGCTTGACTGTGAACAAGAATTCTTCAGCTGACTTGCGGTCAGTTTTAAAAGATTGTTATCAAACTCTGTTGGAAAAGAGTGTATGCAAAAGAAGGTGTCTTTACAAAAACAATAATTTTCTAAATAGATGAAAAGGGAACTTTGAAAGCCACCGAACACGACAAATATGAAAATACTGCAGGCTCGGTTTGATTGAGCCTGTTCATGGGCAGTAATGGGAATGCTTATTACTCCCCACGCCGCCTAGCCCCGGGTTGAGCGCAACTCAGTAATTACACCATTAAATAGTACAATTTCGATCCATCCCAAACGATGGTATGCATATGGCGGTGAACATGGAACCTTCAATGAGGTATTTTCAGATTAATACCATTCCATGTTCAGCAAATTCAAATAAAGGGAGGTAATAAAAACAATATTATTTGATAATTTGCAACAACTGTTTGTTAAATAAATTGATATTACATTAGAATTTTTTTATTTAGATAATCTGCAAAATATTTGCATAGTTTTCTAAAATTATTGTTTTTTATGGAACCACTAAATGGATAAAAGTTAAATTACTGTTAAACTTCAATGAACATGAAAGGTATAATGTCCATCTATTCCAAAGAAGGCTTTGGCTTTTGAAAATTATTTCTTTTGTATAAAAATTTAATGGGAGTTTGAATTAAAGTTCAGTTATGGTTATAACTTGATAAGTTTTTATCATTTCTCTTGAAACTTGTAGCAGTATTCTTTGCATTTATGTTAACTAACTTATTTGACTGCAGTATTGTTCCATGCAGATTAAATAAAAAAATGGAATCATATTACAGAACTTCTAGAGTATTGTAGGGCATATAATTTTGTATGATGTATTGCCTACAGGTTCTCAATAGAGTTTGACCAAAGTAAGGCCTTGGGGTCACTTTTGACTGAACCCTTTTTGACATTGTAACCCAGATTTTTACACACTAAGCAATATGACTATGAGTGGATGGGTTGATGCTGTTTACAGTACTTTATATCATAGAAGACAAACTAAAACTGAAAAATGCAGCTCTGTTAATGCATTTTCTGCATTTCCCCCTTGTTTGAATAGTCATTCAGATGCTGGTGATGTGCTTGATGGTGCTGATGTTAAAGTTAATGGTTTCCATCATTTTTACAGTGGACATTTTGGACATTGATAATTGTAAAAACAGTAAATGGACATGTGAAAATCAATTGTATAAGTGCAAGTATTTAAAACTATAATCAGTTCCAAACTCCTATATTTTGCCTCAAAATCATCCAAAAACTCCTATATTTGTTGCAAAAATGTTCCTATATTTTTCCTATATTTTGGAGATGACCTGGTTGACAGCCTGTGTTGGTTATAACTTTGCCATTTCTTAATATTTCTTCATGAAATTTTCAAATTATATTGTTTGTGACAACATGCTTGAGCTGATATTAATTTTCAGGTCAAGGTCACATTTGATGGAGTTAATCCTTTTTTGTACTTTTTTTAACAGAAAAACTTAATGTTGACTTTAACTTTGACTTTTCTTAATATTTCTACATCAAACTTTCAATTTTTTTTGCTCATGACAACACACTCATCATGACTCCAAGTTCTTTATGTCAAGATGGGGTTATTCCCTTTTTTGTTCTTGCATTTTTAACTTGATCTAGTTCCCAGGGCGACACAAGTGAACACCCATCTAATGTAACTTTTTGGTGGATTCTGGCAATTAATAACCAAAATTACCCTTAATTTAAAGAAAACAATGACACTTCAGCTAAAATCATTACAACTTCAATATAAATAGGTTATTTGTTGAAATTAATATTTCAGGATAACAGCTCTACATGGAATGCTGTGAGGAGACCAGTTTGACAATTCTGTCTGTGACTGTCTGAGGGAGCATACAGCCTTTAGATTGCCACTAATTCCTGCAATGGAGCATGCTGCTTTTGTAATGGACAAGAATAAAAAAATATCACAAATGTCGATACAAATAGTGGATGTGAAATGGAGACAAGTTATATAAAATATAACCAAAACGTTTTAATGTGCACCTCATTGAAAAAACATCAGTTGACAAAAAAGCATCAGTGTAATTGTGTGTTTGAACATTATTTGCTGAATAATAGAACCATTGAAAAAAACCATAGTGTCACTTGTAGTATTATTTTAAATCATGTGACCCAATTCTGTTTGTCGATTTCAAGTTTGAATATTCAAAGGTTATGACTAGCTTAGCTACTTTTTTTCTGTCATTGGTGTCACCGTATCTCAACTCAGAATTTTAGGTGCTGTCTAATGATACTGCGCTTGCAAACAACTGCTCACAGGATTCTTCCACACTTACAAAAGTATTCACGCCATTAAGGTAATATTCCATTCGTCATTGCACTCTCATTGATAAAATGAAAAATTAAAAAGTCTCTCTAAATGCAAAATGCAAGGACGAAAGGAGTAATACCTTTAAATAAAGCGTTGTGTTTGAGAACTGACCAGCGTTGTTTCACTATTGACCATATGACCTATGAAGTATGATATCCTTCACTTAATTGTGATTGGTCAATTTCATCTTATTGTCTACAAGTCCAATCATATTCAAATTATGCCTTTAGACATATTGTCCTACCACCAGGTTCGCTTTCCATGTCACCACGTCTGCAAACTTGATAACAGTATTTGTCTTGACTTGTTAATTGGACATTAATTGTTTTTGGGGTCGAAGATCTATGTCTCGGAGGACATAAAGTAAATTGTTCCCCGTTCTTGAGGCGACAGTTTATTTCTGGTCCAACTTAATCAAACCCAAAAATCCATTGCTTTTCAATTGTGTTTTGATGGCCGACTCATCAGTACCTCCAGTCCTTTGATTATATTTAAGGTATTAATAAAGCAAATACCTTTAAAATCCGTTTTTCATAATTATTAGATTCACATTTATAAACAAAATTAAAATATATTTATCTGTTCCTTAATGTGTGTGGGATGTAATTTTACATTCAAATCTAAGTAACTTCAATAAAAAGTCATTGTGAAGGATTCACAATGAAATTATTTATTTTTACACGTAAATCAAGATGAAGTGAATAAAATCAGCTGCAAACTGCATCGTTTCATATACAATCTACGCCGTTTATCTTTTTTAAAGATATTTCTTGTTACATAACTGCTACTGCTAAGTGGATATTGTCCAGCAATATTGACCTAGCACTTCATTTATTTTCGTAAATGTCATTGAATAAACACATGTAAAAACACCGATATATTATTCAACTAACACCTCAGTGATGTGTGGAGTATTGGAATAGAAGTCGGACTACCGATCGTAACATTTACAAAAATTAACGAATACGGGGTCAAATGCAAGAGTGCCAGGTCAATATTGTTGGACAATACTATTCTAAGACAGTGTTGTCGTTATTTTTGACAGTCTACCCGTGGCTCTTATTGTTGACAAATTTAAAGTGGAAGTATAGGAACTTTGGACTCCAAGTATTAGTTAGAGTCCAAATAGAGAAATCTACATGAAATAGACACGGCAAAGGAGTTAGCGGTAGCGACCGACTGGCGTGTCTATTTCATGTAGATTTCTCTATTTGGACTCTAACTGACTTAGTGTTTACGCTAGTTTTCCCCAAAGTTTGTTCTATAACAATAGTTTCTGTAGACTGTTTCTACACGAAATAGAAAGGAGATATTTTAAAAAATAAAGCATTGTGATTGGTTGAAAAACTAGGGTAAACACTAAATAGAGTTTGTTTTCAAGGTAAGAAATTACTAGAAATTTAACTTTAATTTTGCTTTGAATGGCAATCAACATTCATATGCTCTATAACTTATAAGTAAAGCCACAAGAAGTTTACAAGTCTGAAAACATGAACTTTTATGAAATCATGATTTCACAAACCCCTCCAAAGTAACCTCTTTAATATCTCCTTAAGAAACTATTTGTAAAATGGCATAGACGAGTGATCTGGTTTTTGACGCTCGCGGTCAATCTAAACTTTTTACAATTTAGTCTTAACATGTACTAGGATATAACAGTTTGTATGTTTACTGTTTTTTAATGCTCATTCTTACATGTTTCGAATAAACAAAAAGTCTGTTCTTTCACCCATACTCTGTTGTTTGTTTTTATTGTTTAAATTATATTTGGCAGAATGCAGTGAAAGAAAATAGAATGCACATTAACACCGTAACTTAATTCCTATTTGTTTATTTCAATAATTCTAGTTCTATATGTTAATCACAAACCATGAAAAACGATTACGACTGAACGGCGAATGGACAGGTATTCCACTTCATCTAAAGTTAGATTTATTATCATGCAATAGACTGCTACAAACCATGGTACATGTATGTAGAAACTGGGATATAATAATATCATACGCGTTGCGTTGTTTCGAGCTTTAGAAACATTTTGTTTAATATTATTACATTCAAGGAACGCACAGTAAAGACAAATGAAAGTCATCTCCAATTTATTTCTGAAAGCAAAATCTGAACAAAGTTTCATTCACAAATAAAAACCATTTTAAATATACATTTTTGCTAAAATATAATAAAAAAACAACTTTGCAAATAACCATTACATTTATTTAAGCCTGTGGAGATGCGTGCGTATGTTCGTGCGTGCTGAGGATATTATATAAAAGAAATGAAATTAGCAGATATTGTTTTATTACACGTACGGATTCAGTATTACTGACAGCTTGGACAATTATTATAATCTGAAATTATATCGTTCCTCTAAAGATGTACCTGTCATTTTGATTACTATTGTTCAATATGGTATCCCAGTCTAACGCAGCTTCTTAAAAACAAACTTCAAGTCACACAGAATAAGCTGATTAGGTTTGTCCTTGATCTTTATGCCAGGTCACATATTGGTCCAAATCACTTCCGAACACTCAACTGGTTACCAGTCAATAAACCTAACTAACGTTTTTACTAAAATGATACGTTTACCTTGCATGAACATCTGCTCCATTGGCGACTAAAATTTCAACGCATTCGATTGAACCTTTTTCGGCTGCATAATGGAGTGGAGTCATCTCAAATTTATTTCTGAAAGCAAAATTTGAACAAAGTTTCACCCACAAATAATCAAAGTTAAATTTATATTTTTGCTAAAATATGGAAAAACAACTTTACAAATAACCATTTAATTTATTTAACCCTACAGAGATGTGTGCGTATGTGCGTGCGTGCTGAGGATATTATATAAAAGGCGTGCGTGCTGAGGATATTATATAAAAGGTTTGCAATTGGCAGATATTATTTTATTACACGTAGGGATTCAGTATTACTAACAGCTTGGACAATTATTATAATCCTAAATCATATCGTTCCTCTAAAGATGTACCTTACCAATAGCGGAAAATGTCTATCTTGAAGAAGCGTCTTTTATGAACCTGCTTTCACCTGTTGTGTGTGGCATGCACGTGTTGTATGTTAGTGGCGCAATGCTTACTTTTTTCGAGGATTGTGAAGAATTTCAATACAAATCATCTGGTTTGTATATGCGAACAAGCTTTTTTTTAATTTGACCTAGTGACCTAGTTTTCAAGGTCACATGACCCACTTTCGAAATTGACCTAGATACCATGTAGATAGACATTCTGACCAAGTTTGAAGAAGATCTGATCAAAATTAAGACCGTTAGAGTGTGGACAAGCTTTTTCTATAATTTGACCTAGTGACCTAGTTTTAAGGGTCACATGATGCAGTTACGAACTTGATCTAGATATCATTGAGTTAAAATCTGAACATGTTTGAAGAAGATCGCACCAAAATGAAGACCGCTAGA
Source organism: Corbicula japonica (assembly GCA_038501625.1). NCBI lineage: Eukaryota > Metazoa > Mollusca > Bivalvia > Venerida > Cyrenidae > Corbicula > Corbicula japonica. Next base: position 3,599,367 of record JAZAYU010000035.1, read on the forward strand.
GTGCGGACAATTTTTTCTATAATTTAACCTAGTGACCTAGATTTCAAGGTCACATAATACAGTTTCGAACTTGACTTCGATATCATTAAGATAAACATTCTGACCAAGTCTAAAGAAGATCCAACCAATGCAAGACCACTTGAGTGCAGACAAGCTTTTCCTTTAATTTGACCTAGTGACCTAGTTTTCAAGGTCAAATGACCCAGTTACAAACTTGATCTAGATATTATTGAGATAAACATTCTGACCAAGTTTAATGAAGATCGCACCGAAATTAAGACTGCTAGAGTACAGACAAGCTTTTTCTATAATTTGACCAAGTGACCAAGATTTCAAGGTCACATGACCGAGTTTCGTACTTGTCCTTGATATCACTGACATAAACGTTCTGACCAAGTTTGAAAAAGATCCGATAAAAATTAAGACCGCTAGAGTGCGGACAACAATTGTGGACGGACGACGGACGGACGGACGAGGGACGCAGGGCGATCACAAAAGCTCACCCTGTCACTATGTGACAGGTGAGCTAAAAAAGGACAGTTACGGTACAGGATCGTTTCTGTATTTTTCGCTCATACATGTTATGTTCGAATCAAAATATAACTAAAGTTTCAGCTAAAATGGTATTTGTACCTCATATTAACATCTGCTCCGTTTACAATTAAAACATCAACGCATTGGTCTGAATCTTGTTTGGCTGCATAATGGAGTGGAGTGCTCCCAAAGTTGTTTCTGAAAGCAAATTGTAACAGTTTTATCTACAAATACGAAGAGTAATATTTACATCCTATCACTAAAATAATTATAGAAAAAAGGCAAACTTAGCAAATACCCATATAATTTGTTCAACCTGCTGGCATAAAGCAGTATCAATTTTAAATTAGTCGTTCTGCAGGTTCCTTTTTATCAGATGAAGATGTCATCTTGATCATGTGGATAAATATTTTATGGAGATTTGGTCTTCAGTGTAACAAGTAAGTAATCATATTAAAGAATAGTTTATTAAAAGATTTGGCTTCCTTTTTTCGTCTTTATGAGATAAAGCAGTTTCGGTCGCGACTTTTTCCTGTCGGGATTACCCGGTAGAAGTGCTGCTTAAGTTTCACCAGGAACCGTATATGATATTTGCTACAAATGAGGAAAACACAGCATATGTTATGATGTTCAATACTTAGAAGTAAGCATTGCTTTTTATAATCTTTAGTTATATGGTTCGTAATCATAATAGTTTGGTAAGTAACAACCGGTGTTTTGCTTCTTGTTTAGCTTAAACGTGAGATGCCTAATACTTCAGCCTTATTCGTTCATGTCGTATCATCTGTGTGCAAAGCAGGTGTACATGCTTATTCAGAAATTAATTTCCGGCGAAATCATTTACTTTATGGAGATCCGTCATGTTAGAAAGAGCCGATTTTTACAGAGTCGTGGCTGGGCTGTCCGCGCCGCTGTTCGGTATATCCCGGCCTGCTACAGGTTGATAGAAATTACCAAAGGAATGGGTATACATGTATTCCTAGATCTTATTGCGGTATCATAAAAGTTTTACAAAGCCGTCGTGCATATTCCTGCTTGAGCAGACAGGCAGATAAAGACGTGATTCTTAAATGTCGTACGATACTATAGGGACTATAAGATAAGATAACGCAATATCCAAAATATAAGACTGTTGCATGTTATATTTGCTTAGAAAACTGCGATGGATATTGTGCATGTATGTGAACTAATTGTTGAATTCTAAGTATTCGGTAAACAAGAAGTACATGAGCAAGGAGCATAAATCGCTTTACACCATATCGGACTATAGGATAAAGCAGTATGCAAACTATCAGGCTGCTGCATATTATAGTTGCTTAAAAGACTGCTGTGGAAATTGTGACTGTATGTTAACTATGTGAAAATCCAAGTATTCGGTTAACAGGAAGTAGATGTGCAGGGAGAATAAAATCGCTTTACACCATACGGGACTATAGGATAACACTGTAGGGGAATGCTAACAAATAAAAATAACTTCGAACTTCACTTAAGTGAATGTTGTCCTTAGAGACTCCGTATTCGGTTGCCCGAGACGAACCCCTAGAATGCACACTGGACGCTTGTGTGAGTCCAATATATATACGTTATTACATAGACTTTACATAACTATTGTACTGCAACTTAAGCGATTATACCGGCTGATCATACCCGCAGGCACTGTGCGTCCAGAGCAAACTGACACATTGACCTGCTAACAGGTTCACCGGTAGGAATTATATAGTAAGAGGGCTGTTCGATAAATTCTAGGAATTTTGCTGCAACGTTTTTATTTTCCATTATTTTTTCTTATTTTTACTGTTGTTTTGTATTAACGTAATATGTATACATTGTGTAAAGATCAAAGAACGTTCTTAATAAACGCCCAAAATACTTGTCACCATAAGCCATGTCTTGCTTGTTGCCGGGGTCCATTTTTCAGCATACATGTTCTTTGATTATTTATGCAAAACATCAACTATTAATATAAAAAATGACGCGAACTCAGCATAAGTTCAAGTAACGTCATGATGTCATTTCCGTGGAAAGTCTTTGTCATTACAGTAATCGTTACGGAAACATTGTTGTTTAAGTCTCGCCGGTACTAAGTATAATTTCGTCGTTATGACGTCTTCAAAAGACGAAGAATTACGTGCAGTTGTGAAGTTTTGTGTTGGGCTGGGAAAATCGTCAAAGGAGACTATAGATATGATTGAGGAGTCAGCTACAGATTCTTGCAGCAAATCATTTGTATGCAAGTGGCATAAACGGTTTTGGAAAAGATGAACTTCTCTAAAAGACGATTCACGCCAAGGACGACCAGCAACGGCGAAGACTTCGAAATTGGACGCTGTTCGAGATATGGTCAATGTCGATCGACGCGTTAAGGCGCTATAAGACTTACACAACTTAAATTTAATTAACATTATTTAACAATTTAAATTTAAAGATTTATTGTAAAAATTAATATAATTGCAAACACCGTATTCCACATCTCATATTCCTGTTCGCAGGTGCTACGCCGAGTTCTTGTTTACGCGATTGCTAGAAAACGACCAGGGTTGGATCTGTGCAATGTTTTGTTAAACCAAGACAACGCCCATGCTTGACATTAGTCTGCTGGGATTTTAAGTGTTAGAGAATCCGCCATATTCTTCTGATCTCGCTTCTTAAGACCTCTGGGTATTCCCGGAAATCAAATCCTGTCTTCGCGGGAGGAAATTCGACAGCGTTCAGGAATTACGGGATGCGATTAGACCATTTTCACTTGACTGGTACATAGCTACGTTCAACATGTGGGTGTATAGACATCAGAAATGTCAGCATTAGCGTCGATTGAGAAAGTGCGACGCTTACTTTACTTACGAATGACGTTGACGTTGATTCACATTTGTAGCCCGGCAATGTCTGTTTCGTGGTGTTAGTTAAATGTTTGTAAAAAGTTTATGTATTGATGTATTTTTTTGAAAATTACAGAATCGGATGCAAATGTGTTGTTCCATATCTTATGACGCATCGGTTAATTTTAAATATTTTTACAATTCAATTCCAGGAATATATCGAAACAGCCCTCGAATGGTGTAATTGATATCACTCTAATTGCTTATTATATTTTAAAAGCAATATGTAAACTATCAGGCTGTTGCATGTTACTGTTGCTTAAAAAACTTCGACGGAAAATAAAGATTTGGTTTATGTAATGCATAATGTGGTGCACACACAATGCTAAAATTAAATTAATCTAGCCCTTAAATCTTTATAAAAGCTAACCAAGTTATTTAGGCAGTGTTATTTAATATTCTGGAACATATGTATATTGTATTTAATCCAGAATCGGGCTACTAACAGTGTTTTTAAAGTTTTTAAATGAGTGTCGCGCACAACTGGAAGAATGGAGAATGTCGTTCACACTCGTCTGATTTTCTGATTAAGATACAGGATTCAATACATTGTTTTTCGTCATTCTGTGAAGAACATTATTTTATTTTAACTGATTAAATACCTGCCTCAGAATCACTAAACTAAAAATCAGTATTTTTTTAAATATGGAAATACTCAGTGATGCAGGGTTTCATTCCCAGCTTATATCATGGTTGTATATTTTTATTGAGCTCATGCACGGTTATTACAATGTTAATGCAAGAAAAAAATGACGAAATTGATTAATATCACTGAATGGGAAAAAAGATGGTTTTTACACCGCAGCGCATAATATCTCTCTTCTAACCATTTTAGTACGTTTAAGCGGTTTGTGTTTAACATCATTACGTTCGACTCCATCAGTAACTAAAACTAGTTTTAAAAAAAATACATTTTTATGCTTAAAAATGGCAGATTTGAGAATAAAGAAAAGTTATTAAACCTTGGGAAAAGGGAAATTTATAATACATGGTATAAGTTAAAGTTTGACGTCCGCCAATAAAACGCCCAATCCAAATTCTGCATGTTCTTTCGTGTACATGAAACATTTTTTTGCCGAAATTTAATTGGTTTTTTGAATAACTGAGCCTTTTCCTAAATATTTAATTTAACGCACACCATTTGGTTCAAAGATTTGTGGCGTGCTTTTATTGACTTATTTCTAAATATACGGCTCGTTTTCTCAAAACAGTTTTTTCTAATTCTTATACCATTTAGAACATATTCAAGCATGGATTCATAATATTTTCAAGCTGTTCTCTTCATTTGTGTGTTAATTTAGTATTACAATGAATTTTAATTCATTAAATATTTAATTTTTTGTGTAAAAAAGTCAAATAAATAATGTCTCGGATCGCAAACACAATTGTGACAATTAATTAGAATATTAAATTCCTAGTCAGTTTCTTAAAAAACAACACCTATTACCACCTACAAGCAACTTTTTCAACCTCCTGCAAAGTCAACAATTAAACTTCAAAATGCCTTTATCATACGTCCTGCTGGTAAGACTCCTGTCTTGCTAATTATATTACGTAACATAGTCATAAAACACTAGGCCCTTTTTTAATAAGCACTGTTTGCATGACTTAACGGTGATTTGCTGAATACTTTTGTGAAAGTTTTAAAAAGCTATAATTGCCATGCCAGCCAATATATCAAATTTCATAAAGGATAAAGTTATGTCAATAAGTAAAGTTGCATGTAGCTATTTCCAAAAAAATCAAATTACAAAGATGATGATTATTCCTGATATGCCTGTTTCACTTTTTTATTATTTCAAAAGCGCATTTTAACTTCAAAAGCACGTGAGACTTTTTATCAACACTTCTAACGCTACGCTTATTATCGCTTCTAAACCGGAACTACCCACTCAGCAATGGAAGTGACTGTCATTCGGAGGTACATTAATTTGTTTGTAACTCTGTATATCGGTAGGCCCTCTTTTGCCACTGAGGTTTTAAACCAGGTTCTTGGTTGATCAAACTCTGTCGCAAAGTTTGCGATGTCGTTATTATTATAAATACGGTAACTGTTTTCTTGCTTCTTCGGAGTTCTTGCTCCTTTGGAGGTCTTGCTCCTTCGGAGTTCTTTATTTCATTTGTGCACGAAAATCATGCAAATTATTACTTTTGGCGGGAAAATTAGGTATATAAGGGGTAGTTTGATATTTAGTATGGCTTCTTCTTCTTTAGTAGTGAAAATAAGAGTAAAATTTGTATTAAAATTAAAATTAAATTAAATAAATTTGGATGTTGTACCTGATTCGTCTTGGGAATTAAAGTAATAAAAATGGATATATTTGTGTTGTGTTTAAATTCCAGTGTAGCCTTGAAATAAGGATTAAATAATAAGGATCTTGGCTACATTGTTTGGTCCCGCGAAAAGTAATAAATTGCATGATTTTCGTGCATAAATGAAACAACAAACTCCGAAGGAGCAAGACCTCCAAAGGAGCAAGAACTCCGAAGGAGCAAGAAAACAGTCACCGTATTTATAATAATAACGGCATCGCAAACTTTGCGACACTCCCGACAGCAAAAAGAAATGGTTTGTACACAATTATTTCATTACTTGTTGAAATAATCTTGACACAGTTATTTATTCATTGACCAATAGTCAACATAACTTTCAATGCTGTCCACGATTTCTCCACCATTAACGTATCTTACTTTTCGAATAAAATTTAAAAAAAGGTGAAATATGCATATCAGGAATTGCCACATTCAGAAAACAACAGCCTCCCCACACAGTCAAGAAGAAGAGAGGGGGAGAGAGCATGGTTAATAAAATAATCAGTTTCAAAAAGGAAGTTATGCACTGTGTTTCTTTACTGTCATCACTAATCGCCAAACAGGTATCATAAACTGATGGCTCTTCATCGACATCTGCTCTGACGTTATCCCAATTCGTTGTACTGTCGTCATCTGTAAGTACATAGCTTCCTGCAGTTTGTGGCGAATCGCTCTCTGAAACAGCGCCGTGATCCACGGAATAACTGTCAGCATCACTTATATCACTGTAATCGAATATGTTAGTGTCAGAAAATTGACGATCGGGTTCACCATTCTTAACAGATTCTGTAATGTTAATGCAGTAATTCACTTCTTTACCATTTATGTTGTCACATAAAACAACGTCTGCATCACCGCTTACGTCACATACAACAACGTCTTCTTCACCGTTTACGTCACATGCAACAACGTCTTCATCACCGTTTACGTCACATGCAACAACGTCAGCATCACCTAATAGATTAATGTCAAAATCACATATTTTTTTTCAATAATGTCATTTTCATCAAAAAGCTTTCCAAATTGTAACAAATCCAATATCGTGTCATCATCGCTAACCTCCTCGTATTCCTGGTTATCTTTGAGCACATAATCACCTCTTTGAGCTGTAACAGCTAATTCCTTCGCTTCTGCAGTACTTTTGTCATGAAAAATCCTGAGGTGAGTGAACATGTAACTCCGCCGAATACATTTCGAATGACATCCTCTAACAGGACAAATCCAGTGTTCATAATTGTTATGTGATTCCTTCACATGCCTTGTCAAGTTACGTTTATATTTATATTCTCGGTGGCACTTGTCACATGAATACATTGTAGCCTACTGTAACGACTGATAACGTATGAATAGTATGAAGTCTAACTTTACAATGGCGCGGTAATAGAGCACGAAATCCTCGTGCATCACGATGTATACTAATGTTATGTAAATATATCTCCAATGGAGCAAATTTTATTTTAATGCGTTTAATAGAGCACGAAATCCTCGTGCATCACGTTGTAAACGAACATAACTCCAATGGAGCAAATTTTATAACACGGTGGGTAAACTGTACCACAAAAATAAAAGGAAGTTTAATCACAGTGGTCAGCTGAACACGTGACTATTATTGAATTGCATACTTATATAACATATACAAATATTTCACTGATTTTTTTACTGTTTTAACTGAAATTTAATTGCTTCTCTGGCTTTCACGGCAGCTAATCTTTCCAGTCGTTTAGGTAACACAATCGGAGAATCTACACTGCAATCTTCGGTTAGAGGTTCATCATCACTTTTTGATGTTTCTATCGGAAATAGTAAATTCAGAGGACGATTGAGAACAGTACCCGATGGCAGTTCAACACTGCAAGAACGAATATTACCATCCCTACTGACAGTCAATTGTTTAATTTTTGCTAACTTCCAAAGTCCGCGTGAAACGTCTTCTTTGATGAGTACTACGTCACCATTTTTTGGTGTTTCGTGAGATTGAATTATGTGTGTTTTTAGTCGCGATTGCGTTCTCTCTCGAAGGCTTAATAAATAATCGTCTCTCCAAACTTTCCAAAATTTATTTAAAAGTTTTTGTCCACTCTTCCATATGTTTAATAGTCTATCCACTGAACTTTCATTTGGCGAGTAATCGGAATCATTTTCTTCTGAACATTCCGGAATTCCTATGTTAGGATTTAATGTTAAGAAATGACTAGGTGTTAGCGTAATTGTTGATTGTAGGTCATCCCCAACGTATACCAGTGGTCTCGAGTTAATAACAGCTTCTATTTCCTTAACCAGAGTTTGTAACTGAATAAGCGTCTACAGGTTTCTTCCTATTGTCTTTCTCAAAGACCGTTTCACTAAACCAATTAATCTTTCGTAGAACCCTCCCATCCAGGGTGCGAGTTCAACAAGAATGCTCCACCTTTTTCCGGCATTTGACACGTAACTTTGAACTTTGTTGCTATGGAGCACTCTAAGCCAAACTCGATCTATAAGTGAGCTTGCTGCTTTAAACTGTTTCGCATTGTCGCTGATAATTTCGACTGGAGTACCTCTTCGAGCAACAAATCTCCTGAAGCCAAGCAAAAAATTGTTCCGTGGACATATCGGAAACAATTTTAAGATGAATGGCACGAGTTACCAAGCAGGTAAACAAACAGATCCAAACTTTGGTATTATCTTCCTTTGTTTTAATATAAAGTGGACCTAAATAATCTAAACCTATTCTAGAGAAGGGCTTAGATTCCACGATGCGCGATTTTGGTAAAGGAGAAAATGGAGGCATCTTGTATGCTCCACCTTCGTGTCGGCGACAGACTAAACATTTGTTAAGCACATATTTCACTTTTGCACGTCCATGGGGAATCCAGAACTTGAATCTTGTTCGCCAGTGTTTGAGATACTCCGCTATGCAAAATTTCATTGTGTGTTTTCATAATTATTAACTCTGTGAATCTATCATGTCTTGGTAGAAGAATGGGATAACGCGCACTCTCACTCAATTCTGCATTTTCAAGTCTACTTTTACAACGTAAAAGTCCTTGATTGTCAATAAATAGACCCAGAAGAAACGGACGCGATATAACCCCAAAGGCTACACGGCAAAAACGATATTCTTCTATATTACCCTCGTCTACAGAAGGTTTAGAACAATCTTTCAACCACATGAAGCGTGTTACATCCCGTTGATCAGATTGAAGGCCAATTTGTAGAAATGCCATCTCTATATCAGCTACCATTACTATCGGGCTCATTCTGAATCTTAGCAACATGCCGCATAGATCTTGAATCATGACATGTCCTCTATACAAATATTGGTTTAAACTTTTATTTTCTGTCCTTGTCTTTGCAGAAGCATCATAGACAACACGTAATTTAGTTGTTGTCTTCTGTGGCGTAACCACGGCATGATGAGGTAGATAATGCACTACTCTGTCTGGTTTTGATCTTTCTGCCTTTTCGATTATGCCTTCTCTTAACTGCTCTTTTATGACTGAATCATATTTTTCCATGAGACTTGGTTTATTTTTTAATTTTGACACAGAACTTTTTAAACGCCCTAGCGCCAACTTTCTGTTATCAGGTAAATCAGGTAATTCGTTGATCCATGGCCAAGTCACCTGATACCGACCATTTTCGAATTTCACAGTCTCCCGAAATTTGCTCATCGCGATATCATCACCACTGTTGCTGAATTTATCCAAGATTCCAATTGACTCTAATTGCCAGAAGTCTTCTAAATTCGGCTTGGTTGACAAAACACTATCAATACTTGAAATCATTGATGTGTTCATTATTTCACCTTCTTGTGTGAAAATTAACATACACGGCTCATTGTGGGTTTCACAATCACTTGTACGGCCTGAAAGAATCCAACCAAATTTTGAGCCAAGCAAGAATAGACCTGGTTGTATCTCTAGCTTCTCAGAGAATAAAATCGAGGTAGTAATCATTACCTATCAACATTTCGATTGATGATGACTCTTTATCTGTTGGTAGTGTATCCGCTAAATCAACACTTTCCAAAATGTGTTTCACTTGTTCTTTTTTCAATGCTTTTACTGGGCGACGATGGACTGCACCACTTATTGTCGGAACGATGTTGACAGTAACGGTAGTAAACTGTCTATTCTTTAACATAACGTTAAGTTTTGCATATTTTGTTTTTATTGTTTGCGAACTTTTACTTCCAAAAGTAACTAGCTTAATTTCTTGTTCACCAATGGCTGTCAACTCGAGCTCATTTGCCAGCTTTTCCGTTATGTAGGTTCGGTGTGAACCTGAATCCAGTAGATTTCTAACTTGTTTGTTGTTTTTCTTATCAGGATTTTTTATTTTTGTTGAAACAGTTTGCATTAACACCGTTTCACTCGAAGACATAAGCACACTTTCTTCTGGAGTGTCTCTTTCAATCTCTATATCACTGACCAAGTGTGCAATATCTCCTTTCAGATGAAATTTCTGAGGACACAAACTGCGATGATGCTTGTTTATTTCACCACAATACACACATATTTTGCTTCTTTTGCAATCACGAGCTCGGTGTCCTATTTTCAAACACTTATAACAACTATCCTTTAGTTGTTCTTTCCGTTCAGTTATAGATATGTACTTGCTACACTGATCACTCCAGTGTTTCTGTTTACAGTAACGGCATTTATTTGTATAATCTTCAGACTGAGGCTGTTGTTGTGATTTCTGCTTAGCTAGAGTCGGTAGTGCGTGTGTAGAGTTTGTTGGTCCTTTGTGTGGCTCTCGTTTATTTGTTGTATCTTTATTTCCAGATGGTAATTTTGCAGAACTAGATTCATGTCCCTTATTACTGGCATTACCCTGTTTTTCAGCTCTTTGTCTTGCCATAACGTATTCTTTCAAGCATTCACGTAGACCTTCTATACTCCACTTTTTGTCAGCACCCTTTTTCAACTCTAATTGTATCAGCACATGTTCAGACAACTTGGCTCTCACCATTTATACAAACACATCTTGGTTTGTATTTTGTCCAAGAATCTCTAGACTACGAAGGTGTCTCTCAACATTATCGAGGAATGATCTCAACTGCCTTGTATCATTTTTGACTGGTTGTAAGTTGATCAGTTGGTTATAGTGAACATCTATAACTTCTTGCTTATCACCAAATCTTTCCTTCAGTATATCAATAGCTAAGCGGTAATTCCCATCTGAAAGCATCAAGCCTGAAATTGCACTTTTAGCTTCACCATGCAATTTACTTTTTAAGTAATTGAACTTTTCACTGTCGGAAAGAATATTGTTGTCATGAACAGAACACTTAAACGAATCCCATAATTCTATCCATTTGGTCTTATCCCCGTCATATGAAATCAAATCCAGCTTTGGCAGTTTTACAGAAGACACTTTAGCACTTTTAGTTTGAGCCTTTAGTATTGTTTCTTGATGTTGTATCTGAAGCTCCATGAGCTTATGCATGTCTTGTTGCAACATCATCATTGGATTATCTCCACTTGGGGCAGTATCCTTACGTTGTTCCTTGAAACTAAGTAACATTTCTCTGTGATGTTTCAACTTCATAAAACACTGGATAGCCTCTTCGCATAATGTACTATCATCTTCAGTTATTTTTTCTATAAATTCATCATCATCTTCTCCAATGGTGGCAGCCAATTTCTCACTTTGCTTTTCTAATTTCTCACTATACAGTTTTAATGTATCACAACACATACCTGTTGTAGCTAGTGCACTTTCAATCGTGTCGATCTCCACATCGCAAAGAAGTATCCTATTGCTCTCATCTATTTTCCTTTCGAGTATATTTCTATACCTCGTCCGTACACCTTTCAAGTGAGGAACACTACTCATGATGAAATAAATCCCTCAATAAATGCACAAAATATTTTATACGAAATAAATGCTCCAATATCACACGACTGTAATATCCGTCCCAGCACTCGATTTTGCTTTGTTTTCAATTCTATATCCGGTTCGCGGGACCAAACAATGTAGCCAAGATCCTTATTATTTAATCCTTATTTCAAGGCTACACTGGAATTTAAACACAACACAAATATATCCATTTTTATTACTTTAATTCTCTAGACGAATCAGGTACAACATCCAAATTTATTTAATTTAATTTTAATTTTAATACAAATTTTACTCTTATTTTCACTACTAAAGAAGAAGAAGCCATACTAAATATCAAACTACCCCTTATATACCAAATTTTCCCGCCAAAAGTAATAAATTGCATGATTTTCGTGCATAAATGAAATAACAAACTCCGAAGGAGCAAGACCTCCAACGGAGCAAGAACTCCGAAGGAGCAAGAAAACAGTCACCGTATTTATAATAATAACGACATCGCAAACTTTGCGACAAGCTCACACTTGCCACAACAGGTTTTCGTATGAACAAACATCTAAAATTTATCTTGGGGAAATAACTCTAACTCACCCATCAACTTGAAAATTCTGCATGACAAACACACACAAATATATATATATAAGAAGCTTATGGCATTGTAAGTAAAAGGGCGGGTACTCAATTACCTTACCAAGACTAGAGTTCCTGGAGTTAAATTAGCAAGAACACGACAAAAACACAGATCGAGCTTATATGTTCTTCTACAAGGTTTCCCCATTAACGTTAAAAGGGATGCAAGTTTTCATTGCACAGTTCATTCGACGATTGTAATCATTTATTTAGCTCATGCTCGGTTAATACCATGTTAATGCATCTAAAATAACAGCGAAATCTATTATTGCAATGCTTCATAATATACAGAAAATAAATATTTGTTTCTACAACACAGATTAACACTTTTGGTCCAAATATTCGTTAACATTATTCCAAAGACCATGTTTTTCATTTGATTTCTAAATGAATACGGTGTTAATGTTACTCGCATCTCTTTAAAAAAATGAAATATGCATATCAGGAATGGCCACATCCTTAATGTTACTCGCATCTCTTTAAAAAAAATGAAATATGCATATCAGGAATGGCCACATCCAGCATACACAGCCTCCCCACACAGCCAAAAAATAGAGGAAAAGAGAGCATGGTATTACAAAAATCAGTTTCAAACTGGACGCCACAAACAAATATCGGAAGCGAGAACCGGAGGGGTTACCGCCTTGGAACGGTCAGTGGCAAAACAAATTGCCACTGGGGGTTTAAACCAGGTTCTAGGGTGCAACAACCTCACACTTGCCCCAACAGGTTCTCGTATCACAAAACAAGTACAAATTTAAAAGTTCTACATGCACAAACGTTACAACGAAACAGACCAAAGACATCATTTTGGTAGAGCGCCTATTTAGGAATTATAAACAGCAAAACGTCAAAACGTGGATATATACATGTTAAAATTCAGTAGGTGTGTATTCGCAAATGACGTTTTAATGTTCCACCTAAAAGTTTGTCCGAATTCATTCGTGTTAAGCTTTTAACTCGGTTAGGTGGGAGAATGTCTTCTGTTCGGAATTATGACGGATAAATGTATGGTTATAGCGGCAAACACCGCGCAGGGTTTGTTAGTTTAAAGACGTCACGATGTTGTTGATATAACTTTAAGTTTCAAAATAAATGTTCGAACCAGAAAAACATGCGTTTTCTCTGAACATAAATCCACTATTGCCGCTATGCAGCATACCACAGACTACCAAATTTAGACTTGCCTAGATTCAACGGAAATATAATTGACTGGCAGTCATTCTGGGATTCATATGAATAAGCCATTTATTCTTACCACTCATTGACTGCAGAAGTTCACATACTTGCGCAGTTGTCCAGACAAGTGCACGAAAAATCATTACTGTAAAGCATCGCACTCTACGTCTGAATGCGCAATTGTGCCGAGTTAAGATAAAAGGCTAGAGTTTGTAAAAAAGCATCATTTATGTATAAATTTTCTTGGTAAACATGAAGTTGCAGAGTGCAGATCTGAAGTTTTAAAATGCAATCTAGGTCTGACTGCAAAAAAAATGTGCTCAGCGTCATCACACTAGCATTAACCTACCTGGAAAACCTCACAAGACGTTCATGCTAGACAAAAGAGTAAAGGAAATTCGAGAAATCACATCAAAGTTCCAATGAAAATATTGCCTAACAGACTCAAACCCAGCCGACCTCCTTTTTTGGGGAATGAGATTTGACTAGTTTGAGAATAGCAATCTATGGACAAATGGTCCTGAATGGCTGCCGTATACAGAACAGTGGCCGAATTCGTTCACAACAATCAGACGTGACATGGAGTTCGAAACTTCAGATTTGTTTTTACAGGCAACAAGTATTGAGCCCATGTACATTTCCGGAATACAGAACATTGTTGAACAAAGGTTTGGTTCCATTGGAAAGCTTCTGCGAGTTTCAGAATACGTTATGAGGTTCATCAACAACTGCAGATTACACAGTCAACAAAGGAACACTGGTCCACTCCAAGTCCCTGAAATACATAAAGCCGAGACAACGTGGATTTACGCTTGTCAACAAATTTCAATTTGTGGAGAAATTTCCAACATAAAAGACAAAGAAAACCGCCTGTTCATTTCAAAACAGTTCCGTCTATTAATAGATCAAAATGACCTTGTAAGATGCGGAGGTAGAATTTACAATCAGCCCCTTGATGAGCAGGGGAAATTCCCATACCAACTTCCGGCCAGACATCTAATAACAACTCTGGTTATCCAAGATACCCACGAGAAACATCTACACGCAGGTGTCAGTGCAACAGTTACACATATACGCCAGAAATACTGGGTTCCCACTTTACGCAACGCGTCAAAGCCATAGTTCGAACATGTGTAAGATGTCGTAAGGTTACCGGCAAATCTTACACTACTCCTGATTCACAACCGTTACCACAAGCTAGAGTGGCGGAAAAATTGCCATTTAATTTTACTGGAGTTGATTTTTCGGGCGCTCTGTATGTGAAAGCAAACTCAAGTCAAGAGTCCAAAACATACATTTTCCTATTTACTTGCGCGACAACTCGTGCAGTGCTGTGCAACTTGAATTACTGCCCGATCTCACAGAAGAAACCTTTCTCCAAGCGTTCACGCGTTTGTAAGCAGAACATAAAATCACTACCGTAACCCACCAATCTCATTGCAGACAACGCCACCACTTACATGTCAGCAGTGGAACACATGCAGCGACTCTTCAACTCACCGATCATCCAAGAAAGTTTAAACAGACAGAGTATTCAGTGGAAATTTTTTTCCAAAGCGCGCCTCTTGGTACGGTTGCTGGCTGGGGCGCCTCGCAGGATTGACCAAATTCACACTGAAACAACAGCCAGTCGGAAACGACTGCAAGCAAGACGATTCGAATAGTCAGAAATAAAGCACATGTTAATTTGGGTTTCATTTAAACTGGAGAATGAGTAAGGAATTCAATCTGATCCTTCCACCGACGACAGAGTGAGTACAAAAAGTACTAGGTCGAGCGTTACGTGAGCCTTCACATAATATATTGACCGAGATAGACGCACAGTTAAATGACCGCCCGCTGACGTATGTAGGTTCGATCCCACATGATTAAGACCCATTAACATCGGCGCATTTACTCTACGGTCGCAGAATAAAGTATCACATTATCCAGCGATTGGGTAAACGATGGGCAACCGACGCACTTTTTTGTAAAAATGGATTGGTTGCCGGACGGTGACTGAGGCCATCAGGCGCATCGGTAGGGGTCATCGGAAGAAAATAAGTTGAAGTTAAAAATCAGCGATGTCTCCAATAATGCCCAACATCGCTCTCATCGGCAACCCATCATGCGCACATCTTTCAAGGATCAGTCGATATTTGGCCGAGCATTGTCCTGTGTTCGTTGTTTCTGAGGTCATCGTGAATCAGTGGTGGGAAACAGACATCGACCGAGTATTGGTCGATGTTCTACCCAGCAAATAGTCGACCGATGTACGACCGATGTGCGAACGATTGTCACCAATGTATGAGCCATGTAATATACATAGGCTGATTATCGCTCGAACATCGGTCTATGATTAGCGATGCATCGTTAGGCCATAATAAATATTCGCATGAACAACATTCTTTTATTTCATGCTACTTCGGCCGATCATCGCCCGGGCATCATACAATGTCTGTAAAATGGCCAGCAACTAATTGTACGATATCTAATTCACCGTTGATCGTTGAAGACTGTCCGATGTCCGGTCGATGTCCGGCAGGTAGTCGGTGCCACACCGGCCAAAAATGTTTCTCTCTGGAGTCACTCGCCGTACGAACATCGGCAGAGGTATACACGGCCTCCGTACGAAGCCTGATGCGGTGACAGATGCGTTAAGGGCTAATTGGCCGATGAGGACCGAGGTTGTTACATCGCTCAGACCACCGATTGCCATCGGTCTACGGTCTCCGGCAGGGAAATGCGACTGAGGCATACCAGGGATGCAATACCCCGACGATCCAGCTCACATGATTCAGCGATCCAACACTGTGACAAGAAACCAATATATCATAACGAAACGCGCTAGAGACCAGAAACCGCAGATCAAACACTTCCGGGAGCGTAGGAGATTGTAGTACCTGACTTCATTGAGGGAACAACATCGGACCTCTGAAAACAATAACTAAACCATAACCGAGGGAGACACCTCGTACGCGCGGGAAGTTTGCCGTGATTCAAAGATTTATTCGAGTCAAGGACAGGCTTACACGAGCAGCAGAGATCCGCACCAGATCTGGTGTGAAAACACGACCAATCACGAAACTGTACCAATTTGAAGTGATAAATGACTTAGAATAAAGCTGTGTGATTCAAGTGAATAACAATATTCAGTGACTACCGGTACACGTGCTTTTGCTATATATATTAAATTAATGTGTAATTAAATTCAATCAATGTCATTATTCAAATTAATTCGGTGTTTAGTATAAAAACATTATTATTAATGAAATGTGACTTAAGTATGTTTCAGATCAATAGACACTTTGATTCATATCCGTCGTCCGGAGTATGTCCGAAATTATGACGGACAACGTAAGACTATAGCGGCAAATGCCGCGCACGGTTAGTGACGTTAATGACGTCATGATGTCGTTAAGTTTCAAAATAAGAGGATAAACAAGCATCATCGATTTCTATGTACATTGATCCACAATACGATCGCATACCCGTTACAGCTTCTAAAAGTGGGAGATTCGGAATAAAATCGGGAGATTTTAACCGGTGTAGAGTTTTGTTGCTGACTGAATATTTTACTTGCTGATGCTGTTCCGTTCTAGAATTTCTTCAGTCTCTGTATCACTAAATACTTAATAATGTTTTAGTCATCTGAGTATGAATATGCGTAAACAATATATTTTATAGTAAGTGTTTGATGCTGCTTCGATGCAATCCCGGACTTTATGTTGTATGTCCCTCCCGCCTTTTTACGGGGACATTATGGTGTGGACATGTGCAGTTTTTCTTCATTTGAGTGAAATTAATTAGGACGAAATTTAATTTCTCTTGATTGAATGTAATGAACGCTAGTGGAGGTTGTAAGATATGCACGAGGATGTCGTTTTAATATGTAAAACTGATTATTCCGCTTTGGACAGTCGTATCATACGGACATATTTAATTTTACCTTGCTCGTGGACGGATTGATGTTAATTTGCACTTATGATAAATGTTGTTTCATCACACCCTGGTACCGGCTCTCCCAAATACAGGTGGCACTCCCACATACAGCTCATGGTAAATAATTTTAGAGGAGAGGTGGTGTAAGTATTTCGTTTATATCTCAGGAAATCTAAAACCTTCTAAAAAGTGAAACATATCAGCGCTCTGGTGAATTATCTTAAAAAAACAAACTAATGCGAGTTCAACGCGAAAGTTTGACTCAAAAATGTCAAATGTCAAAATAAAACTTAAAATACTCAATATATACTGCAAAAGTATTCAGTTTTGATACGGTATCGTGTAGTCCTGTCTTCCTTAAAAATCCAGTTCAAATTCCAAGCCTTGATCTGTTTTATTTAACGAATGACTCATTTTTAAAGATGGTCAGTGGTTTCAAAACGGCACTCCCATCGCAAAGGTGTGTAAATGTTTGGCACTCACCAAGTACTGCTACAGAATAGTCTTCAAAATGTGAATAAATGTTCAGTAATTTTGTTTTAGTTTATGTGGGAGGTTCTACATAATATACTAAAACAAATCACATTTGCTTTCAGTATAGTGACCCCCCCCCCCTCCACAATTACAAAAACAAAATACACCACCTCTCCTCTAAAATTATTTACCGTGAGCTGTATGTAGGAGAGCCACCTGTACTTGGGAGAGCCGGTATCAGGTTGTGATAATGGATAAAGTAAATGCGGAGTTCTATAATGACTGAACTGAGTGATTTCAAAAGTAAGGTAAATAGTAGTTATATTGCTGTTTCTAATCAAGTAAAAATACAAACGGAACAGAAAATCAAATGAAGATTCGACGGCAATAAAAAAGTGAAATGTGGATATCAGAAATAGCCACATTAAGAAAGCACTGCCTCCCCACAGTGTAAAGAAAAAGAGAAAGAGAGATCATGGTTTATAAAATGATCGGTTTAAAACAGACACAAAAAAATCAATTAACACAAAGGAATCGCTAGGGGTTACCGCCTTGGAACGGTCAGGGGCAAAACAATAGGGACCTACTGATATATAGATTTATCTCAATATTCTGTTACTTCCCTTTGCAACGCGCACATGCTACTGGGTAGTTCCGGTCTGAGATTGACAATTAAAGCAGAATAACGCAGTACTCATTCGTGGTTTATTCGTATAAGTTTTAATTGGATCTGGTCAGTGAGAGATAAGAATTATGCATAAAAACTTTTTGTCATTATCACTGATTGGGAAAATAGATAGTTGTTTATATTGTAGCGCTAACAATTTAAGTAAGTTGAATCGATTTGTGTTTAACATCAAGAAGTTCGACTTCATCAGTAGCTAAAAAGAGTAACCAAAACGCATTTTATGGACAAAAATGCAGATTTAAGAACAAAGAAGACTTATTAAACCTTAAAAAATGGTAGTACAATTTATAACGCATTATATGTGTGACGTCCGCCGAAAAAAACACAAATTCCCTATTCTGCATGTTCTTTCGTGCACATCAAACACATTTTTTGTGTCGAAATTTAATTGTTTTTCTTTTGTTGTTTTTTTTCTTTGAAAACCTAAGCCTTTTCAAATTTAATTAAATGCACCATTTGGTTCACAGATTTGTGTCGTGTTCATATTGACTTATTTTTTTTCAATATACTGCTCGTATTCTTAAAAGGTTGTTTTTATTCGTATACCGTTTAGAACATATTCAAACATGTTTTCACGTTCTCTCTTCATTTTTTTGTTTTTGTTTATTTAGTTTTATAATCAATTTTAATTCATTAAATAAATGTATTGTTGTGTAAAACTTTCCCGAAGGCTATTTGAATTCAGTTCGGAGCACTTAAGTTGCCAAAATCAAATAAACAATGTCTCGGGTCTCAAACATCATTGTGACAATGAATTAGAATATTTGATTCCTAGTCTAAGTCAGTTCCTTAAAACAACACTTTAACCCCCTAAAAGCAACTGTGTCAACCTCTTACAGAGTCAACAAGTAAACTTCAAAATGCCTCTACTATCACACCCTTAGCTGGTAAGACTCCTGTCTTGCTAATTATATTACGTAACATGGTCATAGGCCCTTTTCTTAATTAGCACTGTTTGCATGACTTAACGGTTACTGGCTGAATACTTCAGCGGAAGTTTTAAAAAGCTATACTTTCCAATCCAGCCATTATCAAATTTCATAAAGAATAAAGTTACATTAATAAGGCCTAAAAAAATAGGTTTGTTTCTGGTTACCCTACCGACCGTCTCTTTTTAGCGCCGACCGTAACTTTTTTTCAGCCCTCCAAAAAATTTTATGAAAAGCCGACCGGGTTTCGCCGACGAAAAATTATGTTATTGTTGGACACAATGTCCTGTGCAAAATAACAGCCAGCAGCGTTACATTTTTGGAAAATTTACTGTCACTTTCTTCTCCGGTGCTATTTTTAACTGTTAAACGCGTTATTTTTGTCCATGTATCACTATAAGTAAACCCCGTTGTGTGTGCTTTCGGACCAAGGTTGCTAATTTCATAATTGAATTCGCCGAGGTAAACAATCATGGCTGTCAAAGTTTGGCGAACCAGTTAAAATATTCTTTTTGATCCACCGACGACTTCAGTGAAGAAT
The DNA here is from genome assembly GCA_038501625.1 of Corbicula japonica. Classification (NCBI taxonomy): domain Eukaryota; kingdom Metazoa; phylum Mollusca; class Bivalvia; order Venerida; family Cyrenidae; genus Corbicula; species Corbicula japonica. The sequence continues at coordinate 3,619,278 of JAZAYU010000035.1, forward strand.
TAAGGAAGCAAATAGATTAAGAGTTCTGTTCATACGTGAAACGGCGTAAATGCAGAATCGTTGAAAAATGGCTTTATGAGTGAACAATTATGTACTGATATTTGTATCGTAAAATGAGTGAAACAAACAACACTGATCAAATTATTTACCCTGCAGCGGGATTCTAAAATTGTCGGCAGGCCGGTCATTGGCTGATTTTCGGGAAGAATGTCCGATTGAAATTGCAAAATTGATAAAAAAAATCGGGCATGAATAGTGGCTCATAAATTGTTAAAAAATTATCAACATGTACATTTTTTCATATCGGTCATGAATAGTGGCCAATAAATTGTTACAAAAATAACCAACATGTAAATTTTTCACAGCTTAATCAGCTATTATTCTGTCAATTATCGAATTCACAACTCTGCTACCATGACTACCACGACTACACGTCCTGTGAATAGCCTGCGGCATAGATGAAACGGGATGTGGTCGGTCTCATTTTAACAACGGGCGTTTTTTTAAATTTGAAAATGAACTGCGCTAGGCAGGCTGTTTGATGTCAGAATAAAAAGGGGCAATACCCGTGATTTTATTAATTAACGTACACAAATAAAACAGCATTTTAAATTAAAAAAACTGTTTGTCCGATGTGCGTAATTCTGAATGACCGCCGACCGAATAAAATAAATTACGTTAAAAAATGCTGTTTCGCAAATTAAAAGAATGCGGATTTTAGTTAAATTGATTGCCATTCACCGCAAAGTTAAAAGGCTTAAATGAATAGATACAAAATGTGAAAATTAATCGAGTAACCGGCTTGCTTACTTACGGCCATAACGATTCAAATAAATTTTAAATTTACAAAAAGCTACGTTCGCAACCTTTATTTCCGACTCGGAAATAAATGTTGCATATGCAGACTCATGTAAGCTCTTGTAGATTCAAGAATTACTACATTCATGACATAATCGACGTATATTTACGTTAAGCGAATAATTGCCTCCCGTAATTCCGAGCGTTAATACATGTTTAATGAACAAAAAAATCCACTTCACAATCGATATGAACACTGCAGTAGATTACTATTTTGAACTGTTACGTCACTTTTTCAATGCATGTGATGCTTGTGTATAACAACAAAGACGCCGTTAAACGTCACGTGCCGCTCTAATAAATCGATCGAAGACTTTGTCCGTCTACACCCCGAAAATCATGTAATTTATCTGTTGGAAGTTTGTAGGATATCGCCGACGAGAAATGATGTTGTAAGAGAGGAATGAACTTGGGGTCGGGAGAGTTAAATGCGCTGAACGCGGGGACCGGAAGTCGCAGTTCGTGCGGACCGGAAGTCGCTGTTCCTGCGATCCGGAAGTCGGGGAATAGTCAATTTTGGCGCCAATGTCCGATTTGGAATTTGAAAGTTTAGAAAGATATTTATTTTTTTTACAAAAATAGCCATGAACAAATCAACAATATCCATGCACGGCATTACACATCTTATTGTAATTAACAGAATAATAACTAATATTACATGTTAAGCAAAACAATTCAACTTTAAGTTGAAACACTGATTTATTAGTTTCAATGGAATAAAGGTATAAATGCAGTGAGTTTTCCCTTTTCTACACTTCAATACCTTAAAAGATACCTCGAAAAAAAAGATAGATACTAATTTAACAATTTTAATCTTTGATGTACTTACTTACACCCAAGATGTTATATACCTGGACTTTGGTTCTTTCCCCTAAAAACAGCCTACCTACCGATCCATTGTTTTTTAAAGGATATAACCAGAAACAAACCTATTTTTAGGCCTTTAAAGACAGTAAAGTTGCATTATTAACTTAAAATCAATATCAAAGATAATGATCATTCCTGATAAGCCTGTTTCACATTTTTGGTTAATTCGACAATGCATTTTAACTTCAAAAGCCTTTTTGAGACTTTTTATCTAGACTTCTAACGCTACGCTTATTACCGCTTCTAAAACAGAACTTCCCACTCAGCAAGGGAAGCCTGGGTCATTTGGAGGTAAGGTAACTCCCCAATTAGCCACTGGAGCGGTTAAACCAGGTTCTATGATGCACCAACCTCACACTTGAGATCGGTGTTTGGCCGGATTAGCCGGTGCATCATTACCGTCTGATCTTGATCAGCACTTGTTAACATGCAGATCTATTAGTTATTTTTATCCTAGATGACACCTGTGCAGATCCGGATCTGATTGCGTGAATGTGCTGGCTGATCTGGATCTGCGCTGGTTGCACATGCGTTACAATGCGTACGTATTAAGTAAAGAGTTTAAAAAATAATAAATCAAATAGTTTTCCTGTATGTCTTAAACTTTAAATTCAAATGGAAAATAATTAAAATAGGTAAAGCAGCATTACACCATTACAAAAAACTTTCAATATACAGATTATGTTTCATTATAGTTAAACAATTCTGTTATTTTTTTTTTCAGTCTGATAACTCCTTCATTTTGAACTTCAAGCTATGTTTTACAAAATATTTTCAATAATTTTTCAGTATGATGAAGAGAGCGGGGACTATAAGCTTTGCAGTATAGGTCAGTCTATTGTCCGCACTGGCGGGGAAATCCCAGAATACATAGGTTCTAAAGTATTGTTATTTAATTTCTGATATATTGAAGTTAGCATCAATGAATGTTCAAGGTCTTGGGGATAATTTCAAGAGAAAAGATGTTTTTAATTATTTAAAAAACAAACATTTTAACATATATTTTTTACAAGATACACATTTCACTGACAAGGACTGAAAAATAATAATAAGGTCAGTGGGGTTTCGAGTGTGTCTTTAGCAACTTTATTAGTCAATCACATGGTGTTGCGATCATAATCAATAACAATTTTGATTTTAAGTTGCAAAATATAGAAAAAGACAATGATGATAATCTTTTAATAATGAAGTGTAAAATACACAATCTGAACTTTTTATTTATATGCCTTTATGGTCAAAATACAGATGACCCAGCTTTTTACTTGAATGTAAAAGTCTCACAACCTGAGAGTAACAGTATTATTGTCGGAGACTACAATTTGATACTTAATCCTGAGAAAGATTATTCTAATTATAAAAATATAAATAAGCCCAATTCATGTGAAATTGTACCTCAGACGATGATGGAATGTGACCTTATTGATCCTTGGCGGGAGCTAAATATAGAGAAAAACAATTCACTTGGTTCAAGAAGAACCCCATGAAGAAAGCCAGACTTGACTTCTTTCTAATTTCAGGTAATTTGTTTACTGATGTAGAAAGTGCATACATCTGTCAAGAGCTACCGAGAGAACCTATGTCTTTATTGAAGACTGTTCAATCTTTTAGCTTTGAACAATATAAAAGGGTTTGTTAACAAGGTGGCGATGCCTTAAACTGTGGTTGATATACCAACTATATAGTAATTTTTCTCAAGCTACTTTGCTTATATGATTGAAATGAAATGTTGAGCTATGTGATTTACAATGATTTTTATTGGAAACTATTAGAATTGATCACAGACGTTTTGGCCTCAACAAGTTTCTTTCTAAGCCACGACTTTCTATGGACTATCTATCTTGATTATCTATCGAGCAGCTTCAACTCTGTGGACGTAAGCCACTACTATTATGTTGGGACTATGAAGTCCAACTCCTATACACTCTATGAAACTTGATAACAGATTGTTCGATCTATGCTGCCTTCTCAGAGAAGCTAGGCTTCATAAGAGACTACGGCAGCAGTCGAAGGAACCGTACACTGTGTATCAGATTCCGCCTTCGTGTTACAACACTACAATTGTACTACGTACTAAGTAACCTCTCTGAGGAGCGAGCTCACGGATAGAACGCGGAAACCTTTCGGTAGCACAAATATTGGCCTCGCTAACTACTTTAAGCCAGCCAGTTGGCCTCGCTAACTATCTTAAGCCAGCCAGTGTTGTATTTACACAACTTTTTGGTTGCTGTTTAACAACTTCTTGTTCCAAAAGTTGAAACCGGTCCCTTTATATTTACATTATGTTTGACAATACAATGGTTACAGGCTACCATACAAATTTGCATAATTTTTCCTTTAGACCAAAACGTCTTCAAATCACAAAATCCACTAAGTTAATAACTTTTACAAAATGACATTATCTATGTCAAGCAGAATTGTTAGTGCATCAATCTGTGTGATGAAAACAAATTTACTCTAATCAATACAATTATTATAGATGAATTTATGATTTCACATATATATTATATACATATATAATAAAACAGACAATTACAATCATTCCTGACAAATAGCCCCCTTCTTAAGAAAACGATCTTTCGTTTTCAAGTCTTCATGAATGATTTTTAGGACTGATTACTGTCTGCTTAAATATTCGGCAAGAAAGTTTTCTGAACCTCTGATTGCCTGAACTGTGAAATTGTAGTTTTGCAGAAATAATGCCCATCTCATTATTCTGCTGTTCTCAATCTTACTTTTCTGTATGTAAGACAAAGCATTGTGATCTGTCTGTATCACAAATTTTGTACCATATAAGTACTTCTGGAATTTTCGTATCCCAAATACTATTGCCAAACATTCACGCTCTATCACGGAATAGTTTCTTTCACGTGGGAGCAACTTTTTGCTGGCAAATGCAATGGGAAACAGGCCATCGTCATGATGCTGTAACAATGCAGCTCCTATGCCATTCTCCGAAGCATCACACTGAAGGATGAAACTCCTTTCAAAATCAGGCAAACGGAGAATCGGTGCCCGCGTTAATTGGTCCTTCAGTGACTTAAAGGCCTTGTCTTGTGCCATGCCCCAGTTTACTTTGTTTGGCTGACCTTTCTTTGTGAGATCAGTCAGCGGCGCGGCTGTCTCGGCAAATGATGGGATGAACCGCCTGTAGTAGCTGGCCAAGCCCAGAAATGCCCTAACTTGTCTCTTTGTGGTTGGTACTTCAGCTAGACGGATTTTCTCCAACTTTTCTTCCTCCATCTGAAGAATACCGTTCCCGACCATGTGTCCGGTGAATCCGATATTGCTAAAGCCTAAAAGACATTTAGAAGGCTTAACTGTTAGGCCGGCACTTCTAATTCTGGTTAACAGCTCTCTCAACATTTCGAGGTGTTGATCCCAAGATACTGTATGCCCCAGAACATCGTCGACATAGTTGTCTGTATTGTGGCAGCCTGCGAGCAATCTACGCATCATTCGGTTAAATGTAGCACCTGAATTCACCATGCCAAAGGGCATTTTTCGGAATTGATAAGTTCCGGACTCCGTTGTAAATGCCGTATATTGACGACAGTCTTCAGCAACTGGGATTTGCCAGTAGCCTTTGGCCAAATCGACCTTTGTATAATATTTGTCGGCTGTAAGCTTAGCCATTATGTCGTCAACATTGCCCATTGGTTCTGTGTCAAACTTGGTGACGGCATTTAACTTTCTAAAGTCAATGCAAAATCTATTACTTCCATCCTTCTTTCGCACCATCACTATGGGCGAGTTATACTCTGATGTGGCTGGTTCGATGATTTTGGCTTCGAGCATAGCCTGTACTTCTACTTCCACATCTTTCCTCTTTGCATACGGTATTGGGTATTGTTTTACCCGTACAGGAGCTGTGCTGGTTAGCTCAACCCTATGCTCGGCCAACGTTGTGCATCCAGGTTGCTCCGTGAATATGTCGCTGAACCCTTTTAAGAGCTCCAATACCTGGTTCTTCTGTTCAAGCGACAGCTCTGTGTTTATTTGCACATCTTTGTATGTTTCCCCCGCTGTAACATTTGGCAGTTGCAGGAGGTTTTCATCGTCCACGGCACCTAAATGGTCGTCACTTTCCGGCTCAATGATAGCCACAGTCGCAGAGACAACGTCTGTTCTTTCTTCATACCGTTTCAGTAAATTGATGTGGTATGTGGCTATCCTGTTTTCGACCTTTACTCTGTAATCCATCTTATTGATTACCTCTACCACTTCATAAGGACCTTTCCACTGAAGCATCATCTTGTTATTGCTCGTTGGTAGAAGGACCAACACTTTGTCACCCACTTTCAAGGTTCTTGGTCTAGAAGACTTGTCATAGTGGTGCTTATAAGTCTGCTGTGATTCTTTGAGGCTTTCCCTGGCTACCTTGCAGGTTTCTTCTAAACGCTGCTTTAAATCTAACACAAACTCATATGTGTTTCTAGCCTCAGGTGTTTCTTGCTCTGTCCATAGTTCCTTAAGAGCTTGCATTGGGCCTCTAACGGTTCGGCCATACAGGAGTTCAAATGGTGAAAAACCCGTACTCGCTTGTGGAACTTCCCTGTATGCAAACAACACAGCAGACAGATATCTGTCCCAGTCTTTCGGTCTTTCTTGACACATTTTCTTCAACATAGATTTCAAAACCCCATTCATTCTTTCACATAATCCGTTGCACTTTGGATTATAGGGTGTTGTGAATAGCTGTTTTACTGAGACCAGTCTATTGACTTCACGCATCATATCAGAGGTGAACTGGGAACCTCTGTCGCTTAACATCTCAGTTGGGAAGCCTACTCTGGCGAATATGTCGAGCAATGCCTCAGCAACTCGCTCTGTTTCTATCCTGGGTAGCGCTACTGCTTCAGGATATCTTGTTGCATAGTCAACCACAGTCAGTATATAACGATTTCCCCTTTCGGATACTGGCGTGATTGGTCCTATGAGATCCACAGCCACTCTGTGAAACGGCACATCAATGATAGGCATCTGGCCTAATGGAACCTTGGTTACCCTTCCCTTTGGAATGGTCTTCTGGCATATGTCGCATGAGCGACAGAACCTAGTTACATCACTAGTAATGCCAGGCCAATAGAAGCTTGTCATGATTCTGTCTTCTGTCTTCTTTGCAGAAAGATGTCCTCCAACTATTGACTCATGGGCAAGCTCCATAACTCTTTTCCTAAATGTACTTGGGACTACAATCTGTATAGTCTCAACTATGTTTGAACCTCTCTTCTGTTCAAATATCCGATATAAGACACCTTTGCGGTCTTCATATCTATATTTATGACCACCTTTGGTCATCATCTCCTTGTTGTTCGACGCGTGTGACCATAATTTGTTCAACGACGTGTCTTCTTTTTGAGCATGTTTCAATGAATCAACATTGATCTCTGAGCTACAAGAGGGTGTTGGGACATTCAATGCGCTGATCGGTTGCTCAGCTTTCTTAGCTTGGGCTCTTGTCATGACTGCAGCAACTTTTGACTCCAGTATAGAGGTGTTTGTTTCCTGATGCTTAGTCCAGTTTGGGTCTGGTTTGTCAAGCACACCAGGTATATTGCCTAAAACAAGATCACATATGAGTGATTTTGGCACCATGACCTCTATCTCTCCTTGGTAATATGGAGTGTTAATGCTTACTTTAGCAGTTGGAACAGTCTTAGCTTGGCCATCGATAGTTATCATAACTATTTGCTTTCCTGACAACTGATCATCACGAACTAATTCCCTCCGGACTGCTGCTAGCTCACAGCCTGTGTCTCTAAGGACCCTCACCTCTCTGTCTCCGACATACCCTGTTCGTATGTCTAAGTTACGCTCACCTTCCAACATCTCAATGGTACATGCTCCTGTGATGACTGGCATTGATTCGCCATTTGCTAGCTTAAGTTGGCCGTTCTCTATATTTTCGTTTATAGAAGCACGCATGCATAATGCTGAAACCTTTTTGTCATTTGCTCGACCTTCGTCATTTTTCCCAGTCTTTTGTGTTCCTTTCGACCCATCGCGAAATCGGCAGTCTCGTGCAAGATGACCAACTTTGTTACAGTTAGAGCACGTCGGCCTAGAATTGCTTGTGCTAGACTTTTGTGTTGTCTCCTTATTCTGGTCATTTGGTTTGGCTGCCTTATTTGGCGTATGGCTTGCCTTGGAACTTCTGTAGTAGAAAGACCGAAAAACGCCAAAAAAGCGAAAACCGCCGGAAAACGCCAAAAAATGCAGGAAAACTATGAAAAAATACTTACAACACTAGAGCATATCATCAAAATGTAATATTTGTTAATAAATATAAAGTCATATAAGGATTTATACTATTTTGGTAAACAGAGAATGCAAAATAACTTGTTCCGGCTCCAATATAGTGCGGAAACGCTTACCACTTATTTGTCAATTCGTAGCTACTTCAACAATAAATTAAACGAACATTGAACAATAGTTTATGTTCTAAAATTTAAAAGTTATTCATAAATATAAGGTTATAAAAAATGAATATATGGACTATTCTATTTCAGTAGACAAAGAATGCAAAATAAATTAGTTCCGGGTTCAATATAGTGCAGGAAAACGCTTACTTCGTATTACTTATTTCAGCTATAATTAAAACAAAAATGTAAAAATACTTATAAAAAAGCAGTTTATGCTCTAAATGTAATAGTTGTGAATAAATATAAGGTAATATAAGTATTTATACCATTTCAGTAGACTGAGATGCAAAATATCTTGTTCCAGCTCCAATACTTAGTGCCGGAAAACGCTTTTAACGATAAAGAAAACGCTTACCACTTATTTGTCAATTCGTAGCTACTTCAACTATAAATAAAACGAACATTGAACAATAGTTTGTTATAAAATTTAAAAGTTATGCATAAATATAAGGTTATAAAATGAATATTGGGATTATTCTATTTCAGTAGACAAAGAATGCAAAAATGTGTTCCGGGTTTAATATAGTGCAGGAAAACGCTTAGCATTACTTAATTCAATTATAATTAAAACAAAAATGTAAAAATACTCATAAAAAAGCAGTGTATGCTCTAAATGTTGTGAATCGTTGTGAATAAATATAGTCATATAAGGATTTATACAATTTCAGTAGACAGAGATGCAAAATAACTTGTACCAGCTCCAATACGTTCTTAGTGCCGGAAAACGCTTTCACTTAATTATTATTTCAACTATAAATAAAATGAAACTTTAAAAATAGTTACTAAACAGCTTTAACATTAAACGTTTAAAAAAAATAAGGTTATATAAAATTTAAATAAAAGGATTATTCTATTTCAGTAGAAAAAGAATGTAAAACATATTGTTCTCGGTTCAATATGGTGCCGGAAAATGCTGAAAACCCTAATTTCGTATAACTAATTTCAACTATAAATAAGAGATAACTATAAATAAATTTATAGTTTCCAAAATGCAGTTTTTGCGCTAAAAGTAATAGTTGTGAATAAATATAAGGTCATATAAGAATGTATACTATTTCAGGAGACACAGAATGCAAAGAAAAACTTGTTCCGACTCCAATACTTAGTGCCGGAAAACGCTTACTTCTTTTAACTAATTTCAACTATTAATAAAACAAAACAGCTCATGCTCTAAATGTAATTGTTTTGATTAACTATAAGGTCATTTAAAGATTTATAATATTTTAATAGACAAAGAATTTCAAAATAACTTGTTCCGTCTCCAATATTAGCAGGAAAACGCTTACCACTTATATCTCATTTCACATATAAATATAACAATAAAAATATATTTTTAAACCCAGTTTATTCACTAAATGTAGTAGTTGATAATAAATATGAAACCATTTTAGGATTTATACTGTATAATAAGTAGATAAAGAATGCACAACTTGTTCCGGCCCCGATATAGTGCCGAAAAACGCATAACGTGTTCTGGCTCCGATAGTGCCGAAAAACGCTTACTTCTTATTCTTTCTCAACGGGTCCACGGAATACACTTTGAATATTATATATTGCAATATTCACTTAAATTGTCATCTAACAGGTTTTGTTAATTATTGATTTTTGTATCATGGTGTTTTATTTTATTAAAGATATGCTACACATATATACTTGTATATATTTCTTTAATGTTAACCATATTCATACATTAATAAAAGTTGTATCGAACTGACGATATTTTGATATTTTTCTTTTTTGCCGATGAAAGGACAATGACGACTGAACATGGCCCTCAAGAATTACTGTAAAATGAATTCTTTTATCAACTAATAGTTAAGATGATCATTCACTCCATTCATACGTCTATTATGGCATGGGCGAACAGTGTAGATCTAGATGCGAAATTTATGTGCTAACTAATCTGAATCTACACTGTTAGCACGTGCTATAAAACCGGTATGTATGTAGTTAAGAGAAAAGAAGCGCATAGTGTAGCCGTATTTCCAGTTTAAAAGCAGGACATATGTACGCTGGAAGTACTATCGTCACAGAACGTGCTGCTTATTGGAAATATATGTCACCGCAGGTGTATATTGTGAATCAAACAAGTGCATTTGCAATAATCAGGCATATCAAAAATTATATACAATATTCTAACTACACCGATCATTAAATTTTCGTATCTCCGTATGGAGTAGCTCTACACACAATTTGAAACGTTAGATGAATATTATTTACTTCTTTTTTAAGCAATTGACAATCATGAACATTTATTCGTGCGTTAATAAATCAATGCATTTAATTGAGGCGAGGGTAAAAACCTGTCACAAAATCGACAGAAGCGAAGAAGATACCAGCAAAAACTGCTAAAAATTCTGTGTAACAACTAAGAAATCTCATTATTGAAAAGAATTTTAAAGCATTGTTCAACATTAAATAAGAATCCAGATTAAAATACGGAGACGCGAATTTTCGTTAACGGAGTATAAATCCGCAACCGACGATTTTAAGGCTTTTGATTTTATCCTTACCATGAATAAATGTCAGTGGTTTCCATGAATGGAATTTGATGATTATTTTATTAAAAGGAGTGAACATGATGTATCAAGTTTCAAGTTTTTAGACTTTACATGGAATTGAAGATGAAACGCTGCGAATTTATAATAAGATAATATCGGTGTATGTAAGCCAATGGTTTACTGTTTAAATTTTATAATGTGTATATGCCTATTAGATTTCTATTAATATTGAATTATGTTTTTATATTTGAAAGACACAATAACCGCATTATACCAATAACTGCCATATCTCCGGATATTTCCTGTTTATAAAGAGATAACGAGAACGGATACAGTGACACGCATCCTCCGAACGTAAGTGAGAGAAACAAAATGCATATATTCAGTAAACAACGACAATAAGTTTACATTTAATAATGAAATAAAAGAGAAACTCAGATGAAACAAGCAGTGAACATAAACAAGTTTAAGATATAAAACAAATTTTAAGTTATGATGAGAGCTGACCATGTAAGAGAACTCCGGCGATGCCGCTTTTAACGTATTCAGTAATGCTCAAACTTCACAAAAACAAACTACTTTCTGACAATATGAAACTTGTATGACGGTGTGAACAATTCTGAAGCATTTGGTATATTTTTATTTTATTTTTTGACAACATCGTATTGTTTGCCGGAGTCCTTGTGTCACGGGTCATGTTCGCGCTGAACAGGCATATTGTACGTGCGTAGTAATTCTATTTCCCAATTCTTTGTTTCTGGTTTTTGTTCATCAAATGCGACCTTCTATTATTATAATGTGAATGTTCACTGATATGGAATAAAAATTAAATGACCAGTGCATCTATACAGAGGATGTTTTTAATTTGTCTAAATCAGGAGTGCAAGAATATTCTATCTGTTCGACGAGGACACTAAAAAACTTCTGGTTGGCTAATCGCTTTATCCGTTAACCACGCCTACTTAAACTGGGCGTGCCTAAACCATTATGCGCAGCGTACTGTACTACCGAGATGAAACCACAAAAGACTCAATTCGATCAAATTGCTTTCAAAACAACATAACTAGCATATTACGTATACGCTGTACAACACTTATTAACAAAAAAAAACTCTGACATTGTTAACCTATTTTTTCCGGAAGCTAATTGATAAGCCGTGCGAATTCTTGTTGGAAAAAATTAATTGAATATGTTATGAACTTTTCTGTGCATTTCGTCTTTTCACTTAATGTAAATTAAGTGTTTAAGCCGTTATTTTCATGGACAGGCCTGAATATATAGATTTTATATATTAATTTTAAATTGTTTAGTTTATTAAGTGTCAGGTTTCTTTTTTATAAGGGGTATATTTATCACTTATATTTATCACTTACCTCGTGAGCGTTGCTCCTGCATTGTATTCCAATCCAGTAAAAGCACAACATTGACAAATAGATTCAAAATAATCCACTGACCAAGATTTAAATCATTTTTGTTAAGATTTGCACAAGACCCATGAACCAAATTTGACACTTAGAGCACTGAATTGTATTATTTTTGCACACTTTTGTGCATACTGCACACTTATAGTATTCATGATGGAATACAGGAGACAGACATGGAGGCAAGATTATAATGTATTTTATACAAGTATAGAGTTACTCACCGAATTACTCACAAAAATACTGATAAAATATAATTGTGTGTTTTTTCCTTTAAAAGTGCGCTCGGGTAATTGGACATCCGGCGCCGAATGTTACTTCAAAGCGGGCGCATTGATAATTGCGTCTTTAATTTTTTCTAATTAGGGGCCGTTTAATGGAACAAATAATTGAGTGTTAAATATGCACACCTGCACGTAATCCCGCCGCAGATGATTTGTAAATTATCAAAAGTAATCAATTCAAATGTAAACAAAAGAGACAATTTTTTTTTTACTTGAAGTATGGACACCAAAATTTAATCTTATTACTTAAAATTAAAACAATATGCATTTTATGTCATGTCACAATCAATTTTGATATAGTTCTATTTTTAAATATACACATTGGCCAGTTCCTGGTTACAATGAATGCTTTATAAAAATAGTCATTAAAATAATCATTATTATAAATTAATAATAATGAACGATCAACTAAGTGTTGTTGCATTATTACAGACTGAACGTTATTTGTTTTACAAAATATACTGAAAATATACGAATATGCGTATAATATAAACCATATTATTAGTTCTAATTAAAAAAGACCATGTTAATACTGGTATTCGGGGATTTTTATGAATGAAGTGAGCGGAGACCAATATATGACTTTTTGTGATAAAATAAGACATTTACTTCTTCGCAGTAATGCTGATTCAGTGGTAATTATTATGATTTCCAACGAACGACAATAACAAACTGTATTGCGAAGTAACAACAGTCAAGTTAAATAAAAATGCGAATTCAAAAAATTTCTGACTAGTGAAATGAGAACAATTTTCAATGCAGCATACACAAATAAACGAATTTATATGTAATAAGGAATCTATATAGAATAATATCAAAATGTTAAGAGATACATCTTGGATATCGTTGCGAAATCTAAGGTTTCACAATTGAGATAAGATCATAGTTATTGTCACTATAGAAATTAAATGATCAAATTTTGATTCTAAATGTTTAGGCATTAAGAATGGCAGTTAATGAAAAATCACCAAAAACAAAATGCACTTTTTCTTTTGGAATAGAGTATAACACGAATTCAAACCCGAAACAACATTAGGATCAAAATTAATAATTACAAAAAGAACAAATCAGTGATCATTTTGTGCTCGTGTTTTCTTCCGCGCGAAAGTGAACGTTTTCCGTGCAGTTTTTTTTGACGATTTCGTAACATAGAAAACACGAGTTTTTTTTTTAATTCATATAAATTTAATTATAAAGGCAGTTTCTCGGCTTCATCAAATGAAGATAATTTATACAAACACTAATCAATTTATTAAACATCATTATAAAAAGATAATATTTATCAAGGTAAATCTAATGAAGAAAAGCAAAGTACGCAAATTTATACAGCGGAGATTTTTACAGTTGAGAATCAAGCCAGGTCATTAATCAGATATTATAAAACATATTTAAATACTCATAAATAAAACAATGTTATGAACACAAAAAGTGAGTTTTTCGGCAAATATACACTACTCAAAAGTTCTAAACCGCCACTAGAGACATTTTCCCACTTTGGGGTCCGTTACGTTTACGTCAATTTTTGTATGTTATATTAATATGATTTGAAGAAAATGTTTGAATAAACGTGAGAATATTATTGATTTGCAAGATATAATAGAAAACAAATCATTCCTCATTTTCTTTACAATACAAAATATACATGTCTCTAATGGCGGTTTAGAACTTTTGAATAGTGTATTCATCATACTGCCACTATCATTGGATTTTTTTAGGAAGATGGAAACTTATCATAAATCATAAATAAATTAGTTTCTTCACATTTAATAATTTTATTATATCTACTGCCCAACTATTGAACGTTTTTCGGCCGATGTCTTCGACACTTATTGAATGTTTTTTCGACGGACATATGCCGCAAAATCATTTAACAGGTATAAAATGTAAACAGTGTATCAGTATAATATATAATTATTTATAACTACATTATTTATATAAGTATTTCGAGGTTTTCAGCATGTGCATATGAAACTTCAGAGCATTTTCCGGCAGATGCGTTCGACACCACCCCAATCATAGAACGTTTTTCGGCATAAAGCCTATATAAATGAATCCATATGAAACATATAACAGCTACAACATGTAAACATTGTTTATTATAACATATAAACTTTTATAACTGTAATGTTCATACCGATGTCTTTGATACTGCCCCAATCATTGAACATTTTTAGGCCGATGTCTGATACTGCCCAACTATTGAACGTTTTTCGGCCGACGTCTTTTATGCTGCCCTAATCATGGAATGTTTTTTTCGGCATATATACGAATCATTTAACAGCTACAATATGGAAACAATTTATCGGTATTATAAATATATTTATAACTGCAATATTTATATTTGTATTCTGAGTTATTCGGCGTTTAGATACGAAACTTCAGAGCGTTTTCCGGCAGATGCGTTCGATACTATCCCATAGAACATTTTTCGGAATTAAGCCTATATAAATGAATCCATACGAAACATATAACAGCTATAAAATGTAAACAAGTTTTAGTATAATATTTAAACTTTTATAACTGTTATATATATATTTGTATTTTGAGTTATTCGGCGTTTAGATACGAAACTTAAGAGCGTTTTCAGGCAGTTGCGTCCGATACTACCCCAATTATAGATCATTTTCTAGCATAAAGCCTGTATGAATGATCCATACGAAATATATA
Organism: Corbicula japonica; assembly: GCA_038501625.1. Classification (NCBI taxonomy): domain Eukaryota; kingdom Metazoa; phylum Mollusca; class Bivalvia; order Venerida; family Cyrenidae; genus Corbicula; species Corbicula japonica. The sequence goes on from JAZAYU010000035.1 coordinate 3,634,298, forward strand.
ACAGCTATAAAATATATACAAGTTTTAGTATAATATATAAACTTTTATAACTGTAATATAAATATATGTATTTGTATTTTGAGTTATTCGGCGTTTAGATACGAAACTTCAGAGCGTTTTCCGGCAGTTGCGTCCGATACTACCCCAATTATAGATCATTTTCTAGCATAAAGCCTGTATGAATGATCCATACAAAACATATAAGCTATAAAATGTAAACAATTTATCAGTAAAATATATAAACTTATATAACTGCAATATTTATTTATGTTTTTGAGTTAAGATACGAAATTGTAGAGCGTTTTCCGGCAGACGCATTCGATACTACTCCAATCATAGAACGTTTTTTGGCATAAATCATGTATAAATGAATCCAAACGAAATATATAATATATATTTTATGTAATCAAATCATCAGTACAATACATATTTATATAAATGTACAATTGTATAAGTATTTTTAGTTTTTTGGAGTTTTCCGGCGTTTTTCGCTTTTTTGGCGTTTTTCGGTCTTTCTATGGACCGGTGATCGACCCTCCATGGGCGTCTATATATTGCTCGGCCAGCCTGGTCACATCTTCGACCGATCTTGGCATTCTTTCTTTTATGAACAGAGCCAAGTCCTGAGAACAACTTTGAATGAATTGTTCCCTTATCAAGAGATCTGACAGAGCTTTGTACGTATCCTCTATTTCTGCCATCTCTGTCCATCTATTGAAATATCTTCTCAGCCTTGCAATGAACTGGAATACAGTTTCGCCCTGTAATGGCTTGCTATCTCTGAACTTCAGCCTGAACCCCTCTTCGGTCAGCTGATAGCGTTTCAACACAGCCTTCTTTAATGCTTTGTAATCGTTGGCCTCTTCTGGAGGCATGCTTGTATACACTTCCAAACCTTTGCCAGTTAATAGTGAGCTTAAACTCACAGCCCATGTCGATTCATCCCACTTCTGGCTCTTGGCAAAGCGTTCAAAACGTTCTATGTAAGCGTCCATATCATCTTTGGACTCTTCAAACTTCGGCAGCTTAGGTCGCAAAGACTTGCTGTTCACAAACTCTGTTGTTGATGCAGCCTTGTCACCTAACCCAGCCTTTAGACGGAGAAGCTCCATCTCTCTATCTTTCATCTCTAGCTCGTATCGCCGTTGTTCATCAAGACGTTGAGCTTCAAATTCTTGCTGCTCCTTCTGAAGTAGTGCCTCTTCCTTGCGAATTTGGGCTTCACGTTCTTGCTCATCCCTGCGAATTTGCGCTTCGCGTTCAAGACGTTCCATCTCACGTCGCTGAGCACGTTCTTCTCTTTCATGGTACTCAGCCTCCTTTTTTTCAACGTATGTTGAAAGCTCTGAGCCTTTCAACCCCAGCCTTTCGCCTAACGTTATCCACTTTTCGTAATCCATACATGGCTATATAGTTGACAAAGCACAGCTGATGATACCTTCTGTTAACTAATATCCCGGACGAGCCCCCAATTTGTCAAGAGCTACCGAGAGAACCTATGTCTTTATTGAAGACTGTTCAATCTTTTAGCTTTGAACAATATAAAAGGGTTTGTTAACAAGGTGGCGATGCCTTAAACTGTGGTTGATATACCAACTATATAGTAATTTTTCTCAAGCTACTTTGCTTATATGATTGAAATGAAATGTTGAGCTATGTGATTTACAATGATTTTTATTGGAAACTATTAGAATTGATCACAGACGTTTTGGCCTCAACAAGTTTCTTTCTAAGCCACGACTTTCTATGGACTATCTATCTTGATTATCTATCGAGCAACTTCAACTCTGTGGACGTAAGCCACTACTATTATGTTGGGACTATGAAGTCCAACTCCTATACACTCTATGAATCTTGATAACAGATTGTTCGATCTATGCTGCCTTCTCAGAGAAGCTAGGCTTCATAAGAGACTACGGCAGCAGTCGAAGGAACCGTACACTGTGTATCAGATTCCGCCTTCGTGTTACAACACTACAATTGTACTACGTACTAAGTAACCTCTCTGAGGAGCGAGCTCACGGAGAGAACGCGGAAACCTTTCGGTAGCACAAATATTGGCCTCGCTAACTACTTTAAGCCAGCCAGTTGGCCTCGCTAACTATCTTAAGCCAGCCAGTGTTGTATTTACACAACTTTTTGGTTGCTGTTAAACAACTTCTTGTTCCAAAAGTTGAAACCGGTCCCTTTATATTTACATTATGTTTGACAATACAATGGTTACAGGCTACCATACAAATTTGCATAATTTTTCCTTTAGACCAAAACGTCTTCAAATCACAAAATCCACTAAGTTAATAACTTTTACAAAATGACATTATCTATGTCAAGCAGAATTGTTAGTGCATCAATCTGTGTGATGAAAACAAATTTACTCTAATCAATACAATTATTATACATGAATTTATGATTTCACATATATATTATATACATATATAATAAAACAGACAATTACAATCATTCCTGACAACATCTTACCAGGGTATAGAACTGACCATTCATTAGTTGTGTTAAATATTGAACTAGGAAAATTCAAAAAAGGAAATTCTTATTGGACATTAAAAAATTTGGTTTTGAAAAACATAGAATACATGAGACAAATAAAACAGTTAATATTAGATTTAAAAATACAATACAGTTTAAATAATCAAAATAAAAATATAGCCCTTCAAGAAATTAGTAATTAAGATAAAGCTTTATATATAAATGACCAATTATTTTTTTGAAACTTTTTTAATGCAAATAAGAGGCAAAACTATAGCTTATGCTTCCTACAAGAAAAAATTAAATTCTTATAGAGAACAGATATTAAGTAAAAAAACAGAAGATATTCAGATACAAACAATTTTGATTCCGATTTGTTAGGGGCCAAAAAATACAGAATTGTTAAATTTAAGAAGAATAAAACTAGAAGGCGCTCTGATTAGATCTAGAGCGAAATGGGTTTTGGAAGGAGAAAAACCTTTAAAATATTTCTGCAATTTAGAGAATTGACATTTTATCTCCAAAATAATGAACTCTCTTTACTCAAAATCGGGAAATATTTTAAATACTCAAGAAAAGGAAACAGAGAGACATTACAAAGACTTGTACGCTTTAAAAAAAACTCAAGAGGTTAACCTGGGTAATCTCTTAGCAAATTTAAATATTAATAAATTACCCGAAGAAGACAAAATAATTTAGAAGGCAAAATCTCATATGATGAAATGCTGTTTAGTCTAAAACAAATGTCAAATAGTTCCTCTCCTGGAAGCTCAGGCTTTACTGCAGCTTTCTTTAAATTCTTTTAGTTAGATTTAGGTCACTTTCTTGTAAGACTGTTAACTGTGGTTTTGGTGTAGGGGAACTTTCTGTAACACAGAAACAAGGTATTATAACATGTATACCAAAGGGAGATAAGGATAAATTGCATCTGAAAAATTGGAGACCGATATCTCTTTTAAACGTCTCATACAAAATACCTTCTGCAAGTATAGCTAGGGGCTTAAAAACAGTATTGAACAAAATAATTAGTGAAGATCAAACTGGCTTTCTATCTGGGCGTTTCATCGGCGAGAATATTAGACTCATATATGATATTCTGTTCTATACAGAAAAATTCAACAAACCAGTTATGCTACTCTTACTGGATTTTGCTACCGCTTTTGATTCATTATGGTGGAGTTTCATGAATAAGGTTTTAGATTTCTTTAATTTTGGAAGTGACTTTAAAAAATGGATTAATGTTTTTTTTATGAAAATATTCAGTCAAGTGTTATTATAAATGGCCACTAATCCGAATGGTTTTCTGTTCATCGTGGCTGCCGCCAAGGAAATCCCTTATCCCCTTACCTTTTCATTCTTTGTGCCGAAATTTTGTAAATATTGATTAAACACGAGACTAATATTACAGGAATAAGAGTTAATGAATCTGAATTTCTTATTTCGCAGTATGCCGATGATACAACACTGATGCTAGATGGGTCAGAAAAATCTCTTTTATATACTATTAAGCTACTTAAATTTAATGCAAAAATCTCTGGTTTAGAGTTAAATGATGACAAAACAAGGGAATTTGGATTGGATCTGCGCTGCCGTGACGGAGTGGGTTCGCTCCCAGCTAGAGACAGTATCATTTGAAATCACCGTAGCGCTATTTGTGCAGTGTGGCGGCCGTAAAAAGTCTCCCCGTACATATAGTCAGTCATTGTTATCAACCGTTTTGGGGGGTTTTCCCGGTTAGCTCAATTAGTCGCGTCGCAGGAATTGCAGGGCTATTCGCTGTCGCCGTGACGGTTTGGGTTCGCTATCAGCTAGAGGCACTATCATTTGAAATTCACAGTAGCGCTATTTGTGCAGTCATTGTTATCAACCGTTTTGGGAGGTTTTCCCGGTTGCTCAATTAGTCGCGTCGCAGGAATTGCAGGGCTAGGCGCTGTCGCCGTGACGGTTTGGGTTCGCTATCAGCTAGAGGCACAATCATTTGAAATGCACAGTAGCGCTATTTGTGCAGTGTGGAGGCCGTAAAAAGTCTCCCCGTACATATAGTCAGTACTGTTATCAGTAAAATAAACCGTTACCTATGTCATGCAATGATTGTTACGTATATCTGGGCTATCCGATCAACCTTTTTTTGGGATTGTCCCGGTTTGCTCAATTGGTTGCGCTGCAGGAATTGCAAGGCTAGGCGCTTTCGCCATGACGGTGCGGGTTCGCTCCCAGATAGAGGCACTATCATTTGAGAAATAGTAATATTGTGATTTGTGAACAGTTTGGAATAAAATGGGAAAAAACCACTTTCTTTTAGTAAAGTTCTCTGTTTATATATAATCTTAATAATATTGTTGAAATGAATTATATTTCAAAAATTGAAGAAATAAAAAATATTTTTCCTGTTTGGTCGAAAAAAATAATTTCACCAATAGGTAAAAATATCGTTATTAAAACATTAGTATTACCAAAACTTAATCATCTTATTATTGGACTATCAAATCCCAAAATTGAGACAATCAAATACATTCAAAACTTGTTTCTTAAATTCTTATGGAAGGGAGCCACAGATAAGATAAAACGAAACGTAATAACAAATAACCTTGAACATGGGGGAATATGAATGATTGATCAGACAATAATTCATGTCAGAATTGAAGATAACTTGGCTTAAGAGGGTTAGTTGCAATTCTTCAAAATATTTACAACTGGTAACAATAATTTCTACTATCTTTTCATCATATGCAAAGTATGGAGGTGACTTTGTCAATAAAAGAATTAATGTACAGTACAATGATGTTTGGAAAGACGTCTGGCAGAGTTAATCAACATTGACAAAAGAACTTAAGCCAACCACCTGGAGTGAATTTCTCGCTAAACCTATTTGGTATATCTATAATGTTAAAATTGGAGGCAAATCATTTTGTGATAACAGGTTCGTCGAAAAAGGCATCATTTTAATAAACGACTTGTTCCATAAAAATGGAAGATACCTCACAGTTTCTGCATTTCAAAATCAGTATGATATACAAACAATTTTTTTACAATTAATTAACATTATTCATTCAGTTCGAGCATATTTAGACTCGCTTGACATTGAACATTAACTCGTTAATAGTTTTCAACCTATTCAACCACTTAATATTAGTTTTTCAAATAAATGTAGGAAAAGATGTAGGCTATTTATGATATTCTTCTCCTTTAAAATGTATCAATACCAGGGTCCAGAAGAAAATGGGACATAATATTTTATCTCAATAATACAGATTAGAAGTATATTTATAACCTTCCATTTAAAAGCACTATAATTTAAGATCCTTAACTACAATGGCTACAATATATAGAGGATACAACATGAGTGATCATTTTATACTGAAATTATTAAACGAGTCATCTAAATCGATATAAAACGAGGCTTTTGCCGAGTTTTATATCGATTTAGATGACGTGTTTAATAATTTCAGTATAAAATGAACACGAATGATGTATTCTATTTATCACATACCCTGAAAAAAAAACAAGCAAAATCCATGAATTGTCCCTTTCTATCGCTCAGTAGAGTGAAATTATAACGTGTGTAATTTGGTCGTGTCGGTGATACATAAGCAAGTCCCCAAAGAATTTATCCAACCCTTTTCCTATTTGCCAAAATGAGTAAAAATAAATAAATAATATTAACTGCGCTAGAGTCTAGAAAAATAATCTACCAGTTATAGGCTTCTGCATTGTGTACACACCGGTCACGTGATCATCACATTGACCTGTATACTTTCGCTCAAAGTACACTGGGATTGTGACTAGTTAGTTTGATGACGTGACAGCTATTTATAGAATGCCTCTAGATCCGCTCTTACATATAGACATAAGACAGTGTTCAAAAGTCACATAAGACTTAAAATAAGGGGTAAACAACTCAATATTACGGGTTATCTGATACGTTTCTAAACTAAATCGACAAAAAATACCATATTTATTCATGTTTCTACGGTTAATCGACGTAACTACATTGCGGACTGTTAACTCCGCGCATGAAGACAAAAAGCCAGGTTAGGATTGTTATGCGTTCTTATGATAGAGGTCTATGTTAGCCTGATGACGTGACCGCTATTTATAGAATGTAGGCTTCTGAACTTTGATGTGTTTTAATCTATTTTAATTAATGATGGTACAGACATGGATGGAGCGCACTGAATGGGATACTGCATCAAACATTATTTCAAGAATCCGATCTGTCACCAGTGGCATTCATGTTGGAATTTTAGGATTTAAATGTGACATATGCAGTGGACAATTTGAGTAGAAGCGGACTCTTAGACATCATATTGCCAGGAACAAAATCTGCTTTCAATAAACGCAGCAAACTATTCACTGTTAGATGGAATTACACAGCCCAAATGCACACCTGTGAGGACAAAATGAATGAAAAACCTTTCAATATTGCAGAACAAAACATTAAAACAACACCACGTGAACTACACAGTGGAGATATATTCTCAAACTTTTAAAGATTTATTAAAAAATCCTTTAAAATTATAGATAAAATAAATATTTCTTTGTGTTTTACTTAAAAAATCCCTTTAAACTCATTTATTTCAAAACATTTTGGCCATCGGCCTTCTTCAATTGATATCGAACTCGCTATATCAACTGAAGAAGGCCGATGGCCGAAATGTTTTGAAATAAAAGTGTTTAAATAGATTCGTGAATGTTATTCACTTTCCTTACATGGATAAAAGAAAAGTGTAAAAAATCCTTTTTAAAATTAAAAAAAATAAATAAATATAAAATGTGTGGTTTTTGACATTCAAATACAAATAACCAATGAAAGACTTTTATTTTTTATTTATTTAATACAGTGCTGTAAGCTTGAAATATCACAATCTACATCTGTTTTGCTTTAATAAATTAAATCTTCTTTCTGAGATGCATTACTATAAAATTAAAACTTCTAAAATCGCAACAAATGGCATGTAATCCAGGTTACAGATGTATTTATACAAACTAATATTATTTTTTATAACATTAAAAGTCATTGTTCACGCAAAAAGTGATTGATTTTCTTGAACGTGAAAGTATTTTTAAGTCTGTCACTGGTAATACACCTGATGCATTCATTTGGAAGTCGTACATTTTAAGGCAGACCATAAATCAGTTGTAAAAGTAAAGTTCACATTGTTTCGCCATTAGGACTTTGGTTTCCTTGATTGTCTATAATATGCTCGAACAGGCATTTCACCCCGCCGTGGTTCATTGATACCAGACTTGAAACTTAAATATTTTCTTCTTTTGCTTTTTTTCTGATTGGCGTGTCGCAGAAACTGTCCTTGGTTTCTCAACTTCATTCGACGTTAGTATGCCCTGACCCGAGCGATCCATACCCTGAATAATGGAAAAGAAACTCAATGAGCAATGACAAATTTAATTTTGAAAATCATTCTACCGCAAAAATTAATATAATTATTATGTAAAACATCCTTTCATATATAATTATGCATGCTTGAAAGCATTTTAATGCAAAACTGCTTGGTCTGATATGGAACTCGTCAGCCTAATATGGAACTCAAAAATATTATAACGAATAATTCAGTAGCTGTACATTTTCTGGCCACTGAAGTTTCATCTGATGGGAGATATCATCTAATTTTACGCATACACACGATACTACTTCCTTACAAAGGAGTAAACAACGTATTATTTCATAAAATGTTCGAAGATCGGCCTACAGTTATGATCAATCATTCGCTTTCAACATCGTTTTTTCAGTCGATTTTGAACTGATCAAAAAGAGACAAATATCATTTTGTTCGTGATTCAAAGGAGGGTCGAATTGCATTCGAGTTTTTCCGGGAAATGGTCCCTAATTTATGTGATCGATGGAAATTTAGGATCACCTACCTTTTTCGGTGTCAATTTTCCGTCTGACATCCAACCCCGGAAGCGGCTGATATGATTTTATTGGGAGCGCAAGACGAGTTCCATATCAGAGTTCCCCCGGCGTGCATAGGCGTATTTCTATCTTATGGAGAAATGAAGATGTCAAAAAGTTATTTTTTCCGTGGATATTATCAATAAAAGGGGTGCTTCAGTTCGTTTTAGAAGCTGCTTGGATGTCTGAAGTGGTCAGATGGCAAAAGTAAGTCATTTTCATAAATTTGTTTTGATCGCTGATAACGCGCATGAATAGTGATTCGGCTACGATATATAACTAGTTATATATCAAAAATATATAACGGGTATTATTACAGTCCCACACCGGAAGGTATGTGATAAAGAATACTTGTAACCAATCGTTTGTTAATTAAAATAGGTCTTAAAAACAACGACAATTGCAGGTTCTGTAACTACTCTTCTGAAACATTAACATATATATTTTGGGAATGTGAAGTTACACCAATTTTTATACAAAATGTTGAAATTTGGCTCTGTCAGCAGAACCTGTAATTTGCCAGAGTTAGATTGGACTTGATTGGAGTTTATTTTGGGAAGTAGATACACACAAACTTCCTTAAATGTCACTTTTTTTTAGGAAAACTTATGAATATTTACAAAAGTCAAATGAATTCAGGCCTACCAAATATTGAAGTTTTTAAAAGCAATTGATAATTTTAATAAAGACAGAAAAATACAATGCGAAAAAAACCTTTACTGTTAATAAATTTTTAAAACATCTGGGAAATTTTCTTGGTGGTGTGTGTGGACAACGGACATTGATTTTCATTTGTGATTACTGTTGACTGTCAGGCTGATATTCGCCCCCTCTCTTCGTCATATTATGTTTGCCCTATTATCATCTGTTTCTATTGTCGTTTAGTGTTTTTGTGTTTTTTCCCCTTCTTAAACATTGGCTTCGTCTTTTTAGGTTACTTAGGGTTATCCTTCCTAATGTCTACACTTCTTTTTTTTTGTTTAAAAAATCAGTAACTATTGATAAAGTGTTTTCTTCTTCTTTTTATTTTTTTATTCCTAATACCTTTTTATTATATATTTTCTTCATCCTTTTGGAAAAACACTAACCCTTTTAAAGTACCCCTTACCCTTTATAATTTCTTAAAAAACCTTAAAAAGTAAGCAGCAAAATTGGCGAAGTACTAAAGGCTTTAAACTACAACAATCTGAATCCACAAGATTTTAATTTTAGAAAATCTGGATTCTAATTTTTTTACGACAAACATTTATGTGATAATAAAATCATGTATGTTCTTATGGTGTATTTAAATGGGCACAATGACATATGCAATTTTCTTGATGAATTGAATTAACTCAGTGTATTCTCATTTTATAAATTAAATTTACACTGTGTGTATTTATCTTACTATATTTGATCTGTGCTAAAAACAATTTGCATATTATGTTCACACTTTTAATGCCTTTATATTTCGTATGAACATGCTTTACTTGAATAAAGAATTAAAAAAAACCTCACACTTGCCCCGAAAGGTTCTCGTATGGTATGAACAAACAGGTGGTCTTTGTGAAATAACTCCAACTCATCCATTAACTTGACCACACTGCATGTAAAAGCACACAAACATATAAAACATAAGACGCTAATGGCATTGTAAAGTAATGACCTAACCGAGACCAGAGCACCTGGGGTCAAATCAGCAAAAACACGATGACATGGGTAAAAGAAACAGATCGAGCTTCTATGTTCTTTTACAAGGTTTCCCCATAAACCATCAAGAACTTTTAAACCCTCGCCACCGTCGTGCAATCAAAGAGACAAGCATAACGATCAATTGTAGATGGGTTAATCACTAGGCATGCAGAGCGCTTTAAAGTAATTTAATTATATAAAAAAGACAAGTGCAATAATGAACTTTAATTCGGAAAAAGGTAACTAAAAATCTTATGACTAAATCATGTAAATGGTAAGATCACCTTGCATTTACATCGGCTCCATTGCCAATAAGAGTTTCAACGCATTCTTTCGAACCTTTTTGTGCTGCAAAATGGAGTTGAGTCCATTCCTTGTCCTTTCTGAAATAAAGATGTGAACAATGTTGCATTACTAAACAAACACAGAGTTTCATTTAAGTTAATAAAGTCTATCTTAAAGTCGCTTCAATTACCCATACACCCTATAATTCATTATTTCAATTGTGCGTTATCGTTTGTTACGGTGTGCTTAATACGAATTAGGTAAGCTAAATGCTTACTTTTTTCGGTAGTCATTTACATATATAACATTAAGCACAAGAAGGACCTAGAAGGGATCCGGATTGCAGTAAGTAGCTGATAAGAAGATGTGTATGATTGAAATGAAGTACATGTTCATGACAATGATCAATGTCGGATTTAAGAGATAATTATAAAATTTATTTTAAAAGAAACAAATAATACACTGGAGTGGCTCTAAACACATAAGAAGAACGTACTAGAGTAAAATATAATTTATGTTTTGTTGTTGATTTTTTTGGGGGGAGGGATATCGTGTGGGCCAGCAAGGACCTGATAGATCAAAGAAAAGTAATGTTTGTTAAAATAAAGGATTTATAGCAATATTGAGTGTGGTTAGAGCGGTGTGCAGGGCAAGGAACCAAAGTCTTTGTTTTTATCTAAATATAAAATTGATTAAAAATGGAACTTTGAAGGCACCGAACATGAAAAATATGAAGATATTATAGTAGTATAGTATAGTGTAGTATAGTATGGTTTACTCACTCTGTTTGAGTGAGTAAATCAATTATTCTCTAATGTTCTATACATCACAAACAACAACAACACCATATTTAGGAATAAGGTTTCGTATTTGCCAGCAATTAAATACAAGAAATATAAAGCGGAAAATGCGCTCAAGATTGTAACGTCTGATTCAGTCGCCTTGAGGTTGTTAACTTCTTTCTGTCCTGGAACGAGACTAAAGCAGAATTGAATAAAATATTCTTAACAGCGTTACGATGAAGCACCTTCAATAAACATGTATTATGAATATCATGAAAAAGCAACCTGAATAAACATTTGTTAGAATTATTAAACGTTAATATAATACTCGAATATATACTGGAGTCGACGATAAAAAAAATACTTTCATCAATTCAGATAACATATGTAGTTCGCCAACGAGTTAACTCCATTTAAAATGTACATTCTCAAAAAGGGTGGGAGTTCGCCAACGAGTTACCTCCCTTTAAGACTTTTCAAGTATCATCTGTATGAACCTAGTTAAGGATGTATAAAGACAGTTAAACTTAATAAAAGAACATAAGAATTAAACATGTCGAAATATATCTTCTATGAATGTGCAAAATTCTTACCAATTTTAACATTTAAAAGGGAACCATCTTCAATAACATGTTAAATATTCTTCGTTATTCAATAACATAAAAACCTAATATATTTCCTTCAATTAAAGTGTAACAATTTTGAATTAAAAAGCCCAAAACCAACAGCGAAAGCAAACCGCCGGGTGGGTGGGTGGGTCATCGCTGGCAAATAAGAAAACCTCGAGTGGAGATACAGTAAAAGTATTGGCTTATATACCCTTTACACCTCGAAAATCTCGAGTAATTCTCCCGCCAAATCATAACACAACATTACCGTAATAAACATAAAACCGTATTTACTTCACTAAACACCAGGGAAAATATGTATATCCCAAACGAGAATAATTTTATATAGTAAAGTGAAGTGTAGTGTAGTGTTGTGTAGTCTAGTCTAGTCTAGACTAGTCTAGTCTATTATAGTCTATTTTACAGTCTAGTCTAGTCTAGTATAGTGTGGTTGAGTGGGGTGTAGTGTGGTGTGGTGTGGTTTGGTATGGTACATAGTATTGTACTGTGTTGTATATTATAGTATTGTATATAATGTAGTATACAGTATTGTACGGTGGAATGGGAAGGTACAGCACTCAACGCATTTTACCAAAGTATGTTTAGTTCATCAGTATTATATGTATTATACCTTTTCTGTAGCATTACATAAGAAAGGAACAAGGCTAGCATGCAAACTTTAACCATCATTTCTTAATCTTAATTTCTAATTTCTTAGTGAGAAAGGGGAAACATAAAAAAGCAAGGTAGAGTAATGCGCCTTTGAACATCAACCTCCTGTATGATAAAATAAAGGCGAACAAAGTTAGAAAGCTGCAGTATTAAAGTTATAAGCTTTTACCAGCTTGAATGCAAACTGTAACCTTAATTTCTAAGTTGAAAGGGCCATAATATTAACAACATGGAAGTAAGAGTTATTGTTCTTGGCTTACACACTCAGGGATATGATGACAAACCAGTGTTAAGTAATTTTAAGCTGTAATGTAAGTAGTGTGGAAGTTAAAAGTTTGTACTCCAGCATGCATTTAAGTCGACATGGGCCATAATTTGATCAAATGAAAGTAAGAGTTATGGTTCTTGGCATAAATCATCAGGGTCATGAAGGTGAACAAGTTACTTAAGTTTCAAAGCTGTAGTACAACAAGTATGAAAGTAATTAGCTCTCACACATACTCTAACCGTCTAAGTCAAAAGGGGCAAACATTTAAACAAATGGAAGTTAGAGTTATGGTTCTTGACATACATATTTAAGTTATGATGATGAACAAGTGTTGAAAGCTGTAGTATGGAAATTATGAGTTTGTACACTAGCTTGCACAAAAACTTTAACCTGAAATTCTAAGTCCAAAAAGGGCCATAATTTGATCAAAATGAAAGTAAGTGTTATGGATCTTGGCATACACACTCGGGATATAATGATGAACAAGTGTTGAAAGGTTCAAAGATGAATTAAAAGAAGTATGGAAGTTATGGGTTTCTACACTAGCTTGCACGCTAACTATAACCAGAAATTCTAAGTCAAACAAGTGTTGCCTGCTTGCGAAAAGTTGAAATGTGGGCGTATATTCATTATATCATCCAAGTATACAAGTCTCTACCCTACAATATGTTTACAAATAGGAAACAAAATAGCACAACTGGTCGTCATCTTGCGGTCTGCCCCAGGGCACCCACTGTTTGGTACAGGGCAGCTGTTACATGACAGTGCATACTGTACATATTTAAGTTAAAAGTTGCATGCGTTTCCAAAGTTTTGAAGTAGGCATTCAATGAAAAGGTGAAATATGCATATCAGGAATCGCCACATTCAGAAAAAACAGCCTCCCCACACAGTCAAGAAGAAGAGAGGGGGAGAGAGCATGGTTAATAAAATAATCAGTTTCAAAAAAGACACCACTAACAATAAACAAAAATGAGAACCCGAGGGGTTACCGCCTTGGAACGGTCAGTGGCAAATCAAATTGCCACTGGGGGTTTAAACCAGGTTCTAGGGTGCACCAACCTCACACTTGCCCCAACAGGTTCTCATATCACAAAACATGTACAAGTTGTCTTGGTGAAAAGACTCCAACCCACTTATCTGCTTAACAATGTTGCATGCAAAAGCACACAAACATATAAAACATAAGAAGCTAAGAGCATTGCAAAGCCGAAAGGGGTAAAAATTCACTTAATAACTCACTCAAGCTAGTTACTTAAATAAAAAGCTAGTCTATGTATTCGAACGACCAAAAATGATTTATTCACAAAATAATTGCCACTATTTGTCTTAATCTTACATCATTCTGCCGAAATTGAAGACCAGAAACAAAAAGTTTCTTCTAATTGTCTACGAGATCTAAAATTTAAATGGCATGGACACAGATATATACTTTGCAATTTAAAATTATTCATTAAACATTCTTGGTTCAAACACAAAATAGCAAAAACATTGAATCACGTTTACAGTCAAAACTGTCCATCAAATTTGTCCGAAACTTCGTGGATCTTTTTTGTAAACTTTCAACAAAAGTATGATAAACATAATGCTAAGCAACTGTGTTTATATGCTGGTTAACATCTTTGATAGATTGATAAAATGGGGAGGGTTAGGGGTTTCCTAATAAATACTTCTTCAATTTCAAAAGCTGATTAATGTTATCGGACAATGACCTGATATTATAGTTATCAAATAATGTCAATGCTTTAAAAACGAATTTAATACAGTTGCATCATTATTATTGTTACCTTATATTCATTGTTGATGGTACACGTGTACAGTCTCTTTATGAGCCCATTATTTCCACTCCATTAACTCTGATCCTGGTCGACTGAAAAAGAAAACGAAACATTCCATGGTAATATTGATATACTATTTTTTTATTATATTAATTAATTTAATTAATCTACTTTAGAAAATGCATTAGTAATGTAGTCTCGTCTATGCGCTCAATACAATCGCCCCTCGTAAAGGCCCTTAAAGTTTGTTATGGCTTATAAGCAGATATTTATATATCTACAAATTAGCAGATACTTCCATTTAAAAATAAGTATTTAGGCTGTAACATGGCATTTGGGGCAAAATGTAAAACATTCTGATAAAATTTGTGTCCACATTTAATAGTTCTGTCTTAACAGTTCTGATATGGGGATGTTCAACAGACAGTACATCGTTATATTTTAATTTTATTTTAAATACATTAACCTTTATAATCCTAGTTGTTTTTAACAACAGTATTTTAAATGCCCTCGTAAACGTTATCAGTGAACAAAGTTCATAATTTGAAAACAAAATCAGGCAATAAATAGACATATATTCAAATGTTAGACTAAGTAAACTATGAAATCTAAGTGTTTCAAGTTTTACTTGATCTTAAAAATGAGTATGGGTCATTTAAGACATAAAAATGTCAATGTAAAATTGTTTTTGTTAATTCAGTAGGTGTATAATAAAATTAAATTACGTGATACAGTCGCATTAGGTTTGTCTATGTATCAAGTATATTTTCGCAAATGTGCCTAAATGTTCATTAAAAGAACATAATTAAGAAAATGAAATATGAAAATCCGGAAACAACGACCTAAAAAACTTGCAAAAATATTTTGTATTTGGATTACATGTAATAAATCATGTGTTATAATAACTTACAGACACATCAACAGAATCAAACACCCTATACATTTGGGTTTATAATACCAACTTAACTGATCACTTTACTAATGTGAATATATTTTTGGTGCTTGTGTTGACATGTGAAAATAACATTTTGCTGGTAATTTCGTCTTTGTATGCGGTAAAGGTGTGGCGCAAACCTATACTGAGCAAAACTGAAAACTTACCAGATACTAAATTCAAATATTTTGTTTAGTGATGCTGTATTTTATCTCTCATTAAATTTGTGGTATTTGCAAATATTTGGTCATTCGATAAAGCGAGATGTATTTTTTTCAAAGAGGTCGAGGTTATCTCCACATTTCCAAATTATGATGATACCGATAATTTTAAATACAAAAGTCTCAAAAAGATTAATTGACTATCAAATTAAAGAGATTCTGACATGTACGGAAGAAAAAAAAAACACAATCTTGAAAGTCCCCTGATTCAAAGAAATACTATATAGTTACTTAAATATCCCTTTTTGCAAGTAACCTCCCTTTATATAAAATGAGAGTGCCACTGGCTGGGAGCGAACCCGCACTGTCACGGCGACAGCGTCTAGCCCTGCAATTCCTGAGACGCAACCAACTGAGCTAGCCGGGACAACCCCAAAAAAGGTTGACCGGATAGCCTTGATATACTTAACAATCACTGCATGATATCGGTAACGGGTTATTTTACTGATAAGAGTAATGACTATATGTACGGGGAGACTTACGGCCGCCACACTGCACAAATAGTGCTACTGTGAATTTCAAATGAGAGTGTTTCTAGCTGGGAGCGAACCCGCACCGTCACGGCGACAGCCCCTAGCCCTGCAGTTCCTGAGACGCAACCAACTGAGCTAGCCGGGACAAACCCCAAAAAGGTTGATCAGATAGCTCTGATATACGCAACAATCACTGCATGACATCGGTAACGGGTTATTTTTCTGATAACAGTACTGACTATTTGTACGGGGAGACTTTTTACGGCCGCCACACATCGCAAATAGCGCTACTGTGAATTTCAAATGAGAGTGCCTCTAGCTGGAAGCGAACCCGCACCGTCACGGCGACAGCACCTAGCCCTGCAATTCTTGCGACGCAACAAACTGAGCTAGCCGGGACAACCCCAAAAAGGTTGATCGGATAGCCCTGATATAAATTACAATCACTGCATGACATCCATAACGGGATAATTTACTGATAACAGTACTGACTTAACGTACGGGGAGACTTTTTACACCCGCCACACTGCGTAAATTGCGCTACTGTGAATTTCAAATGATTGTTACTCTAGCTGGGAGCGAACCCGCACCGTCACGGCGACAGCGCCTAGAAAAATGACACAGCTGTTGAAATTTCATTTAATTTTTCTACATTCAAATACAGGATTGGTTTGGCCATATTAGACTGGAATGAAAGATTTTAAAGGGAATTTACATTTGAAAGAATTGTTAGAATAATTTCAAAAATTTGAAAGTTTTACAATGCATTGCCTGGTGAATAAATGTTATCGTCTGCTCCGATGTTTGTTTACTTCAGCTATATTTAGCACCGTCTACCGTCTCATAAACTCATTGAATCTACAAAATATTCTGTAAACGTTATTCAAGGGCACAAATCCACACGAGGTAAATTGATCGAAATTCACATCATCGGGTGGCGTTAAACGACACCCGAAAAGCAATTGTTGTTATGTTTATGATGACATACAGACTATACAGCACGTTAATGTAATATATTCTACTTATAAACCACGCCTCTGTACCTGTCTATCTACAATTTATCTTCTTTATAGCCGCCTTGTTATTGTTATTCTATGCAGTATTAGATAGTCTCTAAAACAGTCAAGGTGATCATTTCTAAGTAAATACATAACAAATTGGCGACGAGAATTACAGTTGAACGGACTCAATTGAAATTCCAATTGTTTTGCAATTGTGGGATTTTATCCATAAACATAAATGTGCTTAAAATTCTCATTGTGAAAATATCGTTGTTACTTTGGACAATTAATCCATTTGACAGTAAAACGGATAATTGGATTTCGTATGGAGAGTGACTTGAACAGATTTCTTAGTAAAATGACGTGGACGACGAAAAGAAAGTCGCAGCCTTGCTCACGTTACTCGGTGATAAGACGTATTCAATGTTACGTAATCTAACATCTTCAGCCAAACCTTCTACAAAAACGTACGTAGAGTTGTGCAGAATTCCCAGGGCGAATTTGTCACCTGAGCCTGTGGTGATAGCCGGGAGATTTCGTTTTTACAAAAAAAAACATCAGTCGACTGGAGAAACGTATTCAGGAGAAGTCATTAATCAAATCGGAGTTGTGAACGTTATCGTCAGCTATAATGGCCAGCAGCAGAACTTAAAGCTACACGTTGTGAAAGGAAAAGATGCAGCATTGTTTGGGCGAGACTGGCTTCAGAAAACAAAGCTCGACTGGACAAAACTCATAAACGTGAATTCAGTGCGAAGTGGCAACAATCTGCAAGAGATCATGCTATACACTCTGATGTTTTCAAGGACGGTATAGGAAAGATTAAGGGAATAAGGCGTCACTTACGTTGAAAGATAACGCAAAACCCAAATTCTTGAAAGCAAGACCAGTGCCGTATGCGCTCAGACCAAAGATAGAGGAGAGCTGGATAACCTTGAAAGGCAGGGAATAATTTGCAAAGTGAACACCAGTGAATGGGCTACGCCAATTGTTCCAGTGGTGAAACCAAACGGAAGGGCCCGGATATGTGGTGATTTTTAGGTTACTGTCAATCAAGCTCTTGAGGTTGACAAATATCCGCTTCCGCGTGTTGAGGATATCTTTGCTAATCTTTCGACGAGACAAAATTGGATTTACGACAAGCGTATCTACATTTGGAAGTTGATGAAGAAAGCAAGAAATTGCTTACAATTAACACACGTAGAGGATTATACTCAATGTGCAGGTTAGTGTATGGTATGTCAGCAGCTCCATCAATATGGCAGCGCACCATTGAACAGGTGTTGCAAGGTATTAATGGAGTACAGTGCATTCTAGATGATATGGTCATAACCGGGGTAACTGATGAACAACATTTACAGACATTAGACATGGTTTTGTCAAGATTATCTAATTTTGAAATACGTGTAAATAAGGACAAATTCGTATTTTTCAAGGATCGAATTTCATACTGTGGACATGAGACTGACAAAGAAGGATTATTGAACAGCAAAGAGAAAATTGATGCAGTGCTTAACAGTCCGAGGTCGCACAATGTTACAACTTTGTGTTCTTATCTTGGCCTACTCAATTATTACCACCGATTCTTGCCAAATCTTTCCACCGTAGGGAAACCTCTAAATGAATTGTTAGAGAAAAACAGAAAATTCGAATGGTCTGCTAAATGTGAAGCCACGTTCGAAAAATCGAAGCTTCTTATTACACCAGAGCCGGTGCTGACACATTACAATCCTGCGTTGCCTGTGAAACTAGCTATCGACGCTTGTCCGTACAGTGTTTCTGGAATTTTGTTACATGTATTTCCAGATGGAACGGAAAAAAAAAATTGCTTACGCGTCGAGGTCGTTGATCAAGACAGAGCAAAGATATGCGCAAATTGATAGAGAATCATAAGCAACATACTGGGCAGTTTAGGGATTTTATCCTTAAATGTACGGTAGGAAATTTACGCTCAGCCTGATAACGGACTGCCAACCGCTGTTACCTATCTTTAGTCCCATTAATAGCTTTCTGGCTACTACAGCAGCGCGCGTGCAGAGATTTAGGTTATTTCTCACAGAAGTTTATTCTGGTGGCCATTGGGAATGGCTGGTTCTCCGTGGGAAAGAGCTCATGTAGATTGTTAGGGACCTTCTCTGAATAGAATGCTCTTGATACATGTAGTCGCCAGTACACATTCTAAATGGCCAGAATGTATCTAAATGAAGTCTACAACTGCAGAAAAGACAGTAACTGTTGAAGAACAAAGTACAATATTCGCAAGAAATGGATTGCCTTGACAGTTAGTTTCTGACTATGGAAGTTAATTTGTAAGTGAAATTTTTCAGAAATTTATGCGTGAAAATGGCATACTTTACATGAGGCCTGCTCCGTACAAGCCTAGTACAAATGGCAAGGCAGAACTATTTAAGAGAAGCATGCGTGCAAATGTGCAATGAAACGAATGAGATCAATTTAAAGTTAAATTGTTTTCTTTTGAGAAAACACACCGCATACTACGACAGGTGTAATTCGGGAAAAATTATTCTTTAGACGTATTCTCAGAACAAAGTTAGATTTATTGAAACCTGATTCGCAAAAAACAAGTTTCAGATTCGCAGATGAAGTTAGCATTTTCCAATAACAGAAAACTGCGTGAGTTTGCAATAGGTGAAATGTGTTGCTAGGGATTATAGATATTAGGATAAATAGATAAGGGGTACGATTGCCTCGCGTGAAGGGCCTTAAATGTACAAAATTGATGTAGGGTATGAAATATTGTGGAGAAGACGTGCGGATCAATTGAGAAATTCTGAAATTAGGCTAAGTTCGCAAGAAATTGTACGATCACCGGAATATCATGATAACATTGCTCCCACATCATTTTTATATGATATTATTCGGCCGAAAAATGACCCGAATGTCATAAAAAAATGAAATATGCATATCAGGAATGGCCACATCCAGCATACACAGCCTCCCCACACAGCCAAAAAGTAGAGAGGAAAAAAGAGCATGGTATTACAAAAATCAGTTTCAAACTGGACGCCACAAACAAATAACGGAAGTGAGAACCGGAGGGGTTACAGCCTTGGAACGGTCAGTGGCAAAACAAATTGCCACTGGGGGTTTAAACCAGGTTCTAGGGTGCACCAACCTCACACTTGCCCCAACACGTTCTCGTATCACAAAACAAGTACAAATTGTCTTGGTGAAATAACTCCAACCCACCCATCAGCTCAACAATGTTGCATGCAAAAGCATACAAACATATAAACATAAGAATTTAATAGCATTGCAAAGCCAAAGGGCGGGAACTCAATGATCTTACAGAGACCAGAGCACCTGGAGTACAATCAGCAAGAACACGATGACAGGGATAAAAGAAACAAATCGAGCTTCAAGGTTCTTTTTAGAAAAGATTTCCCCAAAAACTTTCATAAACTCTTAAACCCCTGCCACCGTCGTGCAACCAAAGAGGTAAGCATAATGATCAACTGTAGATGGGTTAATCACCAGGCCTGCAGAGCGCTGTAAAATATCATGTTGGTAACCTTTCTTTTTAAATTTACAGATGGTTTTTACGAATAACCGGGAGAAATTAACATCGCCTTTATCTTCTTAAGTTTATAAATTAAATCTCCATAAAAAACTGGCTGTGAAATACCTTGTTGCAATAGTGATTTTAAACTGCACCTGTATTTATGAATTAGATCTGGATATCGGCGATAAAACTTGCAAAAGGTTTTCCTTAATTTGTGATACCGATAACCTTGTTTTAAAAGTTTTTCTGTGATGCAAAGATTACGTTCATTGAAATCATTCACATCGTTGCAAGCTCTTGAAAAGCGAAAAAGCTGTGAGATATAAACCCCGTAAGAAGTCGCACGAGGAACATCGCCGTCTTGAAACCGAAAATTTACTATATTAAAATTAAAATCATCTCTTTTATCATAAATTTTAGTAGTGACGTAACCATTGTCAATGGATAGATTTAAATCAAGAAAGTTTGCTTGCTTTTCTGAAGTGTTCGCTTTATTAAGCTGTAGTTCTTTAGGATAAATCTTATTAACCAGTGATGGAAAATGGTTATTATCTATATTTAATAAATCATCAAGGTACCTCGATGTGTTGTTCAAAGCTGTAATAATATCATCTTGATATAAACAAACAGATTCCGTTGTAAATATCTGAGAGGCAAGATAAACCGCAAAGCACACCCATTGTTAAAGATGATAAACAGACAGAAATGTCGAGTTCTAATGAAAGGAGATATTGTAATATATTCTTCCACGCCTCTGTACCTGTCTATCTACATTTTGTCTTCTGTTATAGCCGCCTTGTTATTGTTATGCTATGCAGTATTAAATATTCTCTTAAAATGTCAAGGGGTTGATCATTTCGTTGTAAATACATAACAATTGTAATTTATTATGAAAGACAGTTCACAAAAATAGCATATCCGCCGAGTTCAGATTAGTGCCTAATTGACTCTGATAAAATAACACAATTCAAGTTTATATAACCCTTGTGACTTTATTTTTACAAAAACTATTATTAACAATCATCACTTTTGAAATTTTAAATCCTACAACAATACCAATTGCGACTATTTCTTTTATATTTTTCGAAAAACAAGTAATTGAATACAAAATGGCTCAAAAATCGAAATAAAATATTTAAAGGAATCATAAGTACCTTTCTCAAGTTTGAGAAATATAATCTACGAAATGACATAGACGTTGTTATAATTCGTTTTATGTTCAGATGTACATGCGATGGATGGATAGTTCATTTTAACAATACTTGCAGTATCAGTTTTTTACAAGTCAGTTACAATTATAATTGAATAATGAGACTGAGACACCTTCTTATATTCTGATAATAAGCTAAACAAACCAAATACCTACTATTTTAAAAAGCATCAGAAGTTTGATTCAACCAAATATTTAAAATGGTGTAAATGCGGAAACTTTATGATTGTTTTTTGTAAATCAGTATTAAAAAGTTTCTTAAGAATTTCATCTTTTAATATATAGAATTACGTTTTTGGTTCTGTACAGGTTCGTGAATCTAAACATAATTTTCTTCTGGCACATGGAATACATTAGAAAATATAATAAAAATGTCGACAAGACATAGAGATGTTTGAAGTCCGAAGGGAAACAATCAGAAATATTCATGGATGCTTTTTACGAATGGGAATTAATCATTACGACTACTGGTTTTTGGAGTAGTGAACATGTTTAGCGGATTGATAACATTACCATAAATTTAAATGATCTGAAAAATGAAACAAGCGTTTATGTACACAGAAATCTAAAATAACTTTATAAGTAATAAGGATTGTTCTCTTGCTAGTCTAGATATCAAATGCAACATCCGGTTTTAAGTGCCTTGTCGCTTACTATTTTCCTGTTTATTAAATTGATTTTGAGAACAGACAATATATCAAACTGAGATATTTATTGTTTCAGTGAACCTACAACACTTATCTTCAGGGAAGGTTAATTATATGACAAGGATAAAAACGACCCGCAATAAAAAACACTTATTGTGCCCTAATTCCATACTGATGTTTTATATCAAATAAAACATTATATGACAGTGCCTAAGTAATTCTTGGTAAGTATTATTCAATAAGATTTTTATATTCAGTTTATCAATTTGCTTAGTGGGATGATGTTCTTGGTGTCAGATGCATGTTTTAAATATTAATTAAAGCTAACAGGTAAAATTATAAGTGAAGGAAACATAAGGAAAGAAAATTACTGGAGAATTCTAATATCAACAGTATTGACAAGTATATTATCAATGTCTGTAAAGATTATATACGAATGTACCAGGACATGTTTTACCATATGCACGCTAAACTAATATAGTTTTATTTGACTATTGTATTCTACATTTCATTATACATTAAAAATATATAACTTACTTCGCAGTCTTGAGTTTTGAGACAGTGGTCTAGCTATACTCACTTTATAATGTAAACATGTCACACATTTTAGCTGAATTTGCTGCATAAACCTTAAGACGTAGTGAAGTAAGCTACATTTTGATGCAGTAAGCCATGTGGCGTATTTCAGTAAGCTACATTTGATGCAGAAACGGTACGGCGTATTTTTGTAAGGTATGTGCAGAAAGGCGTATGACACAATGTATTAAGCGGCATTTTCTCTGGTTACCTTATGGCGTATTTCAGTAAGCTTCATTTCACCAGATTGTTTTCCTTCAGGTTATGAAGTAAATGAAGGAAACCTTGTTTCAAGGTAGTTTGTGATTAGACTGGGCAATATTGTGACCAAAACATGCAGTTTAAATTGATATTAGCTGAAGATATTGAGCTTTCAATTTTTCCGCTGGGAATAGTCATCATCATTACATGATAACGGTCAGCAGGGAGCTGGGCAGATGTTGTTGCAGCATGCGTTCAACATGTCAATTAATTTAACAGTGTCTAATAGAGGCTCACTATTTAGATCCCTGTGCATTTTTATATTATGTTTATAAATATTATTGTTGGCGGAAGAAAATGACTCAGTTTCTGGTTTAAAGAACATGATTGTCCAGAACAGAACTTAGAAAATAAATTGTCAAATTTATCAGAATAAATTTGTTCAAGCATTGACTATAGCAGTTGTAAATTTGAAAATCACAGAAGTTATGAACAGGTTGTTCAGAATAAATTTTTTCTGGTACTGGCTTTGCTAGACAGGGCAAGAGTCTGCTTAAAATCGGCCAGTGCGTCTGTGAGAACAAATGGACCGAAAGAAGGAAAGAGGCTGCAAGAAAGACACTTAGACATTTCTCTTCTTAGTTTCAAACAGTGAACTTTGAAATAATATGATCTGTGTCTGTTTTGTTGTGGAAATTAATTTGTTAAGAGGAATCTTTAATATATGATTCCTTGTTCTGGATTAAACTATTTCAAAATGTTGGAATAAACTGTGAAGCACAATTGATGATTCGTCGACTTTGGTTTTAAAAAGAAGTTAGCGTAACCAAACAGGAATATTTCCGTTTATTGTACATTTGACCGAATGCTAGTTGTTGGAATTTGAAAGCACTGAATATTCATATTCATAATTTGATTTGAAATTTAAGTGCTGTTCTTGTGAATTGGAGTAAAGAATTGTGCATCAGGTTGTTTTCCTTCCCTTGTTGGATTTAAAAATAATATTGATTCTTTTTTCATTCGCATTGGATTTAATTGTGTTTAATTCGAATATGTGGAATATTGTGTCAAAATTCATATTTGCGAAATTTTGGATTACTGTGATTCGTCATTAATGGATTTAAAAATAGTGTTTATTATTTCAGATACCATTTGGTAACATTTTAAGTAAAATTCATTTAATTAAATGATGCAGAATCTGGAAGAATTATTACTGATAATGTGCCAATATTTCTTATTTTATTACTATTTGTGTTACGGTTAAATTTTAAATAATTAAGTAGCACTTTTTATAGTGTGAATAAAATGACAATAGTGAGAGTGGTTGGAATACATCACGAAAATGGAATTACCTATACAGTGCAGAATAAGGACTCAAAATATACCCTTCAGTGACTTTAGTGAGTTCAATATTACTGATACCATACAGGTTGAATAGTTCATTTATTACTATTTGCTTGTGTGTTGAATATGCATTCTATTCATAACAGTATATTTGCAGATTATTCATACTGAAGGAAGACTTTTCATTCTGTTAATGCATTTTTTTCACTCAGGAATATTCTGCACTATAGTAATTTGCATTTCATTTCATTAGTTGTTCTCTGTTAAAGTTTTGAATTTCATATTTGCATAGGCATTTACCTTGAGAGAGTGTGACATTTCTAAACAGGTTTCAATAATGGGGACCATTACGCCTAGGGGAGGGGAGTGTTACAGTTTTTTTAAGGTTTAATTTCATTTCTAGGAATTTTATTAATAAATTTCATCTTGTTAGTTTCTGTGTGTCTGGATAGTCTCAGAATTCATATTTCAACAGTTTAGCATGAACTGATGACAGGCTTAGTTCATGACTGGGAGTTGAGGGCAACTCCAGGTCAACCTTTCTGATTTATGATGCTAACATCCTTATATGGGGGCTAACAACTATCAACAATTAGCATAGTAATAGGCTAACTTCCTTATATGGGGGCTAACATCTATCAACAGTTAGCATAGTAATGGGCTAAGATCCTTATATGGGGGCTAAAATCCTTATATGGAGGCTAACATTTGTTAGCATGGAGCGCTGACTGCAGCCAGGTTGATTTTGGGTTCTACATCGAAGATCTTATATAAGGAGAGTTCTCCTAATTTCGGGGCTTTTCGTCATTTGAGATCACGGCTTTTGTTTTCTTGACGAGTTTAGATTATTAGATATTGACTGTGAAGCTTTCGACTTTTCGAAGTACTTAACCTTTTTGCTTTGAGTTGGGATTATTGTATATGAGCGCTGATTGTACTGTCTGTCTGTTTGAGAGAACAGTTACTGTTTTACTTTCAATAGAATAGACTTAATAAACATATATCTAAAATTTAACACTGGACTTGTGTTTTGTTATAAACACGGTTTCACTGTTGGCAACGTCGAGATAAGGACTTTAACAGTGGTGTGTTTCAAAAAACTGTTTCAGTTTACAGTGTGGCCATCTCTGGACTTTATCCTTCAAGATCTTCCCTTGTCGGCCCATAGAATTAATAAACATCTTCTTCCCTACGATGCGCCTAACCTACCGGTGATTTCGGAGATTTCGACACACTGGACTCCGCCTTTGTGTTCGTGTCAAAGGGGTGAATCCAAGTTTCGTCGACCGTTACTGCGATCTAGGAAACGTTTGCCCTCGTAGAAATGAGTCGAACAGGAAACTATATAAATGATTTGCTGCAATCATCTGTAGAATCTGACTCCTCAATCATATCTATAGTCTCTTTTGGCGATTGACCCAGCCCAACAAAAAACTTCAAAACAGCGCGTAATTCTTCGTCTTTTAAATACGTTATAACGATGAACTTGTGCTTAGTAACGGTGAGACTTAATGTAATGACAACGACCTTTTACAGAAGAGACGTCATGATGTTTCTCGAACGTCAGCTAAGCTCGCGTCACTTTTTATATATTCATTAATTGATGTTTTGCATTTAAAATTAAAGCATATTTATGATGAAAAATGGAGCCTGGCAAAAAGCAAAAAAATGGTTACTATGGTGACGAGTATTTTGGTTGTTTATTAAAAACGTTCTTTGCTCTTTACGCTATGTTTACGTATTACATTTATACAAAACAACTACAAAAGTGGGAAGAAAATAATGTAAAATAAAAGAGTTACAGCGAAATTCCTTAAACTTATCGAACAACCCTCGTAAATCCAAATGTGCAAACACTCACATGTTTGTGTATGTTGCCAAGAAATAAAACGTTTTGTTTTATTCATTAAAGTAATAAAACAAAAAAGCTATAACTTTAAAAGTTAATTGAAAATAATCTTACCAAATTTTCAAGCTCTCATATAATCCACACGAATAACAATTTCACTTCTGTTATCAATGCAAGTTCACTTCCTGTGCGTAACAACTTCCTGTCAACGAGCATCTATCTGCCAACTCCGGATATCATCGCTAAGCAACAACAATCCTCTGTTCACCATGTATGACAATTTGAACGGTTTGTGTGTCCCCCTTTCGAAGAAAAGGCGATACATAGGATCGCTTTGTCCGTTAGTCACGAAAACTTTACGTTAGCTATAACTTTGCAATTTCTTTATATTTCTATATGAAACTTTCAATTGATATTGCTTCTGACAACACGATCATGATGGTTACAATATTCTTTAGGCCCATGTCACATTTGATGGAGTTATACAGTTGTGGCTATTCCTGATATGCAATTATCAGGTTTTAGAGAAACTTAAATTATTTGATAGAGAGTGTATAATAAATTTTCTGGGAATATCCCAGGCTAAACTTGCGACAAACGTCAGCCGTACGCGGTATTATTTACGTTTTCGCACGATGTAATGTTCTTGTTTGACCTAGAATGACTACTCATTTGTTCGTGTCTTTAATTGGTTCATTGGAAAATATGCAATTTTAAATAATGTTTGGGGTTAAATAATTTACATTTGTTAAATATAGTTACAAAGTGATTACAAACATTTTTTCCCTTGCCATTGCGACAAGTATAACTGCAAGTGAAGGGAAATACCATGTTGAAAAAAATTGTTTTAAAATTGGACCAGCAGTTTTGGAAGAGATGACATTTTAAGAAAACTTTTTAAATGACGCAAAGATCTCATCAATGGCCACTTCGGGGTCAGACGAGTTAACAGCAGGAAAACGGAAACACCGCTATTTATGGAAATCCAGAAAGGAGTTGACTATTTTGAATATCCAAATGAGTATTCAATGCGGTAAATATTCAGGTTCTCTTCTGTGTTATAAAATGCTCATTTTCAATTCAAGAATGTAGATTTTTATATTCAGCATCATGTACGAGGGTTGTTTGATAAATTCGCGGACAGCGGTCGTAAAAACAGAAAAAGACAAAATACATGTATAAAATTTATATGTGCATGATCTGTAATTCAAGTCGAATACAATACAACAACTGGTAATAGTTTTACATTAACAATAAACAAATAACTACATAAAACAAAAGGTACATTAACGATTTACGGAGCACGACGTCGAAAATAACGCTATAATGTCAACGTCAGAATATAGCGCCGGTTCACTTTTCCACATAGTCTCCTTCCCGGATTACACATTTCTCATGACGCCGGATCCACTGGTCGAACACGGAAACATACCAGCTCTCGGGAAATGATGCCACGATCGAGCGCACTTTCAAACTGTTGTCTATTGCTGACTCGAAACGTAGTCCACGGAGTTGACGCTTTATCTCGGGGAAGATACTAAAGTCCATAGGGGCCAGATCAGGCGAGTACGGTGGGTGGACGATGGTCTCGAAATCTAGGAGGTCGATCTCCAGAGACGTCGAACTCGCCCGATGTGCCGGCGCATTGTCCTGATGTAGCAGTACAGACGCAAGGTCAAGGTCCGGCCTCTTCTTCCTCAACGCCTGAACCAAATCACGCCGCAAGACCTGACAACACAATACGGAAATATCCTTTATTATTTTATTTAAATTGTTATACAATGATCTGATATTTGAAGATCATAATTAATTTGAAAATAAAATGTAATAATATCATTTTCTTTATCGCTATCTTTATTATAAACTAACTAAAATAATAATGTAAGGAATTTACTTTTGAGTAATAGTCCGCATTGACGGTCTGGCCTTCCGGTACACGGTGCTGCAGGATCATTCCTCGTCGGTCGGCAAAGAAGACGAACATGTGCTTCCCTCCAGATCTTGAAACCTTCGCTTTCCTCGGAGTCGGCTCTTCTGGTGTTTTCCAAATGGACGATTGTAGCTTAGATTCGGGGTCATAATTCCAGATCCATGTTTCGTCGGTAGTGATGATCCTATCAAGAAATTCTTCGCCTTCCTTCTTGTACCGCCGAAGAAATAACTTTGATGCAGCTACTCTGCGGGACCTGTCATTAGTCGATAGTAGACGCGGAACCCATCGTGCACTGCATTTCCTCATCTTCAAATCATCTCGCAGTATTCTGTGAACGGTTTGCGTTGAAGCCCCAACATCGTCTGCTAAACTTCTAACTGTCACGCGGCGATCTTCTTCAAGAATGTCTTCTATTTTCTGACGTGCCGTCGTCGACACTGATCTCGGTCTTCCTGATCTAGCGTTGTCGTTAATACTTTCGTGTCCGTTGCGATATCTCTCATGCCATTTGAAGACAATAGTGCGACAACACTTTGCTGAGTTCGACTTCTCAAGTAATCGTAACGTTTCCGTGGGTGTATGACCTAGGTTAACGCAAAACTTGATATTTGCCCTGGTTTCAACGTTTAAATTTGACGTCATGGTTTTCTCTATCACTATGCTATAAATTGCTGTACCGACGAGCGAAAACAACGGATGTCAATGAAAATTAACGGAAATGACGTTGACATATTGAGTATTGACGTTACGCGTTCCCGCGTAATTTCGACGTCTCAAAGTTACCATTTTTAAGCATTAAAAACAAGAGTTATGCCAATTTTACGGACTGCTCCGTAGAACGTTACCATGGTAGCGTTATTCCTCAATAAAATGGGCATTTCGAAAAAAAACAAAGTTAAAATTTGTAATTACCATTTTATTAAACATGATTCCGCAATACCTGAAAATTTCATTAACTTTGGATGAACAATAATAAAATAAACACCGCTGTCCGCGAACTTATTAAACAACCCTCGTAGTAATAAGAATTGTTAAGGATTCGTCTCTGGTGGCTATCATTTAAAATAAAGGTGCCAAATAACTTTTAAACACTACGCAAACAATCGAACTAACACCACTTATGTTAAAATGGCAATCACATTTAATAATATTAAGATTTGGCATGAAATATAATAATTTTAGATGTTATTATGTTATCATCTTAATCTTTTGAAAACCTACGTGTTAAGTATGTAACAGGAGTTCCATGTAGAGTCTTTAAACTTCTTAGAATGACAAGACTTACTTAGTAGAATGCTGCTTTTGGTTTAGGGATAACTGGGTCGAAGGTCAAGGTCACAGGCTAACAAGGTTGAATCAGTTTTCGGTCAGTAGGTGAAGAACTCACCGACCAAGTGTTTCAAACTGCATTATGATTGTTGTCATAGCTTTTGGGGGGGGGGGGGGGGGGCTGGCGGCAAAGGTCAGCGTCACAGAATCCTTCAAGGTCAAATCGATTTGTGTTCAATAAGTGAAGAATCATTTGACTCAGAGTTTTCTAACTTCATAGTTAGGTTTAGGTTGAAGGGAACAGGGCCTTAAAGTTAATTGCCATTTCTGCTTAATAAGTCAATAACCCTTTGCCCAAGAGTCTTCATAAATCATAGCACGAATGGACTTCTAAAGCAATTAACCCCTGTTGTTTTGTGGATGATTAGATCTGATCGGTTGACACTAATAATTTTAATGCTCTTTGACCCAAAGTTTTTAAATTTTACAGTATAATTGAACCTGAGTGCGTGTTCGCTTTGTTTTTGTTATGGTCAGTATCTCCAAGGTTAATGTCACAAGGGCAGCTATAGTTTAAGGAAACACTCATGTCCTACTCTATATAAGATGGGCATTAGTGTATAAGAGATAATGCTATAACGTTATCTCTTGTTCTAAAAGATCTTTTGTTGTATTTTTCACCACATTTTAAGTTATTGGTGCTTTAACCTTTTTTGGGGTTGTCCCGGTTATCTCAATCGGTTGCGTCGCAGGAATTGCAGGGAATTAGCCGTGACGGTGCGGGTTCGCTCCCAGCTAGAGGTACTATCATTTGAAATTCACAGTAGCGCTATTTGTGCAGTGTGGCGGCCGTAAAAAGTCTCCCCGTACATATAGTCAGTACTGTTATCAGTAAAAATAACCCGTTACCGATGTCATGCAGTGATTGTTACGTATATCAGGGCTATCCGATCAACCTTTTTTGGGGTTGTCCCGGTTAGCTCAATCGGTTGCGTCGCAGGAATTGCAGGGCTAGGCGCTGTCGCCGTGACGGTTCGGGTTCGCTCCCAGCTAGAGGTACTATCATTTTAAATTGTATTAATGTATATATTTATAAAAATATTTAACAAATATCGTGTCTTAATGAGGTTGTTTTTATGTAAGTTCTGATTTCTTATCTAACGTCATATGTTTGGTAAAAAGAGATATTAAACGCTAATGAAAGAAAGAAAACATGTTTAGTACAGCTAATTACAATGTATAGTAGGTTTTACTGTTGAGTAACATATCTATTTTAGACTCGTACCGTATGCTGCATATGTTTTTTGTTGTTTTTTTTTCATTTCAGATAACATCATCGTGAACTTAAATTTGTTAATTATTTGATGGTATTTGAGGGTACATGCAGAGCACTCCATTGAAAAAGAAACATCTATATTGTAAATAAACTGACTTTACGTTATACTTTTAAACCATATTCCCTTTTCTAAGACTGTTTTGGACTAGGCTCAAGTCACTGATCAACTTCAGGTTGTCTCAGACCTTCAAAATGTTTAACTGTCCATGAAGATTACTTTTAATTTTTTCACATATGTATGTTGTTCAAATAAGCGTCAACCTTGCCGAAGCTTTCAGGCCAAAACTCTATCTAACATGCAAATAATATCGCCGCTTCCTTGCGAAGATATGCGGGAGTAATTTAATTGTGCATTATGTATTTGTGCGGTCAAATAGTGAATATCAAAAACAAGTTCAGATTTAAAATGAAATATGCATCAGGAATGGCCACATCCAGCATACACAGCCTCCCCACACAGCCAAAAAGTATAGAGGAAAAGAGAGCATGGTATTACAATAATCAGTTTCTAAATGGACGCCACAAACAAATAACGAAAGTGAGAACCAGAGGGGTTACCGCCTTGGAACGGTCAGTGGCAAAACAAATTGCCACTGGGGGTTTAAACCAGGTTTTAGGGTACACCAACCTCACACTTGCCCAAACAGGTTCTCGTATCACAAAACGAGTACAAATTGTCTTGGTTAAATAACTCCAACCCACCAATCAGCTCAACAGTGTTGCATGCAAAAGCATACAAACATATAAACATAAGAAACCAATAGCATTGCAAAGCCAAAGGGCGGGTATTCAATGATCTTACCGAGACCAGAGCACCTGGAGTAAAATCAGCAAGAACACGATGACAGGGATAAAATAAACAAATCGAGCTTCTAGGTTCTTTTTTTAGAAAAGATTTCCCCATAAAGCTTTATAAACTCTTAAACCCCTGCCACCGTCGTGCAACCAAAGAGGTAAGCATAATGATCAACTGTAGATGGGTTAATCACCAGGCCTGCAGAGCGCTGTAAAATATCATGTTGGTAACTTTTCCTTTTAAATGTACAGATGTTTTTTTACGAAAAACGGAGAGAAATTAACATTGTCTTTTATCTTCTTAAGTTTATAAAAAAACTGGCTGTGAAATGCCTTGTTGCAATAGTGATTTTAAACTGCACCTGTATTTATGAATTAGATCTGGATATCGGCGATAAAACTTGCAAATGGTTTTCCTTAATTTGTGATACCGATAACCTTGTTTTAAAAGTTTTTCTGTAATGCAAAGATTACGTTCATTGAAATCGTTCACATCATTGCAAGCTCTTGAAAAGCGAACAAGCTTTGAGATATAAACTCCGTAAGATGTTGCACAAGGAACATCGCCGTCTAAAAACGGAAAATTTACTAGATTAAAATAATAATCATCTCTTGTATCATAAATTTTAGCAGTGACGTAACCACTTTCAATGGACAGATTTAAATCAAGGAAGTTTTCTTGCTTTTCTGAAGTTTTCGTTTTATTAAGCAGTAAATCTTTAGGATAAACCTTATTAACCAGTGATGGAAAATGGTTATTATCTCTATTTAATAAATCATCAAGGTACCTCGAAGTGTTGTTAAAAGCTGTAATAATACAATCCTGATGTTAGGTAGAAAGAGACAACATAAAGTCTCTTTCATAACAGTATAAAAACAGATCAGAAACAAGGGGTGCACAATTAGTACCCATTGGAATGCCTATTACTTGTTTATAATTAGAGGCACCAAATCTCAAATAAATATTATCCAATAAAAATGTGAGCGCCCGGATAAGGTCTTGACAGGTTCATAAAGTATAATTATCATAAGAACCATCTGTAAAGAATGCCCTTTGTTCATTACAAGCGATAAATGTTTTATTTTTTCTAGCAAACGTTTTTTCAATGAGACTGGTCTGCTTGTCTCTTATTAAATTGTAAGGGAGAGAAGTATACAAGGTAGAAAAATCATATGTAGACAAACAGAACGCCTGAAAATTATTTGATTTAAGTTTCTTCAAAACGTCATTTGAGTTTTTTATAGACCAAAACAGATTTTTGCCAGTAGTTTCAAAAACTTTTTCGCAATACCTAATTACATGTTCTTTTATAGCTGTAAGACAAGATGTTAAGAGCACGGATAACTTTGTTGTTGTACAAGAACTAGAGTTAGCGATAAATCTTGCTTTGTACGGTGTTTGTGCATTTTAGGCAACCAATTCATAGTAGGTACTTTGTCTTGTTTCGGCTCAACACTGATTCTAAATTTTGTAATTTGTAGAGTGTGTGCAGTAACAATATCACTCTCGGATGAAGAAGTCAGTGTATAAGCATTAGTGCTATTAAGCTCTTCAGTTTGAACATTTATATAGTGTATACGTCACACTATAATTACATTTTTAGCAGCCTTATCAGCAGGTGTTAAAACACATTTGTTGTGAAAATCTTGAATACCCTTTTTCAAATGACGAAAGTTAAAACGAGGTCGAGGTGGTAATAAAGCTATGTTTCTTTATAGAAGGAAAGACGAGTGTCAAGTATTTTGAATACTTGTTTTTTCCAGTTTGAAAGAGCATAAGGCTCAGCATGTTCTCGTTTACACCATTTATTGCAAAAAGAGTTTAAAGACTCTGCAATTTCCGCACGATAGTTATTAAAGTCGATGTCCGATGGAATTCTATATTTTGGACCTTTTGAAATTAAATTGCGGATTCTAAAGTCTTTGATAACATATAGATCCCCTGTAACAATATGACCGGCAGTTATCATAAAAACAAAATTTTGTTTGATTTAACGAAAATGTAAGAAAATGGGGAAAATATTACAAAAGAAGTGGTCGTGTGATAAAATGCGCTATTAAAAAGTACTGAAAACAAACAAACATATTTCCCAATTTAGGAACTCCTACACAATGCTTAATAATTTTGATATTTTGAATGCCAACGTTTAATTTCCAATACATACTTGTAATGATACAGTAAAGCAGACTAGCTGACCTGCGGACTGTCGGTGGTTGTGCCCAAGGGCCCGCCGTTTAATTATATACTGCATCTTGGGTTGACCTCTGCCAGTATCAGCAGCGTGTGGTGATTATGTCAGAATGTTAAAATTCCCAAAATATAAAAGATCAGTTGAAAAGATAATATCTATTAGTTAAGTAAACTAATAAAAGTTATATCTATTAGTTAAGTAAACTAATAAAAGTTATCTATTAGTTAAGTAAACTAATAAAAGTTATATCTATTAGTTATGTAAACTAATAAAAGTTATATCTATTAGTTAAGTAAACTAATAAAAGTTATATATATTACTTAAGTAAGCTAATAAAAGTTATATCTATTACTTAAGTAAAATAATAAAAGTTATATCTATTAGTTAAGTCAACTAATAAAAGTTATATCTATTAGTTAAGTAAACTAATAAAAGTTATATCCATTAGTTAAGTCAACTAATAAAAGTTATATCTATTTCAATTGTTTCATTTTGAAACATGCATAAAGCGACGAAGTGTGTGACAACATAATTTATAGCATTGCGTTTATCATCATTATGTTACTAAACGTTTTGGTGTTTTTTTTTATAAAGGTGAGTACTGTTTTTAAATTAAACAAGAAAATCTAACAAAATAATATATCTTTCCAAACAAGATCGAGGAGATAATAAAACACTAGTATTTCGTAGCATTAAATTTGCCAGAATTTTAAAAAAAGAAAACATATTAGGCTAACATCTCATTTCTTTTCATTGTATTTTGCGAAACGAGATTAAAATGAATCGACTATCTATGCAGGTGGCGCACTAACAATAATTTCAGAAAGAATGTTGTGTTTTTGACGTTTAAAAATGAAAGAATAATTTTATCTAAAAGTATTGTCTGTAAAACACGATCACAGGTGACGATATGGCCTTCTGACTTATACAAATGTAGCAATATTTAAAGTTTGAGCAATCTCTAGATTTGGACGATTTTTCAACAACGCGTAAATCAGTCAATTCCACCGTCTTATCTTTGTCTATACTTGGGAGGCTAATAATAGCCATGTTAAAGAAATGTTCATGAAATATATCTAATGATCAGGTCCCAGTATCACAAAATAATATTGATCGATCGACATTAATTTTCAATTCAACCCAAAGTGATAATTTTAAATTTTCGACGATTGATAACCATACCTGATTGATTTAGCTTTTCGTCAGTTAATATAATATTTCTTGTTTAAAATGCAGTCTTGTAAATTTGCTTTTGGAATAATCTGATAAAAAGTTTCCAAAAACTGTTTGAGTAAAAATTCAAAAATTTTATTTTGATCACAAACAGGTCTTCTGTAATATCATAGAAAGACTTAATGTTATTTGAAGTATTTTTCGTGATAATAGAACGTTTCTGTCTTATGTTTACAAAAATAGTGTTAGTAAATAGCCAGCATTTTTCAAGAATTGAATTAATATTTTGAGTTGAAAATTGAGTTTGTTCTTAAGGTTGTTCTTGCTATTGGGGCCAGATTGCAAATCATTCTGAAGCCGTGAATATGCCGAATGTAATACTGAGTAGGACTCACAAATTAATTAAATATGATAAATTTGAATAATGGTGGTTAATACTTCCTTTTCTAGTCTCAGTAACGGAAGAGATGTTTTGAAATGTTAAGTATCTCATTTATGGGAGAGACCTTTTATTTTGTTTTGGTATTATAGTCTTACATAAATAAGACATTGATTTTCGTTTTTCTATTTTAATTTAAGATAATCAGTCTCAAGATTTTGTTAAATGTTGCTTTCGGGATACTAGTAAATCTTATTGTTTAAGATAAGTGTTTCAGGTATCTGAATCTATTTATGGTATGAAATAAGCTTGGTCATTATTGAAAATAATCTTGACGTATTGCTATGAATTTGGACACGCCACAGAAGAATATGTCATGGGTATTATTTTTGACATTGGAGTTTTACCTA
Organism: Corbicula japonica; assembly: GCA_038501625.1. Taxonomy (NCBI): domain Eukaryota; kingdom Metazoa; phylum Mollusca; class Bivalvia; order Venerida; family Cyrenidae; genus Corbicula; species Corbicula japonica. The sequence goes on from JAZAYU010000035.1 coordinate 3,670,223, forward strand.
TAGAAAAATAGCTCACAATTATCTGATATTTTCTAATTACTGAAAGTGGATTCTGCTCCTCATTTTGACAATAGAATGTGTTGTAATGCATCAGCAACGTCGTCTGCTCATTTTGTGACGTCACTTTTGAGAATAACGTCACTACCCAGAGGACACGTTTTCCCGTGAAGCGCCCAAAATGTTTTTTTCTACATGTTAAATAAAAGAATACAACCACAAAAAATCAAAAATATATAAGATCAAATACAATAAAACTGATTTATTTAAGTGTTTCGTTATAAGTCGAACGCTTCACTAAGTAAGCCTTTCTTCACAAAGCATACTATAAAAGTACTATGGAAAGGACCAGCAGAGAGAAAGCCGTTAAACGGGATTTACTAACAGCTGCGTGAGAAGCTTGAAGAGAAATATAGTCATCTACACAGATGACCATATCAAATGAGTCATGTAGCTTCATAGCAATTGTTCGATTCGCCCGTTTTGATCTAAGCTAAACGATTCGAAACTGTGTAGACTATTGGCATACGCAGACAGTCTAAAGAACGGACAGTCGAGGAACATCCAATCAACCAACTGTCTCCATTCAAAACAGGTGCGTTTATGTAGTATATTGATGTATTCGCGTTCATTCTCACCGATTACAGGCGACACTAACAGCTTCAATCCGATGGCAAATTCGTCTTCTTCGTAATTTATCCGATGAAGCATTGTACCTTTCGACAATAAGAGCCTTGCCCATTCCAAAATATCTAATGATAAACATGTTGTTGAACTGTGTTTTCTCAACTCTGAGAACAAATCGGAATTGTTAGTGTTTTTGTTCCAGGCCTAAAGAATTGTATTTCACACAAATCGCATTGCATTATGTTTTCGCTCAAAGACTTTTTCAGGATTTTGACCACAGTGCTGGAAATATTTGGGGCGAGATCAAAGAATCGTGGCTCTGTCTTAATTACGAAATGAAGTGCGAAAGTTGTTCCACTGTCGAACAGCAGCGTATGTATGCATCTTTGTCCAGCCAGTATGGTACCAATTTGACAGTAAAATGGTCGACACTGTTCCTGTAATTGTTTAAATATATGAACGTGACATTTAATGTTATACTGTTGAACGAACACTTGCTGTAGAAGGGTAAACATTAGCTTTAATGTTATACTGTTGAACGAAAACTTGGTGTTAAAGGGTGAACATTAACTTTGATGTTATACTGACGGAAAACTTACTGTAGAAGGGTGAAAATCAACATAATTTTATACTATTGACGGAAAACGTACTGTAGAAGGGTGAAAATCATCTTAATGTGATACTGTTGAAGGAAAACTTACTGTAGATGGGTGAAAATCAACTTAATGTTATACTTTTGACGGAAAATTTACCGTAGAAGAGTGAAAATCAACTTAATGTGATACTGTTGAAGAAAAACTTACTGTAGAAGGGTCCCAAATAGTAGAGACATTGCATCGATGATTGTCGATGTCTTCACTTTGAGAATAGCGTTCTGTTTCAAAAAGTATAGCTTCAAACGCAACAACTGAATTTTTTCCATCTAAATTCGAATTGTACGGGGTGTAGACGTTGTCAATTTTGATCTGGTTAGTTGAATAAAAGTAGCAAAATATGTTGGGAAAAGGCTTAACTTTGTCTTGTGAAACGCATAAAGTGCTTGTAGTCGGTACGTTTTCCTCACACAATCGCTGTATTGTTTCGTTCAATGTGGAATATTTGCAATACGTTGACAGCTGCAGTCTTTCATCTTCAATGCCTCTTGACATCTTTCCGATTGCAGCGGCAGGTTGTACAGACGTCACCACGCAATTTTCCATAACATACTGGTTTCTTTCTTCAATCGTTGAAAACGCGGTAAAATATAGGCCAAAACATTTAGATACAAGCGCGTTCCTGCGTAACACCATTGCATAGGGAACATTGCTGATTCCTGTATATTCTTTCGTTCGCAAGATCCGAAACAAAGATGAAGTCATCCAAATAAGTTGCGTTAGCACAACGAGGATATTGCAAAGATAAAGTTGTATTGGTACAATCATCTATCACTCGAAAAGAAATACCAAGTTTTCCGGGGAAAGCGGAAGGTGGATATCGGCTGAAGTTAATGAGGTCTTTGCATGCGTATTTCGGCTGTCTGAGGTCCGTACTTGGCATATCAGGACAGCAGGTACCAACATCGTAACAGCCTGGTGAACAGGAACACTTTTGACAACAAGATATCTTGGTTGTATCCGTGGCATTCTAAAAATAAAATAGGGTTTCTTGAAACATTGGGATCAGTTGATATTTGTTAACATATTTTTTCTCTTTTTTGTAAGCTAGATAATAACCATTATTTAAAAGTACTTTGGAAGTAAAAATGTATTATTCTGACTTTCTGTAATCTGGAATCCTCCGAAAATAATAATAATAATTATTATTATAAGTTGTGGTGTGCTTATTAACGATATCTTCAAGAAATCAAGATCGACATATGCCGAAAGTCTATGAAGGTTGGTAGGGAAATTTGTTAAAAGAACAGCTCAATCTGGGGTTTTATTCCTGTTATCATGTTCTTGCTGATTTGACTCCATGCGCTCTGGTCTCGGTAACGTTATCGAGGACTATCGTTGTTTGCTTGCCAATGTATCAGCTTCTTATGTTTTATAGGTCTGTATGCTTTGCATGTAATATTGTCGGGTTCATGGGTGGGTTTGAGTTTACGCACAAAGACAACCTATATTTGATTGTTCATAATAGAACCTGTATGGGCAAGTGTGAGGTTGATGCACCTAGAACATTGTTTAATCTACATTTGATCGTTATAATAACATCTTTGGTTGCACGACGGTGGCAATGGTTAAAGAGTTTATGAAGGTTTGTGGGGAAATCTTGTGAAAAAACTATATTAAAAGCTCGATCTGTTTTTTTTTATCCCTGTCATAGTTTTCTTGCTGATTTGATTCCAGTGGCCCTGGTCATTGTAAAACCATTGAGTACACGCCCTGTTGTTTGCAATTCTATTTGCTTCTATGTTTTGTACATGTGTGTGCTTTTTCATGCAACATTGTCGAGTTGATAGCGGGTATGAGTTATTTCACCAAGACATCTTGTACTGGTTCGTTCATAAGAGAACTGGATAGGGTAAGTGTTAGGTTGTAGCACCCGAGAACCTATTTTAAACCAACAGTGGCAAATTGTTTTGCCACTGACCGTTCAAAGGTGGTAACCCTTCGGTTATCACCTTCGTTTAATGCTTGTGGCGTCTATTGGAAACTGATCAATGTATTACAATGTACTCTCCTCCTCTCTACTTTTTGGCTGTGTGGGGAGGCTGTGTCTGCTTGATGTGGCCATTGGTGATATGCATATTTCACTTTTTAACCCCGCCCCCAGTGATGATGATGATGATGATGATGATGATGATGATGACGATACCAAACACTGTGATTTAACTATTTACCTTCGTCGACGGAGATGTACAAAATTCCGTTAGCGGACACGCCCCTGCATAATTTGCAGAACCATCTGGAAATGTTACAGTCACCGATGATAAACTCAAACCGAAATGCCAAATAAGAGCTGCCGTTGCATACAGCCAAAACATCTTTTCTGATTTCCGAAAAAAATATTTGGAAAAGTCTATACACTATTTATTCTTAACAACGTAGGCTACACTAATACCACCACAAACACGTTCGTCGCCATCTTCAGTTTCAGAACCAGAGACACTACCGCGACTTATACCTACCACATTTGTCAAAGATCATAAAATAAAATCTGGAGACCAGTCTCAGATCTCAAGCATTTGATTGGCTGAAATGGCGACTGATTTAGGCCAGTCAAATGCTTGCGATTTGAGTCTTGTCACTAATCTTAGTTTTATGATCTTGGACACCTTATTTCGACTTAAATTCTCACGGGTCACAAACCTTTTTTATGATCTTGAGCTCTTTACCTCGACTTCTATTCCCAATACTACAGCACATTATTTTGCTTTCACCAGCACTACTTCCACTAACAGTTCCAGAAACACAACCACTTCCTTTTCTTCTACCAATTAAACTATGAATTTTTACACTTAATATTACTATGCCAATACAAATTCTACTTTCAGCCAACCAAATCAACCAAACCACAATCTCTTCTAGCTGAACATGAACAACAATAAACATAATAACCTCATCTATTTCTATTAACTAATTTACAAGACACATTTAGTTGGATTTTACAATAAACAGGATAGCAAACCAAGGGTTTATATGGTGTAAACCACAGTTTAGGTGTAGCAGAAGTACACTTTTGAGATTAAAATTGATGAAAAGGGAACTTTGAAAGCCATCGAACATGACGATTATGAAAATATTGCAGGCTCGGTTTAAAGGCTATGCTTTAGGAGAACCCTACTTACAACTCTTTGACTGTTGCCAATGAAAATATTATTACTTTTACTACCATAACTACAACACAAAAACACAAGAAACACTTATTTACAATTTAATTGTAATTGTGTCTTTGAAAACCAATGTATTTTGATGTAAAAACATTATTTGAAATGTCGTCGTCATGTTTATAATAACTTTTTGCGGAACAGTCTTTTGTATTTTTGTATGTTTATATGAGAACCTGTTGGGGTATGTGTGAGGTTGGTGCACCCATCAACCCTTTTTAACCCCAGCCCCCCTCGCCCCCCCCCCCCCTCCCACCCATTCGCAATTTGTTTTGAAGCTGACCTTTTAAGGCGGTTATAACATAAGGTTCTAGTTTTCGTTAATTGTTTCTGGTGTCTTACTTGAAACTGACATCTTATAAACCTATGCTCTCTTCTCCTCTCTTATTTTGGATTTGTGGGAGGCTGTGTTTTCTGAGTGTGACCATTTCTGATATGCTCATTTCACTTTTTATATTCTTTAATTGATTAATCAAATGCCCGTAAAGCACTGGTTAAGAAATATCGTGTTGCATTTTTTTTAAATTCCCATAACCTTACATGATTAATTCTGAATATGTTTCGACCCAAAAAATTCAATTAACACCAAATAGAAACCAGCAACATCACGTCAAGCTAAAATAACGGAAATCGGTTATTCTTACTTAATCAATATTCTATTATATACTGTGTGTTGTATCATTTAATTTCGCGGGTATCAAATTTCGCGCATTTGACATAAGTGACATATTCGCGAGGGCTTTAATTCGCGCACATGTATTATTCTAATAAGACCAGATATTCAACGGTCTGATTTCGATAGGGTTTGATTTCGCGCATTTACCCTAGCGCGAAATACGCGAAAATTAAACCACCGCGAAATATAATGATACCACCGTATTCAAAACATCTCGATCACTTCTGAAACTGGACATTAGAGGGGAAACAGCATAAAGATGGGTGGGCGGGTAGGGACATGTTACAAAATAAAAACATACCCTAATGAACTGAAACATAATTAAGGACACAATTTACAAAAGCAAGCAAACTGTATTGATCTAAATCTATGATCGAAAATGAAATAGTTTCATAACATATTATTTGACAAAAGAGCTGATTTTAACTTTAATATTGTCAACATTTTATACGATGATGCCCACGTACATCTTATGGGGTTTATATTTCTCAGTGTTTCTTTTTCCAGGGTATGTAACAATGTCAAAGATTTCAATAAACGTTATATTTGCATAATTCAGATGAGGGTTTACTTGTTTAGGTACTTCTATTTTTCGAGATCCCTTCTTGACCAGTTACATGTAAAACGCTCCCCAGCCGGTCTACTGATGCCTATCCATCTTGGAGATCCCGTCCTGGCCAGTTACATGTTATAGCGATGTCCTTCAACTGGTCGACAGATGCCTAACCTTCTTTGAGTTTCTTCTTTGTATACTCAACCAGTTTTAACTATCCTTTAAATTATCCTGTCAGGGATATTGAATATAAAACCATTTTAGACAAGAACTATTAAAACGTTTTGGCCTCAGGGATATTGAATATAAGACCAATTTTAGACAAGAACTTTTAAAACGTTTCGGCCTCAGGTATATTGAATATAAAACCATTTTTAGACAAGAACTATTAAAACGTTTCGGCCTCAGGGATATTGAATATAAAACCATTTTAGACAAGAACTATTAAAACGTTTCGGCCACTGGCCTTCGTCAGTTGATAATGTCTTTGGACAAACGTAACTTTCTGCATATATGATGAATAAGAAAGAAAATGTAGACTTGTTGTGGTAATATCAACTGAAGAATGCCAATCGCCGAAACGCTTAAAACAGATGTATTGTCTTTTAAACATTTTTAACTTCATCATAAATCTTAAGGCGTTGCTCCTTTCGTCATTAATAAAACAGAAAAAGATATCAAAATCCCTCAAACGGCAAAAGTAGTTCCGTCAAACTTTGCACAAATCAATGCTTTAAGTGTATGTTTATTTTACATACGTTAAGAAAAGTTAGAACAGTAAAGAAAACAATTAGAAGTTAATATGATTTATGAATTTATAGAAAGTTAGTTTTTTTCGGTCTAACTATAATGTTTCTTTACTGTTCTTCCTTTTCTTAACGTATGCAAAATAAACATACATGAATAACATTACTTTGTGCAAATTTTTATTAAAATGCATTTTGCCGTTAGAGAGATTTTGATCATTTTCTTTTTTATCAATGACAGTTTAATGAAAACTACCATATCACCTGAATTGATCGGTGTTTATCATTACATCATTTTCACTTCTTTTTATGAAATAGCCATGAAAACCCCTAACTGCCTTCGTCGGAAAGAACTGGCAAATAATCAAAGTAGTGGTTAAAAACAAAAGTTACAAATAGTCAGTTACTGTAGCGAATATATTCATCGTTAACGGAGACACGTGTCTCCTTATTTAAATATGGATTATAACGAAATTTTGAACAATCTACGATTTTGCAATAATGGAACTACTAGGCAAAAGATTGTAAGCAGTTTTAGCCGGTAAATTATCATACAAAAGCTACGGTAGACTATGCAACTTTTGATTTCATCCCAACTTCCATAATCCATGGATTACAAAGGCAGGCTGGGGAATTTAATGATAACTTCACAAAACAAAGTAAAAACGATATGTCTTTTGTGTTTTTATTTAGAACAGTGGTCTCTAGAAAAAATGAAAAATATGATCTAGTTAAACTGCATTAATTTGTCTATAATATTGCAATGACAAAAAGAGCAACGCCTTAAGATAAAGCTAGCATGCCAAAAACTGGACTAATATATAAAATACATAACGTTTAAATTTGAAATTCCGTTATCTACAGTTGCTAAACAACGACTTGTTATCAGACTATCTGCTTGTTTTCGTCTTCTTTCACACGATTTAGCTATCGAAACCGAAAATAAGAAGAGAAAGATCATATATAATTTGTCGTAATTGCAATTAAAATTAGATTGAATCAGAATACCATTTTCTTATGACATGTAACAAATATTCCCAACGATTCATCATATTCACAAAAATTGTTTTTAATAAACGTTAAATCTTCTCGCAGACAACATTTAGTTTTAAAGTTTAAAGTAAATCTTTGCGATGATCTCCGTCAAGTAATTTTCACGAATTGTAATTTATATCCACAATAATGAAAAATAAAATTTTCAAACATAACAAATTACTTTCTTCGGTATTTAAATGTTAGCGAAACTTCAAAGTAGACGTAATCCGTCAAAATCCGCCTGATGGTTTGTTGTTCGGAAGAGGATTTCATTGAAATCGGGAACCTACACTCTTTGAGATCTAAGTGAAGTTTGTTATATATATACTCATCTATCTAAACACATAGAGCGTTATTTTACGGAGGTCGCTCTGTCATAATAGAGTGATAAAATTATAAGCTTATCCGACAAAATTTACAATCGTATAATTAGTTATCACACGTTTCTATTAGTTTTACAGTAAATAGAATCAAATTGTTCACACGTCGAAATATACACTCACGTTGAAATACACGTTTATTTTACAATCATGGCTAATTAGTGGAACAAAAATTTTCAATTTGATATTGTTTTATTAATTTTAAACATATTTTATTGCATATACAATCTGTTACAAACACAAAAATAATAGGATTTCGAAAACAAAATAAATAGCAAACGGGTTGGGCAACAAGTTCTAGCAACGTTAATGATAGTCCTCCCCGAAGAATGGTATATTACAAAACAAGATAAAGCATAAATTAGAATTTAAAAGAATTGATCCACTTCTGACAGGTAGGTACACTGAGAAACTGTCGGGTAATGTATTACTAGTTGGGTTTTTTCATTACAGTTTGCTGACAATTTATTCCCAAGATTTAATCTTATTTGATATTCAAATAATACTATATAAGAGTTAAAATTTTAAAACTTTAAAACCGACGACTATGTATCTTTGAATTGCGCAAAAGATCGTCTCATTTTGTTCATCAGTAAAAATATCCTAGCCGTTCATAATAAGACTTATTGTTAATGGTGCAAAGGGTTGTAATACATGATATAATTAATATCATGGTTCTTCTTTGTTTTCAGTATTTTCGATATTTTAATAATTCATTATGCTAATGAAAAACATGATACTCATTTTCTGTTATTTTCTTTGTGCATAAACATGTGACTCTTAAGTATATTTCAGTTATGCAAGAGTACAACGCAGACAGCATGTACTCTTAAAAAATATAGTGTTACACACACGAAGTTAATTCCACTAAAAAATATACTTCAGAAAAAAAGGAAAAAAGTCTAATAAGAAATTTTCCCACTAACCCATTTTCTTTAAAAATTAACTTAAAATTCAATTTTTGCCCGAGTAGATCATTTGTAAATAAAATCAAATATTAAGTTGTGGCACATAACGTTTAAAATTTAAATAAGAATAGAAAAAGTGAATGCCTTCGCATATATACTTAAAGAAATTAAAAACGCAACTTCTTTAAATATGAAATATATATATCGTGTTTTAATAAAGTTGCGTTTTTAATTTCTGTAGTAATATTTAATATACTTTAAGCAAATAGAATCGCATCTTTTTTTAAGTTTTTTTAACTTTGCGTTAAATTATAGAACAAAAATGATTTCAGCCGGTTTAATATTTTTGTAGGCAATTTCTGTAACAAAAAGGCCATTTGCTCCTTAAATATTTGTCTGATGTGCTTACATTTGCTTTTAATGTTTAGAACATCCTTGCAAATATAGGTTTAGACTCCAAAATTGTGACTATACGATGAAAATCCTTCGAATAGCAGCATTTTCCTGATTTTGGCGGCCATCTTGAAAAAAGCCGCCATATTGGAAAGAAATCAAATTGGTCTCAATCACATTTCAAATGGTACATCAAAAGCTAACTTTGTGCAGAATTTGGTGCTTTGAACCGAATTTAAACAATTCCTCCATATTTTTACTGAAAACGGCTGGACTATATACATAAATACATTCTCTATTTAGCGACCATTCAATGAGCTTACTATTCGTGGAGGCCCAGGCATTTTGAAACAAATGGCGAAGTCGATAGTCGGCAAGGTAATAATGATATTCAACTGATTAATAACCCTTTTCGCAAATCTGTTTCATTCATCAATCCTGCACATCTCCCTTTAAAGTCTGAACAATATTTAGTATATTTTGAAATTCTGTTGGCGATTATATAAAGTACATGTACTTTACGTTCTCTGTTAACTTGATCTTGAATGCGATAACTGGGCAACCGGAAGCCGTAGATTACCTAATAGGATATTGATATTGTTTTAGTCGACAAGTGTCAAATGTTTCTATCCCGTAATTACTTAACGGGTATAGCGAAGAAATATAACGCTGTATTCGTTGAATGGTGTTGATTAATATGACCGTAACGATTGATTACAGTTTTACGTAATTCTATATGAAAAGTTAATAGTGGGTTGGTCTTTATTTTGCGGTAGAATATAGCGCAATATTTTGTTAAATGAGATAGCGAAATGGTTGTCTTAATACAGTGGTGGTGTTAATTTCAGGGTGGTTATTGTATAGTACTGAATTGCATATTTACTGAAAACATTTGTTATATAAATCAAAGGAAGATGACTCTGTTAACTATCACTTCAACAAAGCATTAGAGTTACTTCCCTTTCATTGTGTAATTGACTTACATTTTTTCAGTCAAAGGAAGCTCTTAAAATCGAAAACATTTAGTACATATTAAGTTAAATTTTAATATTATTATTATCATCCGATCTGAAAAACCCCTTGTATATAAATTATGAACCAATTCGTCCCTAGACAAAAATAGCAAATCACAGCACTGCTTTGTTTCCGTAATGTTGGCAGCATAGTGGACTGGCTGCGAAATGTTGGCTGCAACCTAGCATTCTGACAGCTAAGCAGTCTGGCATCGTGAAGTTAGCAACGTGATAACGTAAATATAGCAGCCTAACAGCATGGCAAAAGTTTTATTCATTATTTCACCTCAAATCAGTTCTTTAAACTTATTTCAATGGTGTTGTTTTTTTGATATACAAATGTAACGATTTTTTCGCAATAAAAAACTCCGCATCATCAAAATATACGATAAAAACCTATGATATCAAAATAACTCTTGTCTATTTGATTTTTTTAATTTCAATTTTCGCATCCATAAATGCGTTTTTGAATGATGTGATAGTTTAAAATCACGTCAAAACATCGCGTCTATCGAGCCTTAAACTTCTCGGTGCGAGGTTGCTGGGCTGCCAGTCTCACAATGTTTTGCTTATGGGGATTATAAAAAAATTCTGTAAATGTAAAACTCTCGGGTCGCGAGGTTTCCGAATAAAATGACTAGTAATGATAATAGCCTAATGACAATGTACGAAACTTAACAACTGTGTTGATATTACTCATGTTGTTGGGGTTGTTTTGTTGTTTTTATTGTTGCGCTTGTTTTTCAAAATTTCAATTTCCGCCATTTGTGTAAAATAAATGAAAACACAAAATTTAAAAAATAATGCGTTTTTGGATGATATGATAGGTAAAAAAGCGCATTAAAACACCACAATGTATAAATTATATCCTTTTTTTAACTGCAATTCTCACAATTTCTGTAAAAAAAAATAAGAGAAAATGAAAATTATTTGTAATTCGTTTCTGATATGATAGCTTAAAATTATGCTATAATATCACATCCGTCTCGCCTTAAATTTCTCGCTGCCAGACGACAAGGCTGCTAACTTCACGTTGCCAGGCTAACATGCTGCTAGGCTGCTAACTTCACGCTGATAGACTGCCAACTTCGCGAACATTTGCTTTTAAAATTTACTGGTCTCTTACCTTAAGGTAGGTCAGACAAACCAAATAATAGGCTATTTACCGTTAATAAATATTCTAAAGACCTCCATTACAGACTCAAGCTAAAGGCCTTAAAATCGCACGTAGATTCTAACATGCTGAAAGACGAAGTAAATTCTAATGTCGTCAGAGCGAAGAAGTGTATACAAATGAGCAATAAAATATGCTTATTTAAACTAAATTAATTGCATAAACCCAGTTTCAACCCAGTTTCTTTAGAACTTCAGTGTTACATCGTTAATTATTTATATCTAGGCAATCACGCGACAACATTTCTTAACAAACCAAATAATCTTCATGAAAAATGCTGTGGCATTAATGCCATTCTACTTTGAAATTTTAGAGCGGAGACATTCCAAGTTGTTGTTGTTATTTTTCGGGTCTAAAACTTGGAGTGGTGACTGAAATGGATAATGCTAAAGTTAAGAGAATTTAACTGTCTCTAAATGTCGGCTTATATGGAAAGTTGAAGTAAACCATTTACAAACCTGCATAATTATATTAGAAATTTTAACTAAATTTATGAGTTGCCAAGTTAGTTATTTAAAACTACACATTTATGTCATCAATAAGATACATGTATTAGTATATATTTAATTTTAAACTTGATATCATCAGATTAACATGGTTGCGAATCGTCGAGCGAGAGTTCTTGGTACGGAAATGAAATAGTTTGTGTCAAGTGCACCAAAAAGTGTATAATATTGTGAAAGTTGAATGCAAAGTTTCAGAATGTCAGGACCAAAGACAATAAACTAAAAACCTGAATAATAGTCTGAAATCTAAATCATATGATTGGCTATAATGGAGATTTCAGTTTATGATCTTGGGCACTGTATACTGAAACGAATGCTGATTGAACTTTCAAATCCGTACTCAAAAACAAAAACTACAAGAACTTATTTTGTAGTTTCTCATTTTATCATAAAAATAAACATACTTTTTATTTTATGAAATAAAAGATGCGTTACCTTATACAATAGATTCTTTAAATTATAATACATTACTTTGTAGATTGGAACCTTACAATCTGACAATGCATTACTTTATAAATAAGATTCTTTCAATTCATTGAAGTATAAAACAGATTTGTTTAATGCAATAAAATTAAACAATGGATTCTTATAATGAATTAGAATCTACTTATTCAATTAGTGCATTACATTATAGAATCAATTCTTATGATGGATTTCATTATAGAATCGATTTCTATGATGCATTATAAATAGATTCTTATAATGCATTACATTATACAATATATTCTAATAATGAAATACCTTATTCAATATATTCTTATAATGCAATATATTAAACAATTATTTATATTATGCATTACATTATACAATAGATTCTTATAATGTATTACATTATACAATAGATTCTTATAATGTATTACATTATACAATAGATTCTTATAATGTATTACATTATACAATAGATTCTTATAATGTATTTCATTATACAATAGATTCTTATAATGTATTACATTATACAATATATTCTTATAATGTATTACATTATACAATAGATTCTTATAATGTATTACATTATACAATAGATTCGTATCATGCATTACGCACAATTGATTCTAATAATGCAATACATTATACAATACATTCTAATGATGCATTACATTATACAATAGATTCTTGAACACTATCCACTGCAATCGGCATGGCAGGTAGAGGTATATGACTGGTACCATGAGTGCTTAAATAAGGTTCTGTATGCGGATGACTTTGTTCTTTCTTTATGTCTGCATTATATTCTTGTGCGGCTTTGATTTTGTTCAAAGGATATTGTCTACCGTGCCCATTTTTGTCTTTACCCTTATAGTTAAGACTAGAAAATTTTAAGAACAACCCTTTTGGCTTTGAGATCAGTTTCTTGAATTTCTTCTTTTCTTTCTTTACTTCAAATGTTTGCATTGCACTTAAACTTATGTCCGTGTCACTAGCGAGTGATGGTTCATGAAGAGTAGAAAATGATGTGTCGTGAATAGAGCCTTCCGTTTCCATAGTCTCTAACCAATGCATAATATTTTCAGTAGATGACCGTTTTTCGGGGATGTTATACATTTTGAGCAAATTGGCAGTGTGTGATGGTGGCCATGTCGCAGCGCCATCTGACGACGAAGAAGACTCCGTCCAAGAACTAGAATCTTCCATGGAGTAATCGTTAAAGCTGAGGTAATCCGAATTCGACACATCCGTTGAGTATCCATCGCGGGAATCTAAATGTCTACTTCTGGTGCGTGCTCTTTGACGTTGCTTACGCCTTATTCGTTCACTTCTGTCAGTCACGGTGTATGACGTCATGCTTGACGTGTCGGATGTCGTGGACGGATAGAGTTCGGATGAATCCAAGGAATAGTTAAAGTTTCTAATCCCGCGAGATTGGTTATGCACATGCGGAAGACTGTGATGATGAAAATGGCGTGGTAATCTCGATTTGTGGTTAAGGTTTTTGGTGAAGGCAATCTTTTCCCTATATGGGTCTTCAAACCCGTTATAACGATAGTGTTCTATACTTCCGTTAAGTGTATTAGTGTTTCTGCTATATCTGCTGTTAGAGGAAGCAAAGTCTGCGCTAATATTATTTAACTTTGAGGGGTTCTTTGGCGGTGGCACAGGAGTCTGTGTCACAATAGCATGTTTACTCTTGTCAGACACTATAATTTTCGGCTTTAAAGGTAGTGGTGGTCTCTCATGTCTTTGAATGTGAGCGTCTAATACTTGTTTTGTTAACGTCGGTCCTGACTTAGAGTGTTCCTTGTTTTTTTCGCCTCTTCTTTTTCTTTCGCCACTTGCGCGTGCTTGATTATGACTATCACGTGATCTTTCCTTACTACCACGTGATCGCTCTTGGCTACTGTGAGAAAGTGTTCTAAATTCACAGGATACATCAGCGCTACTGGAAGAGCATCTATTGTCACTACCATGCGATCTATTATTACTACTTCTTTGTGAACTAAGTGAAATATTTCCCTGAGAGTTAACAAATGCTTGGTTGTCGTATTCTCTGAGGCGACTGTTTGAAGAAGATGAGCTACCAGGTTTAGAATGTCTTGAATTTGGGATATGGGATTCAATAGCATGTGACATTGTTGCAACATTTTGTTGAGGGTGTCTCCCACCCTCCGCCACTAGATGAAAAGTTCTGTCATTATCATCATCAAACGATTTAACAGCACCATCGGTCAGAGTGTTTTCAATATGTTTCGTTTCCGTTTCCTTTAGTTCCGGGTTATTAAACGCATCACTTAGAATATCCGACTCCACATTGAAAATACATCCACAACTGGCAAATTTAACAATAATTCCGACAATAAAACACAGCAACACCATCAGAACGATCAGGAGTTTCGTTTTCTCGTTAAAATGAGCAGTTAACATCCAATAAAAACTGAACACAATATTTTCTATCAACATTAATGTGTAGTACAACACATAAGAACACTTCACACCGGTATACCCTCTACCCACCATGTCAAATATACTAACAAATGACATATATATTGCATTGCATATTATATAAAATAATTTTTCTTCAGAGCATTTTAACTGGGATATATTTATGAGCAAATGAGTTATGAAATGCAATCCTAATGGTAAAGCTATCCAGAATGGTTTAACAACGGTAAATAGCACTATTGAACAACTTCTAGAAATAAGCACACCCAGTGTACTTAATGATAAAAACGTCACTCCAACATGTTTACGAATGTCAAATTTTCTATCCTCTGTGTCCTGAACTTCAAACAGCTTATTTCCAATTCTAAATGTTGTCAGCGACACCGACGCTGACATCAGTGTAAAAACAATAGTCACAATATCTAGGGCGGCTTTTGTTTCGTTAACAATCATACTATACGCTAGAACAATGCAGAATGGAAGACTTTGAAAACCACTGTGGAACAACCTCATGTGTAAATAATCCATCCAGTCTTTATCGTCATATAAAATCAGCAGTTTTAACGACCTCCAAACTATTCCAAGTTGAAAGGCATGAAAACCGATACATATACCTTTGCCTAGACCCTTGCCACTAAAGTCTTGAGTCCGAGTCACATGGATGGCCGACACGAAATTAACAAAAATGAGAGGCCCCATTACTAAAGCCAGTAAGACAACAAATAGAGCTTCGGATCCTTTGCTATGTGTTCCAATCACACAAAGCTGCAATATAGTCTCCAGTAAGAATAACCCGGCACTGACTACCATGTACACAGTACCCATTGCACACTGCTGGCATGAATTTTTCTACTGATAACAGTTTTGTCACCTCTATTCATAACGTATCATTTCCTTCACACACGTCAGGCATCCTTCAGAATGTGTCTTTATAAAAACTTTTTTTCCTTACACCTGTATCATAATACGTACATGTTGATTACATTTTTCACGTCCTTCAAAATTTGCTTTGACATTCCACAGTGTAAATTCGACCATATTTCTGTAATTTCAATAATGAATTTACTGTATTCAGTATCATGAACATTGACTTCTTACACCTTTTGACGTTGTATACAACTACCCATATATTATGTTACAATCTATTAATTTAATAAAACCTGTATAAGTAACTGTATAAGTAAGTCAGCGAGGCTAATATGAAACTTGCCTTTTCAATAACCGTCTTTGATTATCATACGTTCAGCCTACTTGCATATACTTCATTTCATTTCTTCTATACTTCATTTCATTCCCCGTTCGCGTATTCAAAGTATTCATGATCAAACAAAGCCATGTTCGACTTAGATTATATGTCCCCAATGACACGCTATATTTTTCATCCTTATGTGATATGTACTTTGTGCCACTTTTATTAGTCTATACCTCGTTATTACCACAACGTCCTTTCAATAAATTATACGGGCATCATATTCAAACAGGTCTAGTAATGGTCCAAAAGGGAAATGTACGTCTTCAGGTGTCCAATATGCACACGCCTGACAAATAATTGAAGATCAAACTTTCCCGATCAATATATCAGTACAGGTCACCGTTATCAACGCTACGTAGCGTCTTTACTCTTTAATTTCCACCTAATTTAAGCGCTATCACTTAAGTAAATCCAGTTCAATTTGTGAGTTTTTCATACACAAGCACTATTTATTCACCTGATATGTGTGTACGACAAAACACCGTTGCAGCAGCTTTCAGTATGATATTTATTATCCCAGGAAGTTCGAAATCAATATCCTTTCAGATGAAGTATAGCTAAACACGTTGTGCACAATTAGACTTTATTGTCATTTAACAGCGGTTCTCGTTCTGTTGTTACTTTTATGTCTTTCTTTAATGTCAAACTTGTGAAATTGAGGTGTAAATTCCACCAAACTCCTTTCACTTTTATCAATTATTTAAACTCTCTACATCAGATATCTGTCGCAATAAAAACCAACATTCTACTTGTCTAAGGATCGATTTAACTTGCTATAATCCACTGTCACTCTGCCATTCAAATTCCATTTAAACAGATCCTTAATTGTTACAGTGTCAACGCTGTGATTATTTATTTCTTCCGGTTTCCAAAGCTACCTAGTTCTTGTGTTTTCCATTTATCTAATACAATCCATTAAGCTCGCCTCAATTTTCTTGTCATATAGTCAATTGTTCAAACTTGCACTTGAAATCTGACTGATCAGTCCCTCGTTTTATGGTAAAATTCTAATATTCTTCGGTAATTGCCGTTATTTGTATTTCATTCCCATTTATTGCTCGTCGTTATCAGTTTTTGCGATCATCACACTTGAGTAATTCAAAATATGAGATATAAAATCACTTAAGGAAGCACATCGCGGCTGTTTTATTCAATTTGCATACGTAAACATGGCTTTTGTACCTGTGTTACGGCACTAGGTCTACCCGCCGATTTAATATCCGATAATCCAAATAGGATTAAATTCTCTATTTCTTATTCCAGATTATTCGTATATCTTGAATAATATCGTTAACGGTTTGTTAGCTTTTAACGTTTATTTGTGATTTTTCTTACTTAAATTTACCATTCTCGCAAGAAAATATCCGATCCAGATTTTAATGTTCATGCACTCACTTGCTTTATTTTCTTTGCTATCCCAACGCGTTTTGCTTTCTTATCTTAAACAAAATGACATCATTCTGTCAGTCGTATTTTGGCCTGTTTAAAATTGACAATGTTTATTCCGCAAATTTGATTGTTCGTATCACAATCAAAATGAAAATGTCGATTTTTGTCGATCTTCTGCCCCGTGTTAAGTGCATACCTTTTAAAAACCTTTAAATTTGCACGTATTTATCAGATTAATTAAATCTCTGCAAATTCCTTACAACGGTGCATATGCAAGGTCAATAATTCTGCATCTATGTGCTTTTTGCTGTCCAATGTTTGACACATTCTGGAAATATTTTATCACTTTTTAATTTCATCAACTTTTTCTAGTTTTAATAATTATATTTTAACATTTTTCAAATATGTTTATAGCCATAACGCGTGCATTGTACATTTGTTATCCATCAGTTTTCAGTTGTTGTTGTTGTTATAATTGTTGTCGTCCTCGTCGCTGTTGTTGTTGTTGTTGCAATGCTTGTTAGTCGTTGTTTTAGATAAAACAGCACTACTTCATGTAAATATCCAAGCGCCGACTAAAATTCTCATAATATACATGTATATCCTTTTCTGTCAGTTAAAATTGCAACCCACGTCTTTTCATTCATTTATTCGTCCTTCTAGATTCGCACTTCAACGCTCTACCTTTATAATAATACTAGACCAAAAAGGAAATCAAAGACAACCGAACATGTCAAGTGGGCGGTCGAAGGTCTTCTTGTCGTCTTTAATATTTTTTTCCGCACTTAGAGCCCGTAAATTGGCTTCATTAAAGCAGACGAGATAATCAATGTCAATACATTAATGAAACACCCGGTTTTTACTTAGGTAAGGCTCACTCTAAATGGTAAGCGTTTAGTAATTTGATATCCAATATCGGGTTGACTTAAATACTATTCTCACGGACTGTCCAAAGAAAACATAGTAGCTCTGTTACTTGAATGCCTTTTCTTTAGAGAGTGTTACATCGATATCCTAATTGCCTCAACTAATATTATTTTTATACATTGTACTGTGTATGTACCGGTATGATATTCTTTTAGAATTGTTGTGTGAATTCAAAGATATAAATTGCCTGAACTTCGACAATCAGTTACAATATCCAACATTAAATTTATATTTCTCGATTTTAATCTTAAATTAAGATTGCTACCTTATTTAGCAATTGGAATGGTTTTTAAATGGAAATTCCAGCTGATTATTTGGAGAGAATATTTCAACCATGGAGTTTTTTTTCACGTTTTAACGCTTTTAATGGTTATTTCATTCTTCTTGTGCTCTTGATTTCTTTGTGAAATATTTTCAGTACTTCATCCTCACAAAATATCTGTCGCTCTTTTATCTGTCCTTGAAGATGGCTGTATTTAGTTTACAGATAGTAATCTCCCGGTCCGTCTAGATTATCTCTGCCTTTCCGTTATCTTACACTACGATCAGGTTTGTCTGTTCAAGCTTATCGTACCCCCATTTGTTGTTTCAAAGATTACAATATCTTTCTCATGTAACTTTAGTCTTCATTCATACGAATCAATGCACAAGGCTTGGCTTTTTAAGATTTTAAAGATAACTCATAACCATCTTTTCCGGTTTTTGTTTTTTGTATCAGATTTTGCAATATTCGTTTTCGGTTCACATGAGTAGGTCAGCCATATTGTTTGTTATTAGCTGCAGACAGTAGAAATGGCTTTGTTGAGTTGTTATGAAGAGGTCTATCTGTTACTGACTGAAAGCTGTCGTCTGAAAAAAATAAAGTTATCGAACTATTGCAAATGCAAATATATTATTTGATAAATACGCGTCTTCAAGTAAAAATTAATAATTGTAATACAAACTCTTATATCGCGTTATAAAATATCACGTTTTTCTATGAAAGTGTGTGTTCATTTTCCTGATTCGACGTTTATATCGTGTGAGCAAAGGTTAGTACCAACATAGCCTTCATAAATAACCAAAAAGCTATCATGGTCCAATCCGCATCAGAAGTCTCTGAGTGCGCTGTACTAAAAGACGGAGCAATGGAGTTCACTATGAACAAATTGAAACATACAGTAAAATCACACCTTTATATCACCCCTATATTAAGGACCACCTCGATAATAAGACCACAATTTCAATTTCCCGTTTTATAGATATGCAATAACAGTTTACCCCAAAATAAAAGACCTACCCTCTATTCAGACAACTTTTGCCCATTCCCATTGGTGGTCTTAATAAAAGGGTTCCACTGTATGATTCTATTATTATCGGTCAGAAAGGTAAAAATTTGGCAAGTTTTGAAACATGATTAATTGCACTTACTTTAAGATCTTATCCTAATATGACGAAAATAATTATCCCAGCAGGCGCACACAATATTTACTTCTAAAGAAAGTGTACTTATATTAATATGAAGCGTTTTGTAAAATATATTAAGGGTTAATATTGCCCATTATCTCACAATTATCAATGTTTCAACATACATTTATCATAACAGGGACATGAGAGCAGTGTCTCTTCAACGTTATCTTCAAACCCAG